>CM074783.1:25573197-25946972 GCA_037355745.1 Pseudo-nitzschia multiseries
CAAAGTAATAAAAAAAATATTCGCGAGTGAATAGAATGAATAGATTTTTGGCGCACCCAACGGATGAATAGATTTTATTAACTATCACTCGGAGCAAATTTGGAATTCGGAATCTCTAAATAAGAAACAGGAGTAACTGTCTGTTTAATCACTACCCGCGCCACCTACTACCGGCCTATTTTGGCCGGCAGGCCGGCAGTTGAAATTTTCAGAATTTTCTATGTACCATACCGTACTACTTGTAGTATCGATTGGCTTTGCTGATACAAATTACAAAGTACTACCGTACTACTAGCTATCCTCACTAAAACACTCACATTGCTCTCCAGCAAGCACTCTTTCGCGAAACACTCTTTTTCGAAGCACTCTTTTGCGAAACACTCTTTTGCGAAACACTCTTTCGCGAACCTAACAATCGACAATCACCATGGCCCTGGAGTTAGTAGATGTGCTTGGATAAACAGGATACGACAACTACTTAACCCCCGATTACAACAATCCACTGCTTGGGGAGGAAGATAAGAGAAGAAGGGACCGTAGAACCCCAAGGATAGCAATTAAGAGATACAGTCAATCTGCTTTCATGTATCTCTATTGATCGGGCAATGATCAAGCCCTTTTGAATTGCTGTGGAGTCAACCACGTAGTATTCAGGGAGCTTCTAGATATATTTGAGCCATGCTTCAATTCATACACTATTGATAAGAGCACCGGATCGATTCGGAAGTTCAAGGAATACAACAAACACAATTATATTTGTCGTAGAGAGTTTGATGCAACCGGATGTCTTGCTCTTATCTTATTCTGGTTCCAAACCAGAGGATCAGCAGCAAGAGCAGTTGCTATAGCATTTGGAATAACAGCCTCTCCTATGTACAGATGGCTCAAATTTGGTCGCAAGGTCCTTCTTATCGCATTACAAGATCATCCTGCTGCCAAGGTTTGCTTGCCAAATGAACAAGAGACTCAACAATACATCGATGCTATTGCTGCAAAGTATCCATCTCTTCGTCCACACAGAGTGTGGGGTGCTTGCGACGGGCTTAAACTGCATCTCCAGCAATCTGGCAACTGGACCAAACAAAACCAATACTACAATGGTTGGACTAGTGGTACATATGTGAATAGTGTCTTCCTTTTCTGCCCTGATGGAAGGATCCGCGCTTGTGTCTTGAATGCTCCTGGTTTGTGGCACGATAGTACTCAAGCTGACTATGGGCTCTATCAAAAGATGGAGCTTATTTATGAGCTGTATAACGCAAAGCTTGTTGTCGATTTCGCCTTTAAGTTATCTACAAACGACTACCTTCTTAGAAGTAGTCAATATGACCCTCTGACAGCTCCTGTAGAAATACCTGAGGGTACACCTACGGAACAGGCCAGAGAAATGAAAAGACGGGCCGTTCGTAAGGCTATTGCAGTGAACAGAGATGCGACTAGCGTTAGACAGATGTCTGAATGGGGAATGAGACAGATCCAAGGTGGGTTCCCTAGACTCAAAGATAACATGTTGCTGGAAGAAACGGGAGACAGGAGGATCATCCTGAAGCTTGTCGTGTTGTTGTACAACTTCCAGACAGCTAAGATTGGAATCAACACCATACTCAACACCTACATGAGCCAGACTGAAGGTTTCTTCTCCTACGGTTTGGTACCAACTGAAACCGCAAACAATGTATTTTAGTACGAATTAGCGTTACGAATTAGATTAATTTACTTAGAGAAGTCAAGTCGTATCACGTCCGATCGATTACTCGTCGCACCTCTAGTAGTGGTTTTGGATTGATCGATCGATCGATCGATTAGTCATATTTAGAGCAGTCGACAACACGTTCAAATAATTTTGCTCCAGCGCACCTCTAGTGGTTTTGGATCCCTCTTTTAAGGTGTTGCAAATAGAGTTTTTACATTCTCTTCGTAGCCTAAGTTTCTGTCTGGAGCAATGTTGGTGTTGTTGTTGAGTTTCTTAACTAATAATCGATTCTTTTATTTTAACTAACTAACTAACTAACTAACTAACTGATTGATTCGATTCCTAACTAACTAATCGGCGTCAACGAATCGTCGTCCTTCACTAATTGGTTCCTAACAAGTCGTCACTGCTGCTGTCACTGATGTCGTCGTCACTGCTGTAGTCAGGATGCTGCTGGAGACTGTTCACTTTTCTTTTGAGCTTCCCAGTAACATTAGTAACTTGGGGAGTAGTAAGACAAATCTGTGGAGTAATACTAGGACCACGACCACCACCACCGGCCCAAACAACGGCGCCGATACGGACACTACTAGGAGTAGTAGTAGATGTTGTGGCACCGGCGGCGGTGCTGGTGCCGGCGCCACTACCACCAATTGCAAGGACTGCCTGCATCAACACCTTCCTCTCTTCATCTGCCTTTTCCTGATATTGTTGCTGTTGTTCCAATGCCTGCTGCTGAAGCTTCAATACTTGAGCAATTGTATTCATCATCTTCAATTCCTCTCCTTTGCGATTGTTGTAATGTCTCTTCCTGCTAGTGCTCATGGTACTAACTTCTTCGGACTGTGTAACTTCTTGAGTTTCGGGTTGTGTTGGTTGAGTTGGTTGACCAAGTAGAAGTGGTACCGGTTGGGTTGAAGCATCAGGAGGAGGGGGGGGGGGAGGGGGGGGGGGGGGGGGGGGGGGGGGGGGGGGGGGGGGGGGGGGGGGGGGGGGGGGGGGGGACGAGGAGGAGGAAAGTCATCTGCTTCAATGTCATAAATATCTTCTCCATCAATGATGCATGCCTTGTCACCTATCAGTCTGAAGAGTTCCTTTGCCTCCTTGATATCCCATCTCATGTTTGGATTGCCTGTTGGCGCCTTCTTCCGGTGCAATTGATTGAATTTGTTGCGAATGGATTCAGTATCCCTTCCAGGAAATTTTTCAGCATGTACGTCTGCAACATCATCCCAGTCTTCTCTACCACATGGTAGGATAGCTCTAATGGCAGCAAACATGTTCTCCAACTCGGCCTTCGTGTAGTTGCCGATGCCGGCTTTCCTCCCTCCAGTCAAGGGCATCGTGTTGATTGTTACGATCGATGGTATTCCTGCTCCTGTTTCTGTTTCTGTTTCTTTTTTTTATGTGCCGAGAAGCTGAATTGAATCGGAATCAATTCATCGTCTAATTCGTCTAGTAATGATCTAGCAAGGACGACAAGAGCAGCAGCAGTCGTGGTGTAGTAGGAGGACATCGGTAGTGCCACCAGCATGTCTAGTAATGCTGTGCTGGAGAGACAAGTCATACTGTTGTTGCTGTTTCTTTCCGGACTTTCTTTTCGTATTTTTGTACTGTTTGCAATTTTTCAGCTCAGCAAAATTGGCGATGATCACCAAAATAGCATGCAAGCATGCCCGGCAAAAGAGGTGCAAGAGGTGCACCACATGATTCGTTCGTACGTTGGGGACTAAAATATTTGATTTTAGTGATTCCCTTTGAGTTTATTCTGTTTTTATTCAGTTAATAAAGTTTTGCAAGTCGATGCAGTCTCGACTGCTAAATTCTATTCAATAGTTAATAGATCTATTAACTATGAGAATAGATTTATTACTTTGGTCGCAAACTTTTATTACTTTATCATTGGTGGGAATCACTCAATATAATCTACGAGTTGCTCGGCCGCGCGGTGTAGAAAAAGAGTAATACAAATTGGATTACAAAAAGTAATCATGTAATCCACTTTATCCCAGTAGAACTCAGTACTGGAAAACAATTATGGGCAACGATGTTCCACCAAGGTTGAAGCCGAAGGCTGAGACCGAGGTGGAACACAGTTAGTAACACTCCTGAGGAGGTCAACACCACTAAGAGCTTTCATGCTTGTTGAAGTGGAGACCGAAGGAGTGTTACTATCAAGAAAGAAGGCAAGAGCACACTTGTAGATTATTTATGTAATCCTACGAGTTCGACCAGTTTTCCATGTGATTCGGAAATTGGATTACTAAGTTTGTTATTACTTGGAAACGAGAGGAGTGACAGCAGCAACTGAAGAACTACAAGAAGCACTGCCAGCTACGATCTAGGGGAATGGTGTATCCACAACGTCCAAACTACAGGCACTGCCTGCTACAATCTAGGGAAATGGTGTATTCTTGCTTCGTTGTCCGATCTACAAGCACTGCCTCCCCCAATCTAGGGGAACAGTGTAGCTATTCTTGCTCCGGCGTTCAAACTATAAGCACCACTGCCTGCTACAATCTAGGAGAATGGTGTATTCTTGCTCTGGCATCCAAACAACCGGCCTGGAAGATTTTTAAACAGGCTTGGAAGTGCTGCTTCTTCTTGTTGAGGCTGCTGCTGCTTCTTTTGTCAAATTTCTAGTCCGATCAAATTGTTTTGCTAATTGTATTGCTAATCGTATCAGCAATCTATCTACCTTCTTACTGTTAATCCTCAAATTGTCTCTTAGTGACGCATTGTTACTTCTTGTACTTGCACATCATTGCTAATCATATTGCTACTACTACTACTACTACTACTAGGCTGACGATGCTGGCAAGAATGACAACGATGGCAATGACGGCGGCAAAATTAATTTTCGTTGCTACCCTAAGCTACAAACGCAAAGCCGTTCAACATAATAATTGATACCACCTCGTTATTGCGGACATTTTGGTACCAGTTTGGTCCCCTAGCTCCCAATATTCGGTGTTGTTATTGTTATTGTTGTTGTTGTTGTTATTGTTGTTGTTGTTTGGTTTGGTTTGTATGGTTTGCTTGCTTCTTTTTCCACTTTTTGAAGAAGAAGCAAGCACAATCTTTGTGGCTGACCAATCTAATCGTGATATGGGATCACTGAGGAACTACTTTGTATTACTTTTGTTTTTAGCAAGACGTTATGTAGTCCGGTGAAGGTGCAAACTGTCATTTTCTACTGTCTTAGTACCAAGCTCGAAAGATTACATAATTGGATTACTTGTTTTAGCAAGCCCTTAAGTAATTTGGTAGCATTAATTTCTACTGTCTAAGTACCAAGCTTGCTGGATTACAGAATTGGATTACTTTTTTTCAGGGCCTGCTGGTGTAATCCGGCGAGGTGCTAATGAATTGATTAAAAATCAACTAATGTTTCTTAGTAAGAGCTCCTCAAGTTTTTGTGTAATAATTTAATAATCCAGTTGACCAAATTACATGGAAAATCAGTCGTACCCGTGGACTACTGATAAAGCTCCCCAAGAAAAGTAACCACCAGATTAAGTAACCAGAAGTTCCCCTTACGTAAGCTTCTTCTTAAAAGATCAATTGGTTTTTGTAATTACACATTTTGGTTTCTTCTCCCCGCTGCATACTTATTGTAGCGCCTCTATAGCAGTACTATGAAAGAATGTTTCTCAGTTTTTGTAACCAGATCCTTGAAAACTGTAATTACCAATGCAATTGCCAATATGATTACCGACTACCATTTTGATTGCCAATACAATTGCCGCAATTGTCGATACGATTCTTACCATTAGCAATACAATCTGATGATTGCTTATACTAGGGTTATAATACATAGTAACGAGCACTCGCACTCAATCAAAAAGATGGCTTGATGCTGTGAACAATACAAGAATGGTCAATTGATAAGAGTCGTCACTAGCAAAACGATTTGCAATGCAATTGATCCGTGGCAATGCGATCGATTTGCGGCAATATGATTTGCAAAAAATTTAAATTCGATTAGAAATAGTACGCTAATACAAGTCACTGCCGTTGCCGCCGCTGATGGAGCGAGAATACATTGTTCGTCCCCTAGTAGATTGGAAGAAGGTAGTGCTTGTACTTCGGACGTAGTTTGGACACTGTGGATACACCATTCCCCTAGATCCTAGCAGGCAGGGTTTGTAGTTCTGATGCCGGAGCAGGAATACACTGTTCCCTAGATTGGGGGAGAACATGCTTGTAGTTCATTAAATGATTACAAGGAAAACCGGTCCAAACAAGACCAGTTACATCAATCACGGTTGACTGTGAGTACTCGGTAATCACAGGGGAATAACCCTCCTTTGATATCAGTGTCATTGCACTCCACTTCAGCCTCAAGAGTGTTACTGCTGCAATCCCCTTCAGTCTCAGGGTTGTTCTTGCACTCCACTTCAACCTCAGTAAAGTCCAAGAATTATTATGCAGCTCGCGCTGATTACACCACACCACTCCTGCACAAGTAAGTCGACAGTTATCATATAACCAAAAAAATAGTTTAGGAAAGGAAGGAAGGAAGGTAAGATTACTTTTAATTACTTGTACAAGTAATTGCCCCTCCAACAAGAAATAGGAAGTATGAAGTACAAAGTATCCAACAAGCCCTCTTTTCATTTCCCCCATTCTTCAAGTGATGTTCATGCACTACAATTATTCAGCATACTATGTTACGAACAATACCGTACAGCGTACATTCACCTTTCACCGGGGGGGGGGGGGGGGTACGTATGAAACGAGGGACGTCGATGGTCGATGTGTATTTTTTTTCTTCTGTACCGGGTACAGTACGGTACCGGTACGGTATTTTGTTGTCGTGAAAAATGAAACAAAGCTGATGCGAATGATTCACTTCCATCACCATTATTTTTTTTTTTTAAATTTCGACCAACACAAACGTAAGAAGATTTGCTATTCTCTTGTTCGTCGTCAAACAGTTCGTCACCCGCAACCCATACCTTGCATTGTTGTCTCTCACCCGGAACGAATCGTCTGATCTGACGCGGCAATACACAAAACACGACGATTCAAACAAAACAAAACAAAACACAACCAAAAACACGACGACGAGCAGTCCGGTTCGATGTCTTTTGTCAAGACAAGCTTCACCGCCGCTGCTTGTTTCGGTTTGCTCTGTTCTTCGCCCGCCGCTATAACTACAACCGCAACTACAACCGCAACCACAACCGCAACCATTCCACATCGCTGCTACCGGGCTGCTGCCCCTGGCCCACGCCTTTTCTTCGCTGCGTGTCCCATCCCGGGCCGCTTCTGCTGCTGCTACAACTGCTGCTGCTGCTGCTGCTGCCAGAACCGCGAGCACGCTGTGCTGGTACCACAATCCCAACATCCGCAAAGTACTACTTCTACAACTACAACTACAATTACAATTACACGCAGCGAGTCTTGCAGTAGTCGGGGTACGGAAACAGAAACAGAAATAGGAACAGAAACAGAAACGGAAACAACCGATACCACCTCCCAAACAACACAAACAACGGGAACAGGAACAGGAGCCGTCCCCACCCCATCTCGCATTGTTTTCGACGAGCCGCGACACCATGACGAAAACCTCCGCCTCCACTCCCGTCGCTTCTTTTTTCTCCCGGACCTTCGCGGAAGACGGCATCAGTGGCGAAGAGCAGTACACCGTCGATTCGCTGCGGCTCTACGCCGAGCAATTGATCGCCGACAACAAAAACGAAACAAAAACAACAGCACAACAGCAACAACCGCGAGTCCCGCAAGATCTGCGTCTACCTGGCGGGCGGGGGCTCGACGGCGGTCGCGATGCTGGCGGCGACCCCGGGGGCCTCCTCCTATCTGCTGGAGGGACGGACCACCTACGACCGGCACTCCTTTCTCAACGCCTGCGGGATCCTCGATCGCGCCACGGAGGGAAAATCCTTTTCCTACTCCGGTGCCAAGGCCGCGGGACTCGCCGCGGGGGCCGCCCTTCAACAGGCGCTGGCACTGGAGGCCTCGGACGACGACCTCCGCACCATGCCAACAACGGTCGGGATCGGGTGCGCCTCGGCCCTGGTCAGCAACAGCAACAGCAACAGCAACACAGCAATCCAAACAGTGACAACAGCAGTGGCAGTGGCAGTGGCAGTGGCAGTGGCAGTGGAAACGCGCGGTGCGGTAGGGGGACGGTGGTGGCCGTGTCAGCCGACGGCCGGATCCTCACCCTGGGCATCGAGATGAAGCGACCCCGATCGCGGTTCGACGAGGAACTGGTGCTGGGACAACCTCGTGCTGCGAGCAGCCGAGCTGCTGGCCAACGATGACGACAACGCCCAACCACCGAGTTTTTTTGTTTTTTTGTAAGAATACGAATACGAAACGAGTGCCGGCGATTGGGTCACGGAAAGCTGGAGCCGGTCCCCGATCTGTCGAGCCTTTCGATGGACGGTGCCCCGACCGCAAGCGCCGACACCGATGGCACCACCGATACCACCGGATTCGGCACGAGCACGGAGTCGGTCGTTTGAGGAGGCCGCCCGCCGGGTGGTCGACGGAGGAGAAGACGCTGTCGTGCTCCTACCGCTCTACAACAACAACAACAACAAACAACGACGACGACAACAACAACAACAACAATAACAACTCGGCACCGGTCGGAATCCGGGCCTGGCCAAGACCGTCCTGCCCAACGGGTGCTCTCGTCTTTCCGGGAAGCTTCAATCCGCCCCACATCGGACACCTCTCCCTGGCCAAGGCCTCCATCCGGACCCTCGAGCGGCTGGAAACCCTACGTCCATCCCCGCAAGCACAACGAAAAACCGATCCTCTTCGAGCTCCAGCCTGACCAACGCCGGGGGGGGAGGGGGGGGGGGGGAGTGGGGGGGGGTGGGTGTGGGGTGGGGGGGACAGCCGAGCATCGATCCGACCGTTGTCGCGGACGGGTGCGGAAATTCCTGGACCTGGCGGCCGCCGATGCCGATGCCGATGTCTTTCCGCAGCAGTGGGGAATCGTCCTGACGCGGGCCCCGCTCTTCGAGGAGAAAACTCCGCATCCTGCGGCGGGCGGTCGCAACCACCACCGCAACGGAGGATTCCCCGGGTCAACTTTGTGATCGGGACCGACACTCTGGTCCGGATCCTCAATCCGAAATACTACCCCGATCAATCCCCGGACCGCATGGCCGAGTCCCTCCTGGAACTGAACCGCAGCGGGGCCGGATTCATCGTGGGGGGACGCCTCGAGCAGGGCACAACAACGGCGTCACAAGACGGTCGGGAACACGAAGAACCCCGATTCGTTTCGGGGGGCCGGGAGGAACTGGAGGGACTACCCGATGCCGTCGCGGGCCATGTTTGCCGTCATGGACGAGTCCGAGTTCCGGATCGATCTGTCGAGCAGCGAGCTCCGGGCCGAGCAGGCGCGAGAACGAGAACAAAACCAAGGTCAATGACACTCGATTGATTGATACCGATTCGTGTGCATGATCCGAATACATAAAAGGGCGGTAGTATAGTAGGGAGGGAACCAGTAGAAAACTATTGAAAATAAGAAGTCCTCAAAAATACGCTACTATTCCCCCGTTCGTTGCAAATAATAATGATTCCATGCGTATATAGTTTGTCCCGTAGCGAATAGTTGTTAAGTGCGTCAAGGACCAATGAGGCATTGTAGTATCATCCGCTCTCTCGCTGTCGTAGCATTATTTGTCCTTGTCCTTGTCCTTGTTGTAATTGCAATGAAGCTCCTGATCCAGACTCATGCAGGGCATAAATCGATTGCAATCGGATTCGATTGTAATTGTGGTGAGTACGAGTACGGTACGGTAATTTGATTGTTGAAAAATTACGAACTACTCCTATTAACTAAAACCACCTGGTTCCGCAAAAGCTCGGAGATTCTGCATCGGCAAAATCGACACTGACAGGACTCGAACCTGCGCGGAGAAACTCCAACAGATTTCGAATCTGTCGCCTTAACCACTCGGCCACAGTGTCTATATTGTTGCTGAGGTGGTGCACGAAAAAAGTTAATATTCTACCTACAATAATTGCATGGACGCAGTGAGCAGTACAGGACGCCACATTTTTCATCAAAGGAAAAGCTGTTGTCTAAGACACTTCCTCTAATTGATGTTCAAAAAAGAGTTGCTTGGCACCATCATAGCAAGCAAAACAGAGAGGGATTGGGAGGATCTGTCTGCAAAAATCCGCCCAGCCACGAAGGGTTGTTGAAGGGATAGTTTGGCTTTTGAATCAGGCATTGAAGCTTGATAGAAATCCAATACTGGCTAATGACCTATCATCGTAAAAAATTGGAGTTGAAAACTGTCTGATTGGTTGAGAGAAGAGCAGGAAGTCTACTGTTGTGCAGAGACTTGAATGCTGCTCTGTAGAGAAGCAAAACCCAAACTACATCCATTGCATCACCTCCTCAAGGAAAAAATTTAAGGGTGAGAGTGTCATCATGCTCATCAATTTGATATGAGAATTGCTAACACACCCCATGTGGATGGAAAGATGACAACACTCACCAGTTATTCTTGATTCTCATCCAGACTGATACTGCAAGTCCAGCATTCTACTGTAAGACAACATCCAACCCTTCAAAAAAACACCAGAAAGGTCCTTAAAAAGTGAAAGAATCAAGTGAAAAATGAGATAATAAAAGAAAAGTGGGGACTATTCAACTACTACACTCTTCAGAGGAGGATCAGGGAGTGCAATGTTACTTAAATTCTGCCACAGAAAGGAGAGGAGGAAGCTTGGCAGGAGGAAGGCCTGTGATTCTCGAACATGTGAATGGTCTTCCCTGGCGCAATAACAAGAATACTGAAATCCAATCAGAAAATCAGACAAAGTGGAACCAATGATGGGCAATCTTAGATTGGAATGGATTAGTATCGCATTCAACAAAACATTTGATTCATCCTGGAGGGCAATCCAGCCGATAAGAAGAGAATTGCTGATGTCCGTGAGCCTACAGTGAGTATTCACTATGCATGTAGAGATCAGAGATATGGCAACAAGGAAATGCTAAAAAGATGAGCAAACACACAACAACTGCAGAAAATCTTCCGCGCTGACTCTTTTGCCCTATGGAAGGGATTGTCAATCTAAACAGCAGGAGTTGCGAAAGCAACAGCAAAGGGATGGCAACAGCTAAAGAGAGAGAGCATCATGAAAGAAACATTAAAGATATCAGAACCCGCAGAAATGGTTACACAAAATAAATAGTGGTGATAACAACAATCATTCATCTATTGCAATTCGACGCCTGTAGCTTTCGAAAGAACAACAAGTGTACCCCATTCTAAAATAATCCAAGGCAAGAACGATTCAAGGGAGGGGCGGGGATTGGATACAGGCGCACGACACGACTGACGTTTCAGGAAAGGCTGCCATATCCGTGGCAGAAAGTGGGGATTGGGGGGAACTGGGATTGATTTCACTCATACCAATGTTGCAAGCACCCAGCAGAAGAGGCATATGCATTATGACCGGTAAAACGAAATTGAATGACGGGTGCGACACTCTGTTCATCCCATAGGCCATAGGGGACGAGATTGTTGATTGTGTGCCTCCTTTCAGACAAAAGATTCCGCCTGCATACTTATTTCTCAAGCACAACAAGTCCAGAATTAAACGGCAGATAGCAAGACTGGGTCGTTCGTAACTATGATACCTGATCGCTAAACCATGCATAAGATCGATCGATCGATTGCCTGTCGTCACATAATACAACAACTACGGTAGTGAGTCGTACAAACTGAAGTTTTTGTGTCTAGTATTGCCTTAAACCGGCGGAGGCAGTGCCAAGAGATTTCCCCGATAGTGCATCATACCGACGGCTCCAAAAAAGATCCAAAAGTCCTTGGTGACAATCGCCATAATGGCGGACTTCATGACGATCGAGTCGGGACTGGTGACGCGCTGGTACCATTGTTTGACCACCGACACAAAACCCTTCTCTTCTTCCTTTTCGGGAGCTCCCCCCTTGTTGAGGAAGCCCGGCTTGACGGACGGTTTCGCTAGGGTCTTGTTGTTGTTGTCTGCTCCCTGGGACGCTCGGACCCGCTCGATGCTGAGCTTGCGCAATACCGACAACGCCGTGGCCTTGCTGTGGCTCGTCTTGTTCAACAACTCGCACAATTCCTCCCGTTGGTCTTTCGGAGACGGTTTGTAGGTGACTTTCAGTGTCACGGTGCAAACGGTCGGTCCGGCTTCGGTTTCGGCAGTGGCGGTTGCCGTTTCCTCCTCGGCGTCCTCTCCGGCGGGAGCGGAATCGCCGGCCGGTGCCGGTGCCACGATTTCTACCGAAACCTCCGCAACGTATTCCTCCTTGGGTTGTTTCGGATCGTCCAGGCTGCAAAAGGGTGCGACCTCGATCGGATTCTTGGACGCTCCGAGGGGAATGTCGGCGTCCTTCGCCTCGATCGTCAGCATGGCCAACGAGGTTTCGACGCCGGCAAAGCTTGCCTTTTCACCCTCGAGCGCAACATCGCGTTCCTCGATGGGAGAGGAAAGCTGCAGCTTGAGCGTGGGTTTGGCGGATTCCGGCAATCCTTCCACCTGAGAAAACGATGATGGAATTCAATTGCATTGAATTGGATTGTATTGAATTGCATTGCATTGCATTGCATTGCGTTCCGTGTGTTTATATTAATATTGATTGTCGCGATTGCCATTTGGCGAATCAAAGCAGAGAGGAAAGCGAAGTAGAGAGAAAGAGAGAGAAAAAACACCTTTCAGATTTTGTTGTGATCTAGGATAACGACGCAACTCCGGTCTAGGTTGTGACACGAACTGCAACTCCAAACCGCGTTCCTATCCACTAAATTCAAATCCGTCCTTGCAAAAGTGAAGCGAGGCCCGTGTCTGTGCCGAGAGCTTTCTTTGTGCGAATCTGCCGATAGAGAAGGGACCAAAAACAAACAAAAATACGGTCGGTACCTACCTTTGTGAATTCGATTTCCAGGGAATTTTGTTCCGACGAATTGACGCTGCCAATCCCCCGAAGGGCTGCCTTGATCGATTGTATTTCTTGTTCGCATTTCTTTACTTCGTCACGGGCTTCCGTCAGGGTCGTGGGTGTTATTGATTTCGATTCCGTTGCCATTTTTGTTTTGTTTTGTTTTGTCTTGTTTTGTCTTGTTTTGTTTCTTATCGTATCGTATCGTTTGATATGTGGGCGGTGCAATAGTCAATAAATACAGTGTGAATAGAATGTGTTCCGTTCGCTACTGGGAAGTTTCGGTTGGGTATGTGTTGTTTGCGGGTCGTGTTCTACCGGTATGTTGCCGCAATCGATTTTTGTTGTCGTTTGTATTCGGTATAATGTTTCGAAGTCAACTGTCGAATTGTACTTCTGCGGGAAATATCTATCGTCTCGTCAAACCTGGGGGAATTAGGTATAGTATAGGTACCGGTATAGAAGGCAACTGCGAATGAACAGGGTTGTGACTGTTGTTTTTCAGGACCCCGACCGAACGGCAGCAACAACAAACACAACTTAGATTATCCAGGGTTGGGTCCAGATTGTACCGGTATATGACTGGAGTTTCCTCATTGATTGCGATATGTGATCGTGGCGCCTTGGCCATCGTCTGTCCGTTGATGTTTTCATAATTTACATAATTAAGGTTAAGGAATTTGTACGCTCCATCGTTCACTGTTCGTTTTGACCGTTAAGGTTATGGTACATAGTGAATACTGTACCGGTACGGTTTTTTGTTTATTGGTCCCGACTCCTTTACCGGCGGTAGCAGAACACACCTGTAATTACGTACCGTACTGCTACGGTAAATCTTGAGATACATCAGAAGACTCCTCTTACTTCGCTTCTACTGAATACCGTTGAAGTTTGCAATGACCATGCATTCCCTTGTTGCATTTAGAACTGTTTCAATGTTTGTATTTACTTTATAATTTATTTATTTATTTATGTATGTATTATTTATTCTATTCTTTCTGTAGTGTACTGTTTCTTCTGTACTGTAGTTGTAGTAGTATGTATGTATGTATGTATGGGCGGATAGGTCTCTGCCATTCTAGGGCATTGTGCCTTGTAGTATAATCTTGTGTGTGGTCTTGGATTTCTCCATATAGTATATTCTTGTAGTTGTCGCTCTGTCACAACTGGCATGCTGGCTGCCAATATAGGTCGCTTTTCTAGTACCGCCCGCGTTGTTCTTGTTCTTGTTATTATTGTTCTCGGTGTTGCTTTCGGATAGAAACTCCTCGTCGATCACGCACCGGTGGTGGTTGTTGTTGCCGCTGTTGTGACCATCGTCTCTCCGTTCTGGTTTCCGGGCACGTACCACGCGCAGTCGCTCAGGAGCGAATACCGGGACCGATTCTTGTACAGGCTGGAAACCAGCTTGGTCAGCTTGACCCGGAGCTTGGAAAGGACGGCCCTGCCCGCCGCCAGTTGCACCCTTCCCCGCTGGGAAAGGAAGCTCCGGCATCGCTTGAACACCGCGGACGCCAGAGATGTTGCCGCCTTGGAACCTGTGTATCGTCGTCCCCCACCCAAGACCACCCCCACCGCGGGCAGGAACCCCGAAATTCCCGGGGGCAGGATGCCCACCATGGAAGCAATGTTGCCGGCGACCACCAGAACCACGATCGGGTTCCTGGCCGCGTTCCGGGCCCTCTGCAGAATCGCCGGCACGAGGCCCGCGTCGTTGTGTATTTCCTTCGCAGCAGCATGATGAATAGTGCTGCTTGCCGGGCTTGGCCTCGAGTGGTGGTTGTCGTTCACCGTCACCGACCGCTGCAACCGCAAGATGATGAGTCCTTGCTCGTAGTCGCCATCGATGTAGGAGGCATCGAGTTCGTACAGGCAGTTGCTGTTGATGTTGCTGTTGACGTTGCTGTTGCGTGCCGGGTCGGCATCAACGCCGCTCGCTGTAGCTGTAGCTGTACAGCTGGTGTCTCTGCCCAACTCGATGAGCGTCCGGCTGCTCCCGGTGGTGAGAGCCATCATGGTGGGACGGGCTCCGGGGGATGACCGCAAGGTTGTAGCCACGGCTGCCGAAACCGTTGCGGTCCCCGGGAACAAGGAGGGAGCTATAGATATAGCGGTGCTTGTGTCTCCTCCCGGTTGTTGGGAATGGTGGGAAAGGGCGAGGAGCACACTGCACAGAGCCGTTGCAAAGTACACATAGAATGTCCAGTGATTGCTTCCTACTCTTCTCTTGTTCGCTCTTGTGTTTTTGTTGTGCATACACGATGCCATGGCGCAAGAGGGTGACAGAGTGAAGGACATCATTGTTGGGGCTCGAACACGAATCATTACCAAGGAAATAGTTGGTGTTGGTGTTGGTGTTGGTGTCTTTTGTTTGATTCTATATGGATTGTGTCCGGCTTCGACACGAATCACTAAGGACAGTATTCTAATGCAGCCGTTGTAACGTGAAGATAGTAGTGGCACCGGGCATGATGAATCCAGCAGGATGGTTTGCGATCACGAAAACGAGGCGCATCAGACGATTTTGGCATCTGATGGGGGTTTGTTGTGATGGGCAAAATCCACATCCCTGCCTCCCTACCCCCGAGGGAAGTTGGAAGTCGTGTAGACCGAAGGGCAATTTTGATGCGCTATGAAAATTGTTTAGGTGCGAAAAAAATTGATTGGGGACAGTTGCTCGTTACGTCGTCTTTCGATACAGTATTTGGCGATCCGTGATGGGAACCTTATGCCATTGACCATCATCGATGCGAAGAGGCGACGTCAAAGTGCTCGGAGTTGGCTCCTGGGTTTTCAACGGCTCACACATAATGCACCGTATCTTACCGGTAAATGATGTTATGCAACTCCGAGTTTTGGAAATTCATAGACCGTATCATTATATTTTTCAGGAATTTGGAGGGCTCTGAAAATATGGAGGTGAACAGTCGGTATTTGGTAGTTTAACTTGGTTTTGTTATTACATGAAATTATTACTTGAAATTGTGAGCAGAAAAATTGCTCTTTTACTAAGATCACCATATTGGTGCATCGGACTGCTAATACTCCAATGCACACACTAAATCACTAATAGTCGGCATCGACCCGCTAATACTTCGATGCTGCACGTGTCCTTTGTACCAATGGGCTGTATAAATTACCTTGCGCCCTGTATGTCTGGTACATAAGGCCCTATTTTTAGTAAGAAGGAGAACCGGAATCGGTAAGTGGTAAATTCTCATTCCCACTTCCATTCCCATCTCCAATCATGTTAGTCCATTCCTGCAGAAGCAATATGACTCGTACGATCGGTCCCGAGACTCATTCGCGTCTCATTCATTCACTCGCGTCTCATTCGTGTCTCATTCATTCACTGGTGTCTCATTCGTGCCTCATTCGTGTCTCATTCATTCATTCGCGCGCGCTCGTTCGATCGACTTCAAACACACTCCCCTGCTTCAAAGGATAATAGACTCAATCGATGATACTGATCCAGAACTTGCTGTAGGCCGAAAACGCTTCCTCTGTGTCTACCGTAGAGAAGCTTGCGTCCTTGTTGCTTTTGGACTTCGTGCAGTATTCATCTTTTCCATAGAACTTGGAGCCGTGCTTTTCAAATAGGACTCCAGTAAGATTCTTGGTGAAAAGGTCACTTGTCATTTCGTCGCCTGTCTTCCACATCACCTTGATAATTCCCATTTCCTTTAGCTCTCGTAGAAAATACTGTTTCACTTCAATGTGCCTGGTGCGACCTGCTATGGACCAATTGTTGCAGAAATCAACTGCGCCCTTATTGTCCACATATATCACCATGGGTAGCTTGATTTGCAATCCGAGACACATCATGACTCTCCAAATGTACAGCATGTCCTGGACACATAGAACAGCTGCATACAGTTCGGCTTCCATAACTGACAGGGCAATGATTGGCATCATTCTGGACCTTGCTGTGACATTGGCGCCATTGAGCCAAGTCGACCAGCCATTGACACTGTGTCGAGATTCATCTTTTGCATACTCCGAGTCGCTGAATCCAATCAGCTCAAAAACAAAGTCCTTGGTACCATCCCACACTGCATTAGGGGCTAATGTGAGACCTCTCTTGGGTGTTCCAGCGCAATACTTCATTACTCGCTTCAGCGCCTTCATGTGGGACTTCCTTGCTTCAGTCATGAACCTAGACAGCTCCCGGACAGCATTCTGCGTTTCAATTCTTGACCATCTCATCATGTGCAGTAGGATGGCTGTTCCGGACCTGTACTTGGTTTGGGCTTCCTTGGTGAGAACAGTATCGGTTGGTCCTTCACCTTCTTTCTTCAGCACTGATCCTGGCTCTGCTGGAGTGGTGGGATTGCCTCTGCATTCATCAAGCTCGAACTCATCGACGAATCTTTTGATCTTGACCGGTTGGGTCATTCGGAGTGTCCTGTTCTTCTTGTCCCGCTCAATGTGGCATCCAACATACTCATCCATTTCTCCAACATCCTTGCATTCAAATAGGGACTTGAGTTGCTCCTTGTGCTTCAAAACTTCTGCTGCTTCACCCATGATGCAAAAATCGTCGACCCATAGTAACATCAGAAGGAGTTTGTTGTTGATCCACTTGAAAAACAGGCAGGGGTCAGCCTTGCATCTTTCCATCTTCATGGTATGCATTGCCCGTCGCGCTTCTCTCCAGAATTGTATGGCAGCTTGAATTGTCCCATAAAGTGTTTTCTGCAATTGGAGGAGTACATATGATGGATAGAATTTCTGATAGCCTTCTGGAATCTTGGTGAAAATCTTCTCTCCATTCTGAAATTTGCCGTTCAGAAAAGCTCCTTCCACGTCCACAATGTAAGCCATAAAATTTGCCATGACCATCAGGATCATTGCAATGCGAATGGAGATATCGCTAACAACAGGTGAAGACTTGTCTTGGCCATCATAGTGCTCGCCATCTAGCTGCTTGAATCCTCGGACGGCATTCCTGCATCTTACTGTGCCGTCAGGTTTCATCTTGTTGGGCCAAGTGGTATCCATGATTTTGGTGCCTGGTGGGATATTGGCTTCGTCAATCTCTTCAAAAACTCCATACTTGACCATCTTCTCATGTTCAGCATCAACACCCTCTGTGAACTTGGCGCGCATTGGACTGGCCATAGATTGCTTGTAGTTCATGGTCTTTAGCTCCTTGGTGTTGTCAAAGGCACTCCCTGCCGCGCCAACTAGACTGAGTTCACTCATTGCGCCTTCCTGAGATGGAATATCCTAATTCGGGGTTAAATGGGTCATTCCCGAAATGCCTAAATCCTAAATCGAATTTAGGACATCAAGTCCTAATTTTCGTATTTCAGGAATCAATTTTAACTGACCTACCGGTACTAAATTGATATTTTGGGAAAAAGGGTAGAACCAATAAGCAGGGAACCAATGAACACAAATTCAAAGATTCCAAGGAAATTTAGGTCAAAGCCCTAAATAGTGGTTCTCGAGAGGGGGGGGGGGGGGGGGTGAACCGGTATTTGGGTCAAAAAGTCTTGAAAAATAGCCTTTTTAGGCCATTTCCAAATTAGGATTTGGTGGGATTCAGGCATTTCAGGAATGACCCAATGCGCTAGCACAGATGATACAAATTACTCACTTCCCAGATTGACAGGACTAGAATGATAGGAGGTTCCATATAATAACTTCCACTAGTACTTCCCAGAACACAGTAAATCAAGCACTTACAGCACATAACAATTTTACCAGGGCTATTTACAAGAACAGTGTGAATGAAAAAAAATCCAAACACTTACTCCAAAACAATGCTATTACCATAAAACTACCGCGCCAAAACAATAAAACGCAAAACCGGTAAGTTTTTGTTCACAATTGAACGAAGAAATAATGGTACAACAAAGTTGCAGTTCTGTGCAGGGTACCACCGTTGTTACACATACAGCAAACAGCCCGGCCAGCAGTGTATTGGGAAGAAGTGAGCGAACAAACACAAATGATAGCCAAACAGATAGTAGCTACAACCACCAACAGTATCAACAGCAATACTCTACTGACAACAAAACAGACCAATGACCATAACATGAAACATTACCCGGTACATCAAAGAAAGAACATCATTCAGGAAAATGAAATTCCCGCCCCCTGAACCAGTCTTTGTACAGCAGTCGATGATCATGAGAATTGTAAAACTAGGGAATAACAATGAAATACCAAATATGATCAATGTCAAGGATCAAAAGTGGAGTGGAATATTATGCCAAACAAGAATCACTATGTGTAGGCACAACAATGCTCAAACTCTTGCCAGGAAAAACTACAAAGGTAAGAACCAACAATATAATGATTGCCAGTATACACTTGTTCATCTTTATTTCTAACACAATCCTCTTCTTAACACTGACACGTAGATGATAAAAAGAACAAACAGATACCATATAGTTTCCCATGAACAGTTCTAATCACGGACACCATAAACGTGCACTCTGAAAATAGGTACCAATTGCACAAAGACTATTGACAGAAAAATTCACCGGAATTCCAATACTTCATGAAAAGAATTCTTGATGCAGTGTCACCAAAACAGACAGACTTCAAGAGAAAATCATTCAGAACAACAGTCAGTAACATTTTCACCCCAAGCGATGAAGCATTTGCATTGCTTCTCCTTTATAACGACCACGGCTTGTGGCTAAACACAACAAAGGGCACGAGGAAGAGAAAGAAATTCACTGACAGTAAGTCAGGAAATAAGGAGGGATGGAGTGATGAGGGACACGATCATTACAAATACCTCATAAGTGAAATAGAAAAATGAAGGGAGGAACAACAGTCAAAAGATTTAGAGATAGAATTACTTAAAAAATACCAACAGCAAAATGGCAATCATACACAATGAGATATTGACGAGGACGAAGAAAGGAGAAAGGAGAAAAGACGGAAGCGACAAAGTAGCACAATTGAGACTCTTGGCAAGGATGACGTGGACTAGTACAAATTTTACGTCAAATACATGAAAAGCTTACAAAAGTAAATGGTGATAACAACAACATACCGAGATTATTTAATTACGGAATATTATTTTAGTATGGTTTGCACAATATATTTATCTTCTATTAAAATTGAATACTATGAATGAGGAGATATTGCAAAAGCTGATAAAATATGTTCATATTTGTACCAAAATATGTTTGTTGTCTTTTGGTATTTGATATTCTTAGTGTGAGTATTGTGAAATGGACGTAACATAATATATTGCCAGTTATCAAGAAGCTCATACATTTGTGAAGAAATACGTAATAACGCTACAAAAATTTCATTGGACATAGAGGATAATATTATTTTAAAAAATGAGTTTTGTAAGGAAAAACAAAATGTTGTAACTCTAAAAACCGACCAAAGGTATATGATGTTAAAATTTAAAGAGAAGTGAGCTCGGAGAGACGCTCTTATTTTACTGTGTATTTTTTTACTGTATCGGGGCTCTCTGCTGTATTTTACATGGTAGAGATCTTCCCTGGTCTTTTTCACTATGGGTTTCATCGTACCAATACTGCTGTTGCTGTTGCTGTATTAGTGTCCTGTATCGGTCTTACTGTATTGGTCATTTGATGGTATTGGTCATTTGCGAGGTGAAGTATTTTGTTCGATGGGGCGTATGCTCGTTTGTGGTATATATGCTAGATAAAGCCCATCTGGAATCGGTATTGATTTTCTTGATTGCAATAAGTAATTTCTTCACGGGACATCAAGTATATTCTTTCGAACATACTAAAGGATTCCAAGTGTTCACTTATTGGTCAGGTCTTTGGATATGTCTTGTTTCTAACCGATTATCCTCTTTTGTTTGTAGCCTTAGGTGATATCGCTTTTACCACTTAAGGATTTCCAAGTAGTGGAGGTGCGCTTGATTCTAAGACTCGATCATCTGAATAATTGTATCTCTGTTACTCTGTTAATATTTCGCACCTCTGTCGTCGTTTCGTTTCCTCGGCTTTTCCGATCATATTTGATGCTGACAAAGTCCGTATTTTTTTTGGCCGACAACACACCCCTTGATCCAACACGGTCACTCGATGTTGGATTACTGTCGGTATATGATATTTCCATGACGTCGAATTGGATTTACTCATAGTATGATTAAATCTGGATGGAAGCAGATAGGATTGTTTGAGGACCGGTCTGGGTGGCTACTGTAGCATCGGTTTGTCAAATATGATCAACGTATCATGGGTAATCGAATGATTTAACCTGGGCAGTGTCCCATGACGTATCTTGCATGTTGGGCGTGCAAGATCCATCCCAAGGCTTTGGTGAGATCATCCGCAGGGTTGATAACTCCAGGAATATGAATCATCTTGATTTCTCCATTTTCTTTCCATGCTTGGATGGCAAAGAACCTGATTTCAATATGTCTGGTTCTTTCAGTTGGCTTCTGAGCATTGATGATTTCAATCTTCATAGATTGGAGTTGGACCAACTTGGATGAATCCTAATTCCTTGAGTATAGACCTTTTGGCTGCTGTGACTGCGGCGATGAACTCAGCTTCTGTAGAGCTCTGTGCAGTAAGGGACTGAGCTTTGGATATGTAAACAATTGCTCCACCAGCATAAGTGAAGACATACCCTGTGGTGGACCTGCAATGTTTTGGATCATTTCCATATGCTGCATCAACAAAGCACATCAGTTTGTTTTGCTTGATATCTTCAGGGTATTTGGGGAGTGATGCATCTTGGACTGCATCGTTGTATGGTTCCCCTGGAGGCAGAGATGGCTCAGCATCTGGTCTGTAGAATCTGATACCCCAGGATCTGGTTGTTCTGAGGTAGCAAGCTATGTTTTTCAGACTGGAATAGTGAAAAGCAGTGGGATTGGAGCTGTATTTTGACATCAGGGTCACTGCATACCCAATGTCTGGCCGGCAGCTGACATATGCAAACATCATTTCACCCAAGAGTGTTCTGTAAGAGAAACCAGATGTGGATTGCAATTCAGTATGTTCGTTGGTGCCTTCTAAAGGTCCATTTGTATGTGATTGTAGTTGGCTCAGTACTTCAGTTGATAATGGCGCTGATGACTTGGAGTGTGGCTTCATCTTAGAATCAGTTTCCCAACCATGGGATGTCATAATTTGGTCGATGTAATTGGCACAAGACAGTTCAATGTAATCAGCTGTCTGTTTGACATCAATGCCATTGAAATCATCAAGTAATCCCAATTTTGTGAAGGGAATAACATCTTCTTTAGGTAGCTTTAGTTTCTCTCCAATGATATCATAGATCTTGTCAGATATGGATTCTGATGTGCAAGCTAGTGCAAAATCATCAACTTGTCTCAGAAGTTGAGATCAGGACCTTTCAGGATCTTGTTGATGTGGGTTTCCCAAAGTCTTCTGGATTCAGGATGGCCTTGGAGGGCTCGAAGGACAGGAAGCACCAATTTTCTGTCTATATCTGTGCCATGCTTGTGTTTGTACCATTCTGCATATGCATCATCAATAGTCATGTAGGTAGGGATGTTGGGTCCTGGACTGTGGGCATATGCATCTGCAGCGTCACCTGCATACACTTTGAGGTTGAGGCTGGCCGCAATGGCAAAGAATAATCTTTGGATGGGATGCTCAACACATGATGAATATGACATTGCAATGGCGTGCAGAGTTGGGGCTGCATATTTGCTTCCATTGCAGCACTGTCTTGCTCGTCTGACACCATTCTTTTTGACACTGTATTGCCAATGGGGTCTGAGAATAATGGCCTCTGGGTCCTTAAGATATGGAATTGGTGATCCAAACATTTCTAAGTCTTCAAACTGATCAAGTTATTTGCGCTCTCCAGCTTCCCATTCAGTCCATGTGGATAATGGCTTGAGGTTTCTGCAAGTGAAGTACCACTTAAGGATTTCCAAGTAGTGGAGGTGCGTTTGATTCTCGATCATCTGAATAATCGTATCTCTGTTACTCTGTTAATATTTCGCACCTCGGTCGTCATTTCGTTTTGTCGGCTTTTTCGATCATATTTGATGCTGACAAAGTCCGTATTTTTTTTGGCCGACAACACAAAAATCGAATGGAAAATAAATTATTATTGGGGTAAGCATGAAATGAAATCGTGAAATAGAAAAATCGTGAAGCAACCATAATACTGAGGCTGAAACTATGGGTGCGAAAATAGTCCTCCTTGAAATTGTTGCGTGCAAAAATACATAGAGAATTATTTTTCATGCATACAACAAACATTTCCAAATTTTTTAAATACCGTACATTGCACGAACATGCTTGCATCGTTTAAGTGACGTGGTAGCGAGCCGGCACATAACCGCTGTCTGCCCATCGCACGATCTGTCCATCACACCGCGCACTTTCTTGGGATAGTAAGGGTGGAAGCAATAGGCCAAATAAAGATTTCGGTTCCATAAACGTGCTTTGTCTACCGTAGGAAACGAACCCAGGACATCTGCTTGGGAGGCAGCTTGTTTGCGACTACACTAACAAAGCTATTTATCCTTAACCTTGATGCTTATTTGCGGTAGTTTGTTTTATAAACTCTCGAAAGAAGAAATTTCTACAGCTCTTTTCTATCTATCCGATAACGCTAGATCGTGTCCGTATCGTCCAAGATGGCAATGGCAATCGTTCTTACCAATGGCTATATATGCTGTTATTGACTATCTACAGTATTATTAGTATTACCAGTATTATGATTGATTAATACCGACCATCGAGCTGCCAGTGAGCTCGGTGGTTCGACAACCACGATTTGGTGTGGATAGCGGACAGGACGTCCATCGGCTTGGCCACCAGGACGACCTCGTCCATCGCAAACTTATCGCCGTGGTGTTCCTTCCACGAGTCGGGAAGCTCCCCCCCGTCCCAGTTTCGTAGTAGTTGTATTCGACAAGAGGTCCCGGCTGCACGCCGGAGCAATCACGACGACATCCGCGGCAAAGGACACCAGCGACTCCCAGAGGCGCTCGGAGGGATTATTCGCATTGCCATCACCATTATCATCACCGTTCGCCACCCCGATCGAGAGAACGACCGTGCAGCGGCCGCCCAGTGCGGTTTCGAACCGGCTCCTGGCGGCCTCCGGTGCGGCAATGGCCACCCGGGGACGGACCAGAAAGGTGGGAGAGATCCCGTTCCACGACGCCTCGGCATCGGGTTGGTCGTACCAGTACCCGGATCCCGGCGTCGCTAATGGGACAAAGGGACCGCAATCGGTGATGCGGATCGGTGCGGTGGGGGAACCATCCTGCGAGCCGAAGGATTCGGCCTTCTTCAGGACCTCCTGTCCGGAAACGATCTCCCCAAAAATGACGTGCTTGCCGTCGCACTGCGGGGCCCGATCCAGGGTGAAAAAGAATTGGGACGAGTTGCTGTTCTTTCCCGAATTTCCCATGCTGTGTTTGTGTGTGTGTGTGTGTGTGTGTGTGTGTGTGTGTGCGCGCGTATTTTGGTCGTCGTCGTCGTCGTCGTCGTTGTTGTTGTTGTTGGAACCCAAACGGAAGAACCGAGCGAGTGAAGTGAATTACATCGAATACATCAAGCGCAGATGACAACGAATGCCTTGCCACGAGGATTTTCTACAGAACCACACTCGTTGTCCCCCCATCATCTCGGCAGTCGCAGTCGCAGCAACAACACACGGCACTCCACCGGTAATTAGTTACTAATTACGTACCTCAGCAACCCGAACCGATCGTGCTTCAGATTCAGCCCCGCCCGTTCGTCCTTGAAGGTCTTCTTGTTCCCAAAGACGCACTCTCCGCCGGATCCGTTTTCCAGCACAAAGTCCCCGCCCTGGAGGACAAAGCCGGGAACGACCCGGTGGACCTTGCAGCCCCGATAGGTCAGCGGCTTGCCGCACTCCCCAATCGGGACCGGTTTGGGCTTGGCGGTCTTTTGCCCCGGTGCGGCCTCCACGGGTGCGGATCCGTTGGAGCAGAGGGTGGAAAAATTCTCGCAGGCCAGCGGGGCGACGTCCCAGTAAAGCCGGACGACGATACGGTTTCCTAGAGGACGACGCAACGAATGGAATCGAATGGAATGGAATCGAAGAAAAAGACGACAATCAAGATCAGAACAGTGCGTGTTGGCGTGTTGCGCTGCGCGTCGAAAGCAGAAGCGCAAAGAGGGCTCGAACAGAAACAAAATGCACGAGAGGATTGCTGAGCACTCGATCCGTTCCGATGGGTTCCCTTTCACTTCATTCCTGTCTGCATGTGTTTGCCTGCGTGCCAACGCTGTTCTACCTACCTTCGGGGGGAGGCTGCGTGACAATGCCGCCGCAGGCCGCATCCTTCGAAGACCATTCGTGGTCCGTCGAGATCAATTCCTTCAAGCGGGAGAGTTCGGATCCCCCCAGTGCCAGAAGATTCTTGGAGGAAAATCCATAGGTGAGGTCGGTGCTGTCCACAAAGGCGGCACACGTCGCCAGCTTGTTCCGGGTGTCGTCGAGATCTAGATCCAAGAAACAGTATTCGTGGCGATTGTTGTTGTTGCTGTTGTTGTTGTTGCTGTTGCTGTTGTTGCTGTTCTCGTTTCGAGTGCTCATCGTTATTATTATTTTAATTTCATTTCCGACGGGTAACTTACCGATACACTCTCAACTCCGAAATCGAACAATAATTCGTTTCAGAGTTGCCTTCTACGGTCGAGTGTTGAATGTGACTATGAATCACTTACTACATTCGTGATGGCCTCAGTAGCCATTCCTACTGGTAGGTACATGATGTGAAATGCTTGTAGCTCATTGGTGTGTTGGTAGGTTAAACAGTTACTACTAGAGGTGCCTCCGGGAAACTCCAGTCTGCAGTTGTTTTTGCAGGTTGGGGAGTTCGGTCCCAGATTAGATTGCTTTTGCCCACACACACCGGCTCACAGCTTTGGCTGTTAAGCCTTGTCTGCGGGCGGGAATAGCGTGGTGGGAAATTTCCTTATTCTACTATACTACAACTATCGATTAGGATCAAAAGGAGTGAGTCGATTGCTGTATCCCCGGCTTTTGCTGGAGGTGAAATCTTCTTGTTTGTTTGCTTGCGCATACGCACTTTGGATACTCAAGGGCGTTCCCTGGTCCATCCTTCGTTCACTGGTCTGTCCTTCATCCTGTGGGGTGCCACGTGGCACTGCCATTCCTTTCATCCGGATCCGCTACATCAACTATCACTCACTACATTTTTGTGATAGCCTCAGTACCAATTCCTACTTGTAGGTACTGGATGTGAAATGCTTGTTGTACTAGTAGTACTACTACTAGTTCATTTGTGTGTTGGTGGGTTAAGCAGTACTAGAGGGAGATCTGGGAAACTCCATATTAAATTCCTTTTGCACGTACGCGAAAACGACAGTACTCTAAATTACGTACGTACATTCCTACGTAACTTACAGTACTGCAGATGGAATGATACGATCATACGAGTCGAAGATACGGAATAATGAGACTTCTTTCTCTCTGTGAGATTGGAATACGATTGAACCAGAGGTGCAATCGTCATTCTGACATCCACATTCGATACTTAGTGATCGGACAACAGTCACTCTTACGATCGAAGTTCGATACTTAGTAATCGAAGAAGAACACACACTAGAGGTTCGCACATGCAATCTCTTGTTAAGTGTGCTGTTTTCAAGAAAAGACAGCAGAGGTTCGAAGCGCTGCTCACGAACCTGTTACTTGTCTTCTGCTGTACGGTATAAAATACGTGCTGTAACACGTACATTCGCGTGCTGTATTAGCGGCAGCACCGACCTTTAGAAGGGATACTTGCTCTCCAGCAAGAATCATCTCTTCATCTCATACTTTTAGATTACTTGATTATTCAACCTTAAACCTTGCATCGGTAGCCATGCTTCCCACTGTAGAACTACAAGCCTAAGATCTAACTGACTGAGCCCACCGGTAGTTAGAATAGATCTGATTGGACTAGCGTTCAATCGTAGTGGATATCAGAGAAATATTAGACCACAAACAGACCGGCACCTCAACCGGCCTGCAGCCACAGCTCCTGTTGCTCTTCTTTGCCTTTGGATTGAATCAGCTCAACAGCCAGTTTCAAAAGGAAATTAATAGATTAACAGTCGCAAGCTTGTTGAAGCTTGCAAAAGAAGAAGACGATGCAGTAAGAGCACTCTACGACGACGAAAACAATCCGACAGCAGATCATCGATCGACTCGACTACGGACGACGATTGATAGTTCTCTGGTCCGATTACATACAAGAAAGACACGGCACTTGTCATACGCAGGACAATTCGATTCGTTTTCCCCAACACAGCACGTTTTGGTTGCGAAAACGAAACAACGACGATCCAAAAAAAAAAAAAAAAAAAAAAAAAATAATCGAATCTTAGATGCGAAAACGAAACAACGACGGTCCAAATTCAACGAATTTTCGAAGACTCGCCACACCGCCTGCACGTCGTATCTCATCGGGAACGAATTCTCCTCGCTATTGCGGACACGCTGGTCCCATTCTGGCCCTCTCTCTCCCAATACTGACAGAGATATCCAATTTTCTCACCGGAAGAAGACTACGGCGTTCTTGGTCTACAGCAACAAACGCAGGAAACGGATTTTCGTTGCCTCTCCGCGTCACCGGCAAGTCATACCTCATCGAAAACGGCTTCCCCTCAATATTGCGAGCACGCTGATACCAGTCCTGCCCTCCATCTCCCAATATTGATAGAGACACCCAACTTTCTTGATACAAGAAAATTACGGCGTTTGTAACGATTCTTTTCCGGCGCTTCGACATCCCAACGGCCTGTCAAATCCCCGCAAGAGAATCCCCGCAAGACCAAAGTTTCCCCATACCCACTGCTTAGTAACCTCACGAATAGAAGGGCTCTACGCGTTCCTGTATCCGTTACTTCTATTCTTCCAGATCAGTGGGCCTCCCACACGACCCTTTTTGAAAGCGAAATTTTCTTCTCTCGACGATCGATAGTTCTCTGATCCGATTACATACAAGAATTCCACGGCACCTGTCATAAACACGAGACCCCTTTTTCGTTGCGCACGGCACTTGTCATACACACGATAACCATATTCGTTGCGCGAATGGCACCACTCCCCTCATTCATCATGAGTACCTCAGATCTCGCACCACTATTCCCATCATTTGATCAAGCGTTAGCCACATTCCTACACGACTCCTTCGATGTCCCACAAGAATCCCACAGCACTTTGTGTGAGGCGCTCATCAATAGCCAGTACAGGACATGGTCGGATTTCCTATTCCTTGAAGACATCGATGATCTCACATATCAGGACGGGGATGCGAAAGTACCACTCTCTCGGCATGTACAGATAAGGTTACAGCGATTCGTTGATTTTGGTCGACGACTCACTGAACAGGGCCTAGACTGGGAAGAACGTGACCATTACACCAAGGAAGCCTTTAGGAAATACTGGCGTGGGATCGTCAAAGCCAACAGAGACTCCACGGCCAACAGGGTAGTACTGAACACTCACGGCATACCACCAGATGGACCAGCGTCCGCCATCTTCTAAAGATAGTGTCGTTTCAAGCTCAGTTAAGAAGCCTCTTTATGGGACATCATTTTGTCCAGTTGGGAAGCCATCTACTTATTCTATGACCTACGATTTGCCTGCTGTCAGTATCACCAAACGGCACCGTGATGCTCTCAAGATCAACCTGTATCAATTACATGCTACTCTCTTGCGTGCCAATTGGCTCTACGACGACGTCACCTGCGTGTGATCGTAGATTAGATCCTTGCAAATAGTCAATGGATCGTCAGATGACGTCATCATAAATCCAGTTAGCAAACAAGAGAGTGGCGTGTAGGTGATACATCGTAGATGGAGCGTAGATCAAATCAAAGATCAAATCAGGTGACGTCGTCGTAGAGCCAATTGGCACGCAAGAGAGTAGCATGTAATTGATACAGGTTGATCTTGAGAGCATCACGGTGCCGTTTGGTGATACTGACAGCAGTACTCCAGCCTGTAGTTGTTTTTGCAGGTTGGGGAGTCTGGTCCTGGATTAGATTGCTTTTGCCCACACACACTGCGGGTGGCGCACAGCTTTGGCGGTTGAGCCTTTTCTGCCATTGGGCCACAAGCCACGGGGTGGGAGCTGCATGGAGAGGAACTTGGAGGGGAGCAAGGGAGGGGAGATGCGTCAACAGAGATGCATCAGAGAGAGAGAGAGCTGCCGGCAGGGGATGCGTCCAAGGGGACCCATTCATCCGGCAAGAAGGAGTATGTTCCATTGTTGAACATGAGGGAGGCACAGTTCTCGAAGATGGGGAGGGACTGCTGGTGCAGGTACCTCATCATACAGTCACCATGCCACCAGGAAAGGAGCTTGATGACACTTGAGTCACACTTGCCTTGCAAGAGGGCCATTGCACTGCCAGCCTGGAGTGAGCGGGAAGATGTAGCAGCAGGCGTGATGCCTATAACAGGGTAGAGGGTCTCTGCATAGACCCACATGGACGTGGTGACAGTCTCAGCCTGGACTGGAGTCAGGACACCATTGACAGTGTAAATGGCTAGCCTGAGGGCTGGACTGAAGGGTGAGCTGCTAGGGCAGCAGCTCCTGAGGTGGAGGACTTGGCAAGCACACGCTGTTATAGGGGGGCAGAGTGTGTCACCACTCCTGGCATTGGAGGAGGGGGTCAAAGTGTTGAGACAGACAGAAGTGAATCCATTGTTTCCAATGGACATCCTTTTGCTTGGCATAGAATAAGTTCAGTAACTGAACAAGATTGGCACATATTGGTGGAGCAGTTGGTGCAAGGATTGGATCCTGAGGAGGTAGGCTGCTGGCCCTGTAGTGGTGGTAGAGCCTTCCTTTGCCAATACACCACAGCTGTATTGTCATAGCAGTTGTGAGTGCTGGTGCAGACAGCAACACAGGCTGCATGTGCCAGCACGTCATTGTGGGCAGGAGCCAGCAAGCTCCAGATCACTGTTGGTGATAGTCCCAGTGGGGTTGTCAAAGCTCACTAATTGGGTCTACACCCACTGTGGGAAGGGGCTCCTCCACAGGAGTGGTTGTGACCTGATACTTGTTGAGTCACCATTGTATTCTACCTTGCAGAAATTCTCTATACCTTCTTCCAGAACAAGATAATACAGAGATTATTTGCACCCCTTGTTGAGCCCTTCATCAGCGCCTACTTGCTGGTATTCAATGAGGTGATGGATCACCAAGAAGCCCAAAATGCAAAGCTTTGCAAAGACCACTCTATCAAGATGACCGAGTACCACAAAACTGGCTTCTACGGCAATGATACCTCTGTACTTTCTATCGATCAGAAACCACCAATCCAACAAAAACCCAAAGACATTCCCCGGGCTTCTCTTGTAAACAAAGCTTTGGATCAGGCCATCACTCGTGCCACCGCAAATGTCATCAATGATGACATAAATGTTCCTTGTTCTCCGGATTCCATGATGGCTGGCAAAGACGCGGCCCACTTCCTTGAGCTCCCTATACAAACAATGAGGAAGATTGCTGGGGCAATCTTGAAAGGGAAGAGCAACACAAGTCCCGAAGACGTAAAGAGAGCCGTCAACAAAGTCTTTCCCTTCCCTTCTAATAACTGGTAATTTAAAATGTGTGCTAATTATCTTATTCTAAGAATCCGGCCCTCTATTGTGGTTCACCCACATATTCCCGTGGTATCTCTTTTAGTAACATATGTATCTTCGTGTTATTGTATTCCATACGATTAACCTGTTTAGTATTCAGCAATGGTTGGATTTAACGACAGCGTTCAAATTCAACTCCACAAGTCATTCTATGTTGAGGCCATTAATGATGACTCTGCTAAACACTTATTGTGTTAATCATATTAACAACCCCTTAGTGGTGACTGTGCCATCTCATACTTATGGTAGGTTGTTCTTCATTTATAATAGTGGGAATACTGTTTTACCATACTCGCGCACCTTCACTTCATATTGATATGACTCGTGTAAGTGTTTTGCACCTCTGCGCCAACCGGTTAAGTATCGAGTCATACATTGAATCGTACGCACACATCCTTGGTTGCGCCCGGATTCATGCGCTCCTCATATTTGCTGCTATTGCTTACACTTTACCTTAATTGTAGTTCTTCAGTGATTTGCTATGCTCTCATTTGGTCATTCCCAAAATAGTCTGGCGTCACACAAACGAGATTCAGGGTTATTTCAGAATCACGCGCATATTTGGGTCGAACTCCACTGGTCCCCCTTTGTAATTTCATCCTATTTATTAAAATTAATGGCGAACTCCTAATATTTTTATGCACATTTCATTTTCCTACCCCTCTGGCATCTGTTTCCGAAGTAGTGGCATGTTACTGAATTTTATGCCTGAAACAAACAGTGCATGGTCGCAATTTTTCAATCTCAATCGTTTCCTCATTTCTATTGTTATTACTGGCTATCGTACTAACGATGGTGACGATACCTAAATATCAGGTATATTGTTTACGTTGCTACCGGGACTCTCCTCTGATCACTACTGGTTACGGAAAGCAGAAGGTTACCAAGAAGAAGAAACCCCCCTTGTTTACAGCGCGACGAAGAAAGAAAACGGGAGTAGTTGTTTCTCCCGGTCTTCGGGACCATATTGTGAATGACGCATCATGCTATTCTTATTTCACGCAATCTTCGGGGATAGTAGATTTTGCATCTTGCGTATTCATTAGAAAAAAGAGGAAGAAGCTTGAGGATGTTAGTCAACAATTAGGTCTAACGAACACCCGTAACGGTCCACAGAGTAGAAACGGAGCATTACCAGAGGTGCTTGACAATCAAGTTATGTATGACCCTTCTGTCGAATCGATTGGGCGTGCCTTGATTGGTCAGGAATTATCAAACATAGACGATGACAATGATTCTGTCTCCGATGACAATTTTTTCTTTCCTAACAATGACGATGAGGAAGAAGGAAGTGAGATCATAGAGGCCCCCCACTCTTTGATTGTCAATGATGAAGAAGGCATCAACATTGATGTTGACGATTCCCATCGTGCTTCAAACACGCTATTAATTACGACACCCAATGTAGGGAGGAACATATCTGACGAATTGAAGGTCAAGATCAAGTTAATGAAAATCATGCGGAATCATAGCATACCCTTAGTTGCCGAGAAGGAATTGTATGAATGGGCTATTGAATCGGAGCGGCTTAATTTATTTTCATGGACTAAAGGCAATCTCATAAAGACCAGGGCAAGTGTTATGAAGGAGATTTCCGCAACTGTGCCTGAAATAAAAGGCGATGGGTTTGAACCTCATCTTATTGACTGGTGTTCTAAGAAATCACAGAATGCTGATGTTTCCAGTCGCAAACAAATCTACGTCCGGTCGTTCCAAAAAGCACTTCATTCCCTATTAACAAATGTGACTTTGGTGAAGGAAGATAATCTGTCATTCCCCCATGCTGAAGACCCCACCTTACCAGTCCGTTATCCATTACTTCAAGGGAATATTGATATTGACGAACTGCATCACGGTGAATGGTGGATCAACACTTGGGAGAAGAGATGCAAATCTGGATCGAATGAAATTCTGGTTCCTATTATTCTCTACATGGATGGAATTGCAATTGACAATAGTTGTCAAACCACTCTTACCCCACTGAACATGACTCTTGGCATATTCAACACCCTAACTCGAAACTCCCGGCCGGATGCGTGGGAGGCTATATACTATCACCCAACATGTCCCGGTGATAAAGGTGCCGAATCAATTGACAATGTGAACAATCTTCACTCTGGCCTTCGTTTGGCTCTTTCATCTTTGAAAGATGCCTGCAACCTAACGGATGGTATTGAATGGTCTAATTTGCCGTGGAACAAGAAGAAATGGTCGGTTCGAATGAAATTTGCGGTTGCTTATTTCATAGGTGATACTCCCCAGCACGACCAACTTTGTGGTCATTATCAAACGTCGAATTCAAAGATGATCTGTAGGCATTGCAATTGTCCCAGAGCACTTGGTATTAACGCTCGTGTGAATGTTTTGAAGGTTCCTGTTTCACTTAAAAGTGGTAACATGCAAGTGTCTAAGCACCAAAATGGGGATGAGTACCAATCCATTCGGCTCTGGAATATATCTGATTTTACTGCTCCAATGGTTGGCGAAGGAGTGAATGTTGAACAGTATTTCAAAAACATTTCTCACCATGGTGTACATAACGGCAATGCTTTTTATGATCTTGATTTTGGGGAAAACCCACATAATATTCATCTAGCGTCTCCCGGAGAGAGACTGCATATGCACCAACTTGGTTGCGCAAAGCGTGCAGCAGAGACGTTCCGCGAGGACTTTTTAGGCAATAACCAGCGGCTTCTTGGTGAGATGGAAAGGTTAGCCAGTTACTACGGTGGTGCTGTCCAGAGGCAATCCGATCGTGACTTCCCACGAACCAATTTTTCAGAATCAATACATACAGCGAAGAAGGAGGGTAACCAGTACATTGGAATGCTTTATATTCAGATGCTGTCACTTCTGTCTGCTGGAGGTCGTCAATTGTTGTTGTCTCGAAAGACTCCTTCCAATCTCGAGAACAAGAGCAGAAAGTGTGAAGAGGAAATTGACCGACGTATTTACGCCATTGAGTTGTTGTTGGGTATGGAAGAGTTCCTAAAGTATGCTGGAACGTTCGACGAGGTTTTCAAACAAGACAAGAAAGGTGTTTTGAATGTGGACAAAATGGTTGTTCTTTTCATTAACTGTATAAATAACAATCTTCAACGAAGTAAGGGAGAGGGTAACAATCTTGTGAAGAATCACATGTATTTTCATTTATCACAGTACATGAGATTATTTGGTCCTCCAACTGGGTGGGACTCTGCCGCGAGTGAGAGCAATCATAAAACTGAAGTGAAGGCTCCTGCTAAGAGAACTCAACGAAACAAGTCCACACTTATCAAGCAAACTTGCAACCGAGTGATGGAGTATCGAACTATTGATCGACTTGACCGTGAATTTGATTTGTTCGAACATAGACCCGTAACCGGACCAAATCATCCTAAGGAGGGTGGTTGGTCAGGTGGGTCTTCGTTTTGGATTGGTGTGATGAATGGTCTCCCTTACATGAAGTGGGATGAAAAAAAAAACTCAAGTTTACCCTGGTTTCCATCTGATGTTCTCAAATTTTGTTGTGACGTGGTCCTACCGGCTGTGGGCAGCAGCAAGGTTTTTGGAACCACGGAGCACAAGAGGTATGACCAATCTCGTGAGATGAAATTATTGTTTCGTGCCCACCCATCGTTTAAGTCTGATTCTGGACAATTGTCCAATGTATGGTACGATTGGGCTAATTTTCAACTCGACCTCCTTGATGGACGTGGACTGAAAGTTTATCCATGTCAGATTCTGTGCCTGCTTTACCTCGAAGGTCCTTTCCCCGTGGGTAGCTCCGTTAGTGGTTTCGAATTAGTGCACGATGGTTATTATGCCGTCGCTCGTTGCTTTGTTTCTGCAGACCCCATACCGAGCAAGAGGGACAAAGGAAAAAAACACCATCATGCGTTGGTAAAGCTAGGTGAGCTTCGGAACAAATTGTATTTGTTCGACTGCAACGCCATTGAGTCCGAAGCTGCCGTTGTTAGAAACCATGGTAGTCCTGACCAATATTTTGTGCTGGGTAATCGTGAACAATGGTTGTTTAATTTCCGCGAGACAATGGCTTCACTGGAAAAGAAGGATTTACAATCAATAGTACGAGATGGTGAAAACAGCACATGACTTCAATGAACAAGTTTATAATCTTTTCCCGTGTTTTGGATTGTATACTAGTATGGTACAATCATACCCCCCTTCTCAGATGTATTTTCCGTTTTTTTATTTTCTGTAACGGCGTTGCACCAAATGCCCTTTTCCCGTGTTTTGGATGGTATACTAGTATAATACAATCATACCCCCTTATCATGTGTATTTTGCGTTTTTCTATTATCTGCAACTGCGTTGCACCAAATGCCCTTTTCCCGTGTTTTGGATGCTGGTTTTCCTGTATATTTTGTGTTTTTCTATTTTCTGCAACGGCGTTGCACAAAATGCCGTTTTCCCGTATTTTGGATGGTATACTAGTACAGTACAATCATACCCACCTTTTCATGTGTAATTTGCGTTTATCTATTTTCTGCAACGGCGTTGCACCAAATGCCCTTTTCCCGTTTTTTGGATTGTATACTAGTATGGTACAATCATACCCCCCTTCTCATGTTTATTTACCGTTTTTCTATATTCTGCAACGGCGTTGCACCAAACGCCCTTTTCCCGTTTTTTGGATTGTATACTAGTATGGTACAATCATACCCCCCTTCTCATGTTTATTTAGCGTTTTTCTATATTCTGCAACGGCGTTGCACAAAATGCCCTTTTCCTGTATTTTCGACGGTATAGTACTAGTACGGTACAGTCATAAATTTTTTGTCATGAGTATCAAGTTATTATTATAATGGATTACTTCTTAGTATAGTTTTGCGCGATACATAGGCGCTCATAATATAACACCCTTCGTATTTGGGATTCGAACAGCTATGAAACACTAACGGATTAAAGAGCAGAGTATCCCCAGAACGCAACGGCACTTTGATGCGGTACGTTGGGAAGACAAAATAATAAATCACTTCGTCAGCATGCACTCCCGACGGAGCTATGACTGTTAAACGAGTATAATACATGTCATCATCAACATGGCATCGAGAATGGTAATTTCGACCAATCGAAAAAGCTAATGCCTGTTTCCCAATGGCATTGAGCTGCGTTTGAGTCAGAATCTGAGACAACACATCCATTTCATCCTCAACAAATGGTTCGATGTGTGTTAAACTATGATGCATATGCTTCACAATTCTCACTGTCGTGTGTTCCAGCTCCAGTTTCATGTTTGGTTTCACATGACTTTTGAACACGTACTCACCATTGTTGGAAGACAATCTTTCTGGTCTAACTCCAATGATAGCATAATCATCGTTGATACTGCCGCGCTTCTGACCTCTGGCAACTGTCGGTTTGGATCCAACAATTTCCGGAGCAAACTTTCTTAACAGTTTGATATTATTCTTCGTAGCAAGGTGTCGCTTGGCAAATTTTCTGGAAACTTTTGCGAAAATGCGCAACGACGGATTATTCTCGTCAAACGCAACAATATGCTCGTCGTTTCTACTATCCAATCTATCGAATTTATCTATCAACAAAGCCTGTTCCGGTTGATACTTTTTCTTTCCTCTTATTTTGCCACCCCAGTTTGTCTCCATGTATTTTCCTTTGACCACATTTGTTCTGTCTTTGTTTTTCAACGCTATTGTACTGACACAATCATTGCAAGTACTACGCCTATTTGTCCTTTCCTTCTTCATTGGTTTTATGTCGGACAACTTTGTATAAGTTTTATGGCTCGTTGACACCGGTGCTGCAATCCTAAGAAAGTTCGATGACATTCTCTGCTTTCTTCTTTTCTCATGTTTCCTATCTCTTTTTTGCTTCATAGCCCGGTCCGAGAACTGATTTCTTGTCATGGTTGGAGTACGTGTAGCAATTTGAAGCCAATGATTCGTTGCCGTTAGTTGTTTCGCCCGTGCGCTTGTTCCTTGACACTTTTCGCTTGCCGCTTTTTGCTTGACACTTTTCGCTTGCCGCTTTCCACTTGCCGCTTTCCGCTTGCCGCTTTTTGTCGCTGCCGATTGCCGCTGTTTCTCTCGCTGCTGCTTGCCGCTACCGCTGTGGCTGTCGCCGCCGCTTGCCGCTGTTGTTCTCGCTGCTGCTTGGCGCTGCCGCTGCCACTGTGGCTGCCGATTGCCGCTTTGTTGCTCTCGCTGCTGCTTGTCGCTGTGGCTGTCGCTGCCGATTGCTTGCCGCTGCCGCTGTGTCTGTCGCTGCCGATTGCCGCTGTTGCTCTCGCTGCTGCTTGGCGCTGCCGCTGTGGCTGTCGCTGCCGATTGCCGCTGTTGCTCTCGCTGCTGCTTGGCGCTGCCGCTGTGGCTGTCGCTGCCGCTGTGGCTGCCGCTGTTGCTCTCGCTGCTGCTTGGCGCTGTGGCTGTCGCTGCCGATTGCCGCTGTTGCTCTCGCTGCTGCCAATTGCCGCTATTGTTGGTTTTGCTGCCGCTTGCCGCTGCCGCTGCGCCTCTCCCTGCCAATTGCCGCTGTTCCTCTCGCTGCTGCTTTCCGCTGCCGCTGTGGCTATTGCTGCCGATTGCCACTGTTGCTCTCGCTGCTGCCAATTGCCGCTGTTGCTATCTGCGGTTCAACGAGTTGTTGACGTTGTCAACGACTTTATTGGAATATTTGGTATGATAATTGAACAAAATGGGTGAGGATCTATTGATGTAGTACAGTAAATAATAACAACAGAATAATATAATCTACATGCTACCAACGTACACCGTTTGCTTCCTTTCGTTGTTGTTGTTGATTGGTGGTGTTGCTGTGTTGTTGCCGTTGTTGTTACCTTCGATTCTGTGTTGACTTCGATTCAGTGTCGCGTTCGATTTGTTGTATCCTTTGCACCTATAGGAAAGATTTGCCACACCAGGAAAGATTGGTTCTACCGATTCGTTGTTTCCAATCCCTTACGGTCCTATGAAAATGAGAAGAAAAAGAGAAGGAAGAAAATACATCCATTATCAGGAATGCCACAAGAAGTAAGATCATTGTCTTTCTCCTCTCTCATTCTTACCGTTGCGATTGCCAATTTCTAATCTGTTGTTTCCAATCTGTTATTCCGTTCCGGTCCTATGAAATAAGGAAGAAAAACATAAGTGAGGAAATACATTATCAGTAATGCCGGTCGAGGAAGTATTATCATTGTTGTCTATCTCATTCGTACCGTTGCTTGTTCTGATTCGTTTTACCGTTGATGTCACCGATACGTTGTTATTCGTTGTCGTTGTTCTTTCTGCTGCCGTTGATTTGCAGACTTGTAGTAATTCCTATGTCACGAAAAACAGGGACTTGTTCCTGTTGATATATAGGCAATTGATGCAGATTTTGTGCTTTCAAGATGTTTATGTAAGGCGGCCGTCCAAACAAGAATATCTTTCCAGCAACTAATCCCTAATCGAATGCTTTCTACTTCTTTTGCAGTACAAGGCTGTTATATCGGACTGAAATATCTGAGAACGGATCGTTGTGCTCGTGACATCGTCGCCCTAAGGCATGTGACGAAGAGGGTCGGATCCCACGTTCTCGGACGGAGTGTTGTTGGAAAGAAACAACACTCTACTCAGATAAGTTGGAAATTGATGTTTGTCGGAAAGTGAAAAAAAGTGGGAAATTGATGTTTGTCGGAAAGTGAAAAAAAGTGACCGAATTTAGTGAGCAACATACTTTCATTGTAAGCTAACTACTCCGTACAAAGTACTTATATCAAACTTCGAACGTAAGGACGACATCGGTTCGTGTCCGATAGATCAAGTATCAACATTCGAACGTAAGAATGACACCACCAGTTCCATACATTTTCTACTAAGTAAACAACTTCGAACGTAAGAATGATATTGGTCCGTTAAGTATTATGTTTTTTTTTTTTTTTGCAACGGCGTTGCAACAAATGGTCTTTTTGGTATTTAGCGTGATAAGAATGACACCACCAGTTCCATACATTTTCTGCTAAGTAAACAACTTCGAACGTAAGAATGATATTGGTCCGTTAAGTATTATGTTCTTTTTTTTTTTTGCAACGGCGTTGCAACAAATGGTCTTTTTGGTATTTAGCGTGATATGGATCATACAACAGTACAACAAACTTCGAACGTAAGAATGATATTGGTCGTTAAGTATTATGTTTTTTTTTTTTTTTGCAACGGCGTTGCAACAAATTGTCTTTTTGGTATTTAGCGTGATATGGATCATACAACAGTACAACAAACTTCGAACGTCAGAATTACATTGGTCCGTTAAGTATTTTACTTTTTGTTATTTTTGTAACGGCGTTGCAACAAATGGTATTTTTGTTATTTAGCGTGATATGGTTCATACGTAGTTAGCGTCATGGTTCATACGATAGTACTGGTCATACCAAAGTACCTTTGTACCCCACAAAATGCACCAAATCATCGATCGGACCATTTTTTTTTTTGACAACGGCGTTGCAACAAAAGCCCTTTTTAGTATTTAGCGTGAAAAGTTTCATACGACTGTACGTTTCTACACAAATTGCACCAATTCAGCGATCGGATCATTTGTTTTTTGCCAACGGAGTTACACCAACCAATGCCCTTTTCCCTATTTAGCGCTACTAGGTGTTCATACGACTGTACTTTTGTACACACAATGGAACAATTCAGCGATGGGGCCATTTTCCAAATTGGAAAATGTTCCTTTTTATCTTTTCTTCTTCTCACCTTTCATTCCACCCAAAAAACCCTTTTTTCCGTTTTTCGGGAACGGCGGTTCCAGTTACAAAAAATGGTTTTTTGATCCCAACGGATTCACAGACAAATCCCCGCCCTTGCATTCGTCGTTGCAGGTTTTATTTGTCCAATTATTGTGACGATATTGTTTAACTCTTTCTCAGGTTAGTGGTAGAACGTCTTTACGAGAACAAGGACACGTTTACGGGCACCTTCTACGTTTTCGATTTTTTGAGAAATGGTTTTTGAGACATGATTACCACTGTCGCGTCGCTACGTGAGTGGTGATATCTGGTGAAAGAAGTTTCAAGTTGTACTACTATCCTTCTTTCATTCAATGTTTGCTCCTAACTCGGGTAAACTAGATTCACACAACAGTGATTCTCATTGTTTTCAAACAATAAAAAGATTGTCTCAAATACTGATAACATTTTACATTGCCAATGACACCTACGACTAATAGTGCTCGCAAGCGCGGTGCCAACCCAAATTCAAATGAGAAAACGCCTACGACTAATAGTGCTCGCAAGCGCGGTGCCAACCCAAATTCAAATGAGAAAACGACAAGTTGTAAGAAGGGTAGATTGAAAGACCCACCAACCAATAGTCTTGACAAACATGATACCGATCAAAGAGATCATCGACAGGCAGTAATTAATAACCTTACAAAGGCTTTGAAGGGTGAGTCATATGGAACAGAGGAGTTTGTGAGGAACCTCAGTCTTGAGGTTACAACATGTTTCACTGCATTGTTGACGAGGGTTTACCTTGTATCAAAAATTATTGAATCCGAACCTACACCAGATTTCAGGAAGTCAATGTCTACTACTAACTCTGCGGAAAAGAAGAAGGGGAAGGGAAAGAAGAAAAAACCCGATACAACCTTAAGTGACTTAGGGCCTATTCCCCATCAAATAAACGTCATGGTGGATTTATTTTTGTTTGAAATTGACAACGGTATGACTGGAGTGTTGAAATTTTTGAGCAGGAAGCAATTAACCGATCGATTCAATGACTACGACATGGCGAACAAGTGGGATAGGTTCGAGTCACTGTTGAAGAATGTTAACGACACATCAGGCGTGGATGCTATTTATGGGCGCAACGTCGTCAACTACGTTACAATGAAGAAGTACATGATAATGTACCGTGAGATATTGGTTTGGTACATGAAGAATGTGAAGTATCCACCTGGGTCGGATATTTCGTCTGAGGATTTGTGTTTCCATACCAAAGGCGACAATTGTTCTCCCAGTCAGTTGAAAGGATACGTCAGATCAATGAGGAACTTCTTGGACTGCCTTATGGCAAAGACCTCTCTACGTGTTTCAATGACTCATAGCTGCAATCAGGTGGACTTAGACAAACATTTCAAGAAGCAGCGTATTGAATGCTTAAAATCCTTACGAACAGAAAACATCGAGTTTAAAGAACTTATTGTGTCAAACAATAAGTTGATGAAGATAACGGAACGAGAAACTGCTTTTCAGGAGCTCATTCGTGAACATTGGTTACGCTTTCAAGGGAAGGCGAAAACCATTTGTACCATCATCGACATGAGACACGTCGACATCAAAGTATTGACACACGAAGGTTTTTATCAGTATTACTTACCCGAATTAATTAACAATTCATTCGTCTTGGGCACCACGGTACTTTCTGGGGAGAAGTGGGTTCCAGTAGGATTTCATCGACAAGGGGACACGAAAATTCCGGAAACGGGTAAAGTGTTATTACCACTCAATACTCAATTGGTTTTCCACTACGTCATCCACCACAAGCACACGGTCACAAAATATTACAACATACATTTCGATCATGATGAGGACCTTGTCACCCTGTCGCCATGCAAACATGGAACCGGAAAAATAGATCTGGCATATTTCAAGGTGCCGAAAGGAATCCTATATTTGGTGCATCAATGGCTTATAACAAAATTTGTCCAACATGGGAACAAGATTGGGGTAAACGTGGTCGATTCGTTGGAAACAGCATGTAATTTGATCATTTCTCAAGTACTATGTGCATCAATGATTCGAGTCGACGGCGTTGGTTCGTCCTTTGATTGTTCAATTGACAATGTTTGTGAGAAAATGATACCAAAAGTCTTCAAAACCAATAACCAATCATTTGTCAGTTACGATCATGTGATGGAAACCATTGAAGATTTGGTATTGACCGAGAGGAATTTTCTAAAAGGAGCTATGGTCACCGAATCGACGGAGGGAAGTGTTCCGTATTTTCAAAGGAATGATCGATTGTACATTTTCCCAACGGCATGTGTTCTGAGTAAGACAAAATTTGCCCATGTCAATTTTGACGATAAACCAGAAGAACTTGTAACAGGTATTTTGGAACTGTCCGGATTGGAAGAACAACATAAGAATCAAACTTGTGTTACAAGATTCCTTCAATACGATGTTAACTCACAACAAGAGGTGCACCAACGAGTTTTTATGGAACACATTCCATACGTGTTCCGTGAGATATTCGTAATTGATCCGGAAGTTCTCCAACGTCATACTTGGGTGGAAAAATTCATTCAGTATAGCTACCTCCCAGAAATGGGTACCATATTTACCCCGTTGACAGAAAAACTAGCAATATATTTGTTGGAAAAGTCGGATGATCTATCATCGGCTAACCTTGTAGTTCAATTTTTGGACGATAAGGTTGTCAACAATTATGGAAAGGGAAAGGGAGAATTGAATCTGGCATTCGAACACCTCCAGGGTCGTGACTTTGTTTTTTACGAACCATCGGACTTTCTAACTTGGGATTGCTTCAAAAGATCCAAGGTTCAAATCAATGAGTTCAAGAAATCAAATAACACATACCGGGTAGGATGGGTTACTTTCAATCTCAATACGACAAATGATTCCAAGCGTGGATTCATACCACCCTGGGATGATAACGTTGACGGTGACAATGTTGGCAAGACGAACAATATCAACGATGGGAGAAAGAACATCAGTGGATCGAAAGTAACCAGTAAGGGTTCGAAAAATAAGCCAAACGAATCTAAAGAATCGGGAATTGACACAAGTAAGGGTAATTCCAAGGATACTGGTTTGACTGACACAACGACTAAAACCTGTGAAAAAAAGGGTTCAAATGAAAGCGAAGAAATGATTATAGATGTTGCAAAAAATCATCTTAACGCCACTGTAACACTGCAAGTTTATCCTATCAAGATCAACGAGAAGGAAACCAAACGTGAATTCCAATGTTCTGTGCTGTTGAAAGATCAGGATCCAGAGATATTGTTTCCTATTTACGAAGTAAACGAACAAGTTCGTTATACTCCAGAAAAAAACGGACCAGTTGAAATTGGAGAAGTTTATAGGTACGTTTTCGGAGACTACGACCAATATGACCGAGTGGCGGGTTATATATGTACTTTCCACAAACGTAAGGTGGGGGAGAAACGACAATTTTGCCCATACTTTCAGATTTCCGGCCTGAAAGAAACCAACCCTCGACGCATTAAAAAAGTATCGGATTTAGTAAAATGTTTCAGCAAGGATGTTGGGATTCGTGACCCGACGGATGGAAGTGAGGAGGTATCCGATTCATCTTCTGACACAACCACAACCGTGTCAGAGTACAGCACCAGTTCCACCAAATCATCCAAGATTGGATGAGTGAGGCATACTATGTTACACCAAATGCAAGCATCCGTTTGTAACTTATCCATTATACTTCATAGTTCTTTATTCAATCAATATTGCTTATGCGAAATATTGATCATGAAATTGCAGCCTAATTCGCACAATCATAAACATACTAACTAATATTACTAGGACTAATAAATTTTAAAACTGACTCAAGTATAAGTAGAAGATTTCTGGTCGATTCTGTTTCATGCAGCCAATGCCACACATTTGCACTCGAAAACTGCCTACGAATCACTATTTGGGTACATGCAGCAATGCCAGAGGGGACTAAAATTGTTCTAAATCTCATACTGACTAAAGTATCAGCCTGTTTCTTGTCCAGTTTGTTTCATAGTCTACCCCATCCATTGTATGAGCAATATTCATCCTGAAATTGCAGTCAATGCCACTCATTTGCACTCTAAAACTGACTAGGACTCACTATTTTGGTACATGCATGTCCAGGGACAAACATTATTCTAAAATTCACACTGACTAAAGTAACAACCTGTTTCTTGTCCAGTTTGTTTCATAGTCTACCCCATCCATTGTAGGAGCAATATTCATCCTGAAATTGCAGTCAATGCCACTCATTTGCACTCTAAAACTGACTAGGACTCACTATTTTGGTACATGCATGTCCAGGGACAAACATTATTCTAAAATTCACACTGACTAAAGTAATCAACCTGTTTCTTGTCCAGTTTGTTTCATAGTCTACCCCAATCCATTGTAGGAGCAATATTCATCCTGAAATTGCAGTCAATGGCACTCATTTGCACTCTAAAACTGACTAGGACTCAGTATTTTGGTACATGCATGTCCAGGGACAAACATTATTCTAAAATTCATACAGACTAAAGTATCAACCTGTTTCTTGTCCAGTTTGTTTCATAGTCTCCCCAATCCATAGTATGAGCAATATTCATCCTGAAATTGCAGTCAATGCCACACATTTGCACTCAAAACTGACTAGGACTCACTATTTTGGTACATGCATGTCCAGGGACAAACATTATTCTAAAATTCATACTAACTAAAGTATCAGCCTGTTTCTTGTCCGGTTTGTTTCATAGTCTACCCCAATCCATAGTATGAGCAATATTCATCCTGAAATTGCAGTCAATGCCACACATTTGCACTCAAAACTGACTAGGACTCAATATTTTGGTACATGCTGCATGTCCAGGGACAAACATTATTCTAAAATTCACACTGACTAAAGTATCAACCTGTTTCTTGTCCAGTTTGTTTCATAGTCTACCCCATCCATTGTATGAGCAATATTCACCCTGAAATTGCAGTATATGCCACACATTTGCACTTCAAAACTGACTAGGACTCAGTATTTTGGTACATGCATGTCCAGGGACAAACATTATTCTAAAATTCATACAGACTAAAGTATCAACCTGTTTCTTGTCCAGTTTGTTTCATAGTCTCCCCAATCCATAGTATGAGCAATATTCATCCTGAAATTGCAGTCAATGCCACACATTTGCACTCAAAACTGACTAGGACTCACTATTTTGGTACATGCATGTCCAGGGACAAACATTATTCTAAAATTCACACTGACTAAAGTATCAACCTGTTTCTTGTCCAGTTTGTTTCATAGTCTACCCCATCCATTGTAGGAGCAATATTCATCCTGAAATTGCAGTCAATGGCACTCATTTGCACTCTAAAACTGACTAGGACTCAGTATTTTGGTACATGCATGTCCAGGGACAAACATTATTCTAAAATTCATACAGACTAAAGTATCAACCTGTTTCTTGTCCAGTTTGTTTCATAGTCTCCCCAATCCATAGTATGAGCAATATTCATCCTGAAATTGCAGTCAATGCCACACATTTGCACTCAAAACTGACTAGGACTCACTATTTTGGTACATGCATGTCCAGGGACAAACATTATTCTAAAATTCATACAGACTAAAGTATCAGCCTGTTTCTTGTCCGGTTTGTTTCATAGTCTCCCCAATCCATAGTATGAGCAATATTCATCCTGAAATTGCAGTCAATGCCACACATTTGCACTCAAAACTGACTAGGACTCAATATTTTGGTACATGCATGTCCAGGGACAAACATTATTCTAAAATTCACACTGACTAAAGTATCAACCTGTTTCTTGTCCAGTTTGTTTCATAGTCTACCCCATCCATTGTATGAGCAATATTCACCCTGAAATTGCAGTATATGCCACACATTTGCACTTCAAAACTGACTAGGACTCAGTATTTTGGTACATGAATGTCCAGGGACAAACATTATTCTAAAATTCACACTGACTAAAGTATCAACCTGTTTCTTGTCCAGTTTGTTTCATAGTCTCCCCAATCCATAGTATGAGCAATATTCATCCTGAAATTGCAGTCAATGCCACACATTTGCACTCAAAACTGACTAGGACTCACTATTTTGGTACATGCATGTCCAGGGACAAACATTATTCAAAAATTCACACTGACTAAAGTATCAACCTGTTTCTTGTCCAGTTTGTTTCATAGTCTCCCCAATCCATAGTATGAGCAATATTCATCCTGAAATTGCAGTCAATGCCACACATTTGCACTCAAAACTGACTAGGACTCAGTATTTTGGTACATGCATGTCCAGGGACAAACATTATTCTAAAATTCATACTGACTAAAGTATCAGCCTGCTTCTTGTCCAGTTTGTTTCAGCACAGTGTACCCCATCCATAGTATGAACACTATTCATCCTGAAATTGCAGTCAATGCAACACATTTCCACTCTAAAAATAAGTACTAGGACTCACTATTTTGGTACATGCATGGCCAGGGACAAACATTATTAGAAAATTCATAATGACTAAAATATAAGGCTGTGACTTCTCAATATGGTTTCATAGTCTCCCCAATCCATAGTATGAGCAATATTCATCCAAACATTTCAGAAAATAACACACTTTGACACTCAAAAAGTAAATGAGAAACACTAATTTGGTTACTTGTTCATACAAAAATCAAAAAACTAATAACCAAAATTTACGGAGACTACCCTTGGTACACCAGATCTCAACGGAGGAATCGATCCACTGGACACGTTCACCACTATATCAACAACCAATTATACGTGATCGGGAAAAGTTACACTACATAAAGCTAGTCAGTTTTTGAACAACATAATTGGTGTGCACCGTCCCAATACTACAATAATAAAAAATTTATACAAAAGTAATACGTAGGACACACCTCGGACATATGATGTCTACGGGGGAATCGATCCAATGGACACGTTCACCTCTACCGGTATATCAAGAACCAATCTTATCCAAAGGGGAAAAGTTACACTACTTAACGCTAGTCTGTTTATGAGTCAGACAATTTATGTGCGTCGTACCAATACCATATTAAAAAAATAGTACCAAGGAAGTACGAAGAATACATCTTGTACACATCTCTATGGAGGTATCGATCCACCGGACACGTTCATCTCAACGATATATCAAGAACCAATCGCATGCAGATAAGGAAAGTTACATTACTTAAAGAAGCTTGTCTGTTTTTGAATCAGACTATTTGCGTGCACCGTCGTAGTGTTGGTACGGGTACGTAAAAATAGTAAGAATTATGCGTGAACGGGAAAAAGCAGCCACAACCAAAAACTGCAAGTTACAACGCCTGGAGAAAACAACAAATACCAACTTTATGATGCGGCGTGGGAGTACGAACGTTAGGTGTACTGTGGTACAAATAGGTGCATGACTGCGTTACAAATGGGAAATAACAGGAAAATGAAAAGCAAAACACCGAAACCGACACACAGAACAACAGTTGTGCCAACCCGGGGTACTGTCTTCTCCAAGGATTACAACAAACAGATGCACGAGCTAAACCACGATGATGTAAACAACGACGGAAACCCGTTTCTATATCATTTCGAAACAGGATTTGATGCCTTGTGTGCCAAAAACGGACACTTGGTTAACACAATCCTTAGTGGATGCCAGAAGATAGAAGAAGTGCGACAAAGACTCAACAGCAAAAAAGGACATTTCGAGGAGGACGAAGCTTTGAACATTTGGGAACAATGCTTCAAGTACATAACCGAGGAAGTATTTCCCGACTACAAAGAAGGGAACACTGACGGGATGGACCATGTATGGGCAATGGGAGTCATTCTTGCATACATTACATGTGGTTATCCCGCATTGAAAACATCGGAAGACATTAAGTGCTACGACAACGTGGGTATTGGACCGGAAGTAAAATCAATAGAACGAGAGAGAATGATACAAGACGGTCGTACTTTCCCGGCAAAAAAATGGAGTAATCTGACACCGGAGGCAAGAGAACACATAAAAGACTGTATACATTACCACCCTGGGAACCGTCCTTGTATGACGTACATTTGGTTCAACAACTGGCGCAAAATGACGAATGAGGCAATCATCGAAACTGACAGATTGGAATGGTATTGCAGATCAAAAGACGATAACGAGTGGTACTCAACACAAGAAATATTGCCGCCAATTAAAGAAGAGAACATAAATAACAAAAACACGGAAAAAAAATGTACCAAACATAAGTGGGATTCGTTCATGAACAAAGCAAGAAAACAGTCAAAAAAGAAAAAACGGAAGGTAAAAGAAGTGACAAACAGGGGGGGAAAGAGCGAACAAGACGAAAACGAGTGGAAAATTGAGAAATGGCTAAGTCTTTACGAAAAACGTTGGAATTCGCCGGAAGATTTAGAGGAATATAACAACTATCCCGTTCCTTGTGGAGCATGGGGACGCGTGAAACACTAACTCTGCAACTCTGTAAGGATTCCATTACAAAAAAAACAATGACAATATCGAAGGTATCGCCGGTACAAATTAAGTGCAAAAAATAGAACGGAAATTATGTAAAATATCACCTAAAAAAAATATACATTCAAAAAAATACTCATCAGAAAGCAACAAAACAACAACAAAAAAATTCCCTCCGTTGAACCTACAAATTGTGATCCAATCCATAATTAATTAAGGGGGGAGTGTCAACCACCCAAAATATAGAATTTACTGCAACGCCGTTGCAGAAAATTGAAAAACAATAAGTAGATAAATAAATATGGAATGATATGGTACCGTAGGGTAAGTACGGTAGGGTAGGGAAGAACAAAATGTTCGGGTCCGCGCCAAAATTTTGAGGACTCCACATTCCAGAATATCACGGCACGCTCGAAAATAAGATAGGCAGGCGACAGTACAAGAACAACACTCACAGATAGTACAATTAGTTGAAATACAGCTATTCCTTGGAGACAGTAAATCAAGAGCTTACAGTGTGTACAGTAGGAATGAAAAAAAAATACCAAACGATTCCTACAAACAACATTATTATCATAAAAATAGCGCGCCAAATCAATCAAAGGTAAAAACGGTAAGTTGATGTGCACGAGTTAACAAAAAAATTATGGTGGAACTGAGTACTATTTGCAGTCCGGTGACAGGTAGAACCATTGTTACCCATAACACAAACAGCCCAAACAGCAGTGTATCGGGAAGTGACCGAACAAACACAAACGATAGCCAAACATATACAACCACCAACAGTAGCAACAGAAATATTCTACTGACAACAAAACAATACGATAACGATAACTTGGAAAACAACATTGTCAAACACGTCAAAGAAAAAGCATTCAGGAAATTTAAATTCCCGCCAGAGATTACATTCGTGAAGGCGACGATATTCAAAATTGTAAAACAAGCGAATAACAATGAAATACCAAATACAATCGATATAAAAGACCAAAAGTGGAGTGGAATTTATTGCCGAGCAGTGACTGCGTGTAGGCACAATGCTCAAACTCTTGCCAGGAAAAACTACAAAGGTACGCAACCAACAAGAAAATGACTGCCGGCATGCAATCGTTCATAATCCATTCTAACATTTTGGTCGTATTAACACTGACACGTAGACGATAAAAGAAACAACCAGATACCAGATAGTTTCCCAGGAACGGTTCTAATCACGGACACACAAGACGTTAACTCAGAAAATAGGTACCAATTGCACGAAGACTATCGGCGGAAAAATTCACCAGAATTCAAATACTTCATGAAAAGAATTCTTGGAGCTGTGTCACCAAAACAGACAGACTTCAAAAGAAAATCAGTCAGAATGACAATCAGTACCATTTTCACACCAAGCGATGAAGCTTTTGCATTGCTTTTCCTTTACAACGACTACGACTCGTGGATAAACACAACAAAGGGCACGAGGTTGAGAAAAAAATTCACTGACGGTAAGTCTGGAAATAAGGAGGGGTGGAGTAACGAGGGACAAGATCTTTACGAATACCTAGTAAGCGAATTAGAAGAACGAAGGGAGGAACAACAGTCAAAAGAATTAGAGACGGAAATACTTAAAATGTACCAAAAGCAAAATAGCAATCGTAAACAACAAGATAAGGAGGAGAACAAAGAGGGAAAAACACGGAAGCGAAAACGTACCTTGGTTGAGATTCTTGGCGAAGATGATGAGGACTACAAATTTTTCATGGAATACAATAAAAACGAACAAGAGTAATGGATGATATCAACATCAATAGTAGAACGGCTAGTTCATTATTATTTTATGGTTTGCACAATATTGTTCCGGGTCTTCTGTTCGAATATAATACAATAAACAAGATAATTTCAAAGGCTGATAAAATACTTTCGTATTTGTTACAAAATATGTTTGTTGTATTTCCGTATTTGATAAGCGTAGCGTGAATATTGTAAAATGTCGGAGAGTATTGCAAATGCGGATAAAATATTTTCTTATTAGTACAAAAATATGGTTGTTGGATTTTGATATTCGAAAAAGATAGTGTGAGTAACGTGAAAGTGACGTAACAGAATACATTGCTGGTTATCAAGAAGCTCGTATATTTGTTCAGAAAATGGTATCAACGCTACGACAATATCAGTGTACATAGAGGATATTATTACAAAAGATGAGTTTCGTGTGGAAAATAACAAAAATTCAATGGCGAGTAAATATTAACGGGGTAAGCATGAAACAAAATTGTAGAATAGAAAAATTTGGAAGCAACCATGAAACAAGGGGTGAAAATATGGATAGGAAAATAGTCCTACTTGAAATTGTTGCGTGCAAAAATAGGTAGAGAATTATTTATTGTGCGCGCAACAAAATGTTTCGGAATATTTTAAAATATCGCACGAATTTTACGAAAGCACGAGCATCGTTTATGTGACGGGGTAGGGACCCTGATTTTTGTGTTTTGGGAATGAAAATCACCCTACCCAGATTTTGGCTAAAGTCTCATTTTTGGAATAAGGAGTTTAGATAATAATAATTTAAATAAGCATATAAACAAGCAGGGGCAAAACATGTGGAAACGAGCATTATTCAACATGTGCGCATTGGGTGATTCCCGAAACAGTTTGGGTAGGGGCCCAGATTTAATCTGGGTAGGGGCCCAAATTAAATTCTGTACCATTTTGACCCAGAAACTGGTCCACGTCGTGAGCTCACGTCAACCAGTATCTGGGTCCCTACCCAGATTTGCTTGAAATCATTTTGTTTTTTTGTTTCCTGCCCGCGCATGCTTATCACTTAAGGAGTATTGATAACTAATTTATTTTATCTATGGATGAATTCCGTATTCCAAAAATGAGACTTTAGACACTGGCTCGCCAAAATCTGGGTATGGTGATTTTCATTCCCGAAATACAAAAATCTGGGCCCCTACCCAGACTATTTCGGGAATCACCCATTATTTAACATGTGCTTGGATTCCTAAGCAAATCTGGGTATGAGTTGACGTGTTTCTGGGTCAAAATGTTCCAGAATTTAATCTGGGCCCCTACCCAGACCAACCCCCCTCGGAGTAGTTTTCGTTTTCGATCCAGAGTGGCTACCGTACCGGTATGAACCGAGAACGGAGCGAAGAAAATCATTCTCGGTAGATCTACAGTTTTCAATTATATTATAGTATGAGTATTATTGAGTAATATACTATTGCAACTACACAGTAATGTCCCGATCTTCGATTCGGTCGTTGGATATCTGTATTTCGTCGTTGCTTTCGTTCGGTCTGGTGGTGTTTCTCTCGTTCCGTATTGTTTGCCAACGCTGCTTTCATTGGCATCGTACAGCCGAAAAGGTCCCCGGCGATTATGCATCTGCTTCTGCTTCCTATGCCTGAGGCACGGCTTCTGCTTCCTTGGCGGCTTCCACTCCCGTACTGTCGCTGCTTCCGTTGACCGGTTCTCCCAGCCAGGCCTCGAATTCGGGGGGCACCACCAGCTTGCCGCCGCCACCCTCGAGTTTCTTCCAGGACTCGGAATCCAATCGGAGGGTGTTTGTGTCACGTTCCACCACGGTATGGAATTTGGAATTGGTGACCCAATCGTCCAGCGACGGACCCTTAGCAACCCCGGCCTTGGCGGCCGCCCGTCGTTCCTCGGGCGTCATCGTCTCCTCGTCCTCCGACAACGCGTCCCAGTATTCCGGAAGCTCGATCTTTGGTGGGTTTTGTTCGTAGTACTTTCGGACGATCAGGGATTGCGAGAGGGTGAAGAAGTTGCTCGTGAACCAGTAGATGGTCAATCCGGCGGGGACCTGGAGGGAGAAGAAACCGATCAGCAGCGGCAAAAACTTGAGAACGGTCTTGGTTCGTTCCATGGATTCCTTCGCTTCGGCGTCCATGGTTTCGTCCGGTTGGTCGGGGGGTGCCAGTGCCTCCATGGTGAGCTTTTGTCCGAGTACCAGGACAACGGGCATGATGCAAAAGGCCAGGGTGGTTTCCCATCCGAGGGATGGCGTCCACAATCCGTCGACCTGTGTCCATCCCTGCGTGAGCCAGTCGAGTCCGCGGTAGTCCGTTTCGGCCGTCACGGGTCCCTCCAGACTGGGAATCCACAAAAAGGGCTCGTCGAGTTTTCCGTCCATAGCCAGGAGACGGACCCCGCGGTACAATCCCAAAAAGATGGGCAGCTGCAGCAGGGAAAGAAAGCAACCCGAGAGGGGATTTTGGTCCGCGTCCTCGTACAATTTTCCTACCAGCTGGTTCTTGCGGCTCTCGTTGTCCTTGAACTTGGTGTTGATTTCATCGACGTAGGGTTTCAGGGCCTTTGTCAACTCGGTGGTCCTGGATTGCTGAAAACTCAGGGGAACCAACAAGGATCGAACACCTGTTGGGGTAGCGTAACACAGGGGCGCGGATTTTGGTTTGTTGTGTTTGTGTTTGTTTCGTTATTGGGTGGATGGCATCCAGCGATCGGCAGGCGCATGTTTTAATTCGGTAGAATAAAAATTCGAGTGGAATCAAACGAAATGTCAAGAAAAAAGGCCAAAACACGAGTGAGAAGAGTCGGTGTAGAAATAATAGAACAGAACAGAACAGAGCAATGGAATATAACGGAACGGAACGGAACACATTCCAAATGATGCATGCATGTTGATTATTTTCATTCCATTGGAAAGAAACCGGTACGAGCACGGTACGAGCACGAGTACGAGCAGTACACTCACCGGCCGTGAAGAGAGCAATCGAAAATCCCCAGGTTCCACCCTGCCACCCGAGGCTGTGAATCGGACCATCGATTCCGGAGTGCACGAATTCGATTGTCGTTTTGAAGACGTTGAGGTATGCCTTCCACCATCCCTCGTCGGCGGCAATGCCGGCCTCGGTCGCCTCGAAGTTTTCGAGCGCGGTTTCCATGGCATCCATGGGACTGATGACACTCGTCGAAGTCGAAGCCGAAGCGTCCAGGGTGGCCGCCGCGGCGTCCGACAAAAAGAGATTGGTGGTGGAGCCGTAGTGGTGCTGCAGGAATCCGTGGAGCGCGTGGGCGTGCGTCGACAATTCTTGCGGATCCATAGCGGCAGCGGTCGTGGAGAGCTCGTGGAGCGGGGGAACCGCTTGGAGGCGGCTGTTGGTGTTGGAGTTGGAGCTCGATGTGGTGGTGGTCGTCGTGGCTGTGCCTATCGCGGGAGTCGATGGTATCCTGTAGGATGGCTGGAATGCGTCCGCGTGGTTCAGGCGGGATCCGGCCATCAGAAGCAACGGCAAGAGGACGACAACACGTGCCGTGCGTGCATTGTCGGTATTGTTGTTATTGTTGGTATTTCGAGCAGTCATGATTGGTGTTATTGTTTTCTTTCTTTGTCTTCCCCTTCGTGTCGTGTCGTGTCGTGTCGTGTCGAAAATTTGGAGCTGTGAAAGTTGGTTTTTGTTTTGGCAGCAGTCGAGTCGGGTAATCTTACGGTAGAATACCGGTTGGCAACGAATCGAATACGAATACGAATACGAATACGAATACAGTTCGGCAGCAAAAGTAAGCAGAGTGAAAACACTTTGTATTTGAGTGCGTCAATCTCTAATGGTTTGTTCTTTTCCCGAACGAATACCAATAATTATTATCGAGTGGTGTGATAATAGGTAAGATTACGGTACGGTACGGTACGGTACAATACTTGTTGTACCGGTACACTACAAGGAATGATGCACTTGCTTGTATGGATTTCGATCGAGACGCCGAGGGGCTGAAAGGGAGAGGAGAGAGATGTACCGTACCGGTAGCTGCAGCACTCCAAGTTGAAGCTTGTCAAAATTGTTCTCTCCGACGCGAAAAACATCACGTCTTTTTCCTTGGTTCAATCTCGGCAAAAGCGTTCCTCGAGATTTATTTTCTCCTTCTCAACGTGGAAGCAAACGAGCACTTTTGGATCTTGACGCGCTTTATTCGTGACTGTTTACTAGTGACTGAGATCGTTATTAGTAATCTATGATACGATACATACAGTACGAGTACGGTACAAGTACCCTCGTACCTCGCAATCTTAGGTGCTATTCATATTGGTCGCTTTGGGGGGCGAATGAATCAATCGGAGTTGTTGTACGGTACGGTACTCCTTGTACTACGAATAGTACTCGTACCTACGTACCGTCATGTCACGGTACGAGTATGTACTCGTACTAATACTCGTAGGTACTATTTGTATTATGATATGAAGTAAATTTTGAGGGGTCCTTATAGTCTTGCCGCTGTCCGTCTAATCCATGGCCACCGAAATACGAAGACCCAACAAGGCAAACAAAAAGTGGGTTGTACCGTACGGTAAATAAACCGGAGTTCACGTCTTCACTTGTCTAGCCGCTTCCTTCCTTCCTATCTTCGGTCTGCGTGCTTTCTTTCCAATCTCCATCACTATCTAAATCAAAACGTATTGAATAAGTACGGGTAATACACGTACGGTACGAGTGCCGATCGAATCGATATCCCTTCGATTCAATCGCAAAGTAATCAATCTTACGAGTATCAATCCGAGGCTGCTTCCTCCACCGGTTTGAGGTTGCCAGAATAGTCGAAGAGTAGGAAACGACAGGTTTTTGTAGTTGGACGACAACGAACAAGCACTAGCACTAGCACAAGCACTAGCACTACTATCAGTGGTTCAATCCATATTCCTCCGAGAAAAACAGCACTATGGTAAACGACAGCAAGAATAACAAGAGAAAGAAGTTCCATGATAAGGACAAGTACTACAAACGTGAGTATCGACCCGTTCGGAACCAAAGAAGGGGCCAATGCACCAATGCAAACAAACCGAGCCGAAGAAACGAATGAAGCTACAAACACACGAATTGTTCGTTCTGCTTTTCTATTTTCTCACGAAAATAAATTGATTCATTGATTGATTCGTTTTGTTTTGTTTTGTTTTGTTTTGTTTTGTTTTGTTTTGTTTCGTTTCGTTTCGTTTCGTTTTGTTCTGTTGTTCTATTTTGTTCTGTTGTTCTATTTTGTTCTATTTTGTTCTGTTGTGTCTTTTTTTCTCCTTTTTCGCTCGTCGACAACAACAGTCGCCAAGGAGCAGGGGCTCCGGTCCCGTGCGGCGTTCAAATTGTCCCAGATCAATCGGCACTATCCGTTGATGCACAGCAAAACCAACGTGGTTCTGGATCTGTGCGCGGCACCCGGTGGTTGGACGCAGGTTGCACAGAGAACCTGCGGACCCCAGACGTCGATCATTGCGGTAGACATTCTGCCGATTCGGAGCCTGGGCAAACGAAACATCACCACCATCGTGGGAGACATTACCACGGACAAATGCAAGGCCGACATAAACCGGGCCATTGCCGAGACGACGAACAGCAGCGGAAAACACAACGACGAGAACAACAACAAAAACGGCAAGAAGGAGGGAACCGTCGACGTCGTGCTGCACGATGGTGCACCGAACATCGGAGCGAGTTACGACAAGGACGCCTACATGCAGACGGAACTGGCGGTTCACGCCCTCCGCTGCGCGACGCAGCACCTGCGACACATGGGATCCTTCGTTACCAAGATTTATCGCAGCAAGGATTCGGCGTCCTTCCAGTGGGTCGTCAAGCAGCTCTTTCGGGAGGTCAGCACGTTCAAACCCAAGGCCTCCCGACAGCAGTCGGCGGAAATCTTTTACGTCTGCCAGGGATACTACAAACCCGACAAGATCGACCCGCGGTTGCTCGATCCGAAACACATTTTCGAATTCGTAGAGGGAGACACGCAGGGAGGAGGCGGAAAGGAAACCCTCGGAGCCGACAAGAAATTCAACGTCTTTCACAAGGCCTGGGACCAGGCCAAACGACACCGCGGGGGGTACGACACCGAGCACCTCGACGGGACCATGCGGCACATCGAACCGGTCACCAACTTTGTCTTCGGGGCGTCCTCGCAGATGGACGCCATCCAGACGCTGAGCACCTGCACCGGTTTGACCTTTCGGTGCGACGACGGAACCGATTCCACGACCCGGGCGAAGAACAATTTCTTGCTGAACCATCCCTTCACGACCAACGAGATCAAGGAATGCCTCGTCGATCTCAAGTTGTTGAACAAGGGAGATTTCAAGGGGCTGGTCACGTGGAGAGAAAAAATGATCACCATCTGGAAAGAACAGCAAAAAACCAAGGCCGCAGCCGCCGGCAGCGACGGCGATAGCGACGACAGTGGCGATAGCGACAGCGATAGCGACGGCGAGGAGGACGGTTCGGAGCGAGGAGGAGACAGCGCCGGAGAAGACGACGAGGACGCCATCCAAAAGGAAATCCAAAAGGCCAGGGAACGAAAACTCCGCGAGCGCAAAAAGGCGAAAAAGAAGGAGCGCAAGCTCCTGACCAAGAAACGAAAACAGGCGGCCTTTGGAATGGACTCGACCGCTATCGAGGTCCAGGAACACGATCAGTTCTTCTCGTTGAGCACCCTCCGATCGTCGAAGGATCTGGAGAACATTGCGGAGGTGAATCTCGACGAGGTGACGAAAGAGGAAGCCTTTGGAAGAGACAGCGACGACGAGGACGACAGCGACGACGAGCTCGGAGGGGCCAGCTACCTCAAGAAAAAGGGCATCCCCGAGCGCGACGAGGAAACGGGTTATTCCTTCCGAATGGAGAGCGACCTGGACTACGCATACGAGCGCTTCCTCGCCAGCACCACGAACGGTGAAAACAAGATCGGAACCAAGGCCGCAAAGCGATCGAAAAAACTATTGCGAGAAAAGATGGCGCAACAGTCCCACGAAGACCAGGAAATGGTCCTGGCCGGAAAGAAGGGAATCGATGCGGACACAAAAACGTACGCAAAGATGTTGCAGGGTGGTCGTGACAGCGACGACGACGACGACGACAGTGGAGACACTGACGACGATGAAGGAAAGTACGAGAGCGACGATGGATTCGACGACGAACCCATGACACCCTCGGAGCACGAGTCCAAGAAGAAAAAGGCGAAGAAAAACTCTGCCGCTGCTGCTGCTGCTGCTGCTGCCGACTCGAATCCTTTGATTCACGAGTTTCCGGACGATCCCACTCCCATGAAGACGGCGCGGTGGTTCAGCAACCCATTGTTCGCCGAGATTGGACAAGCCGTCAATGCGGCGGCATCGAGCAATCCGCAACACTCGTCGTCCAAGACCGTGGACGATCCACTCGGAGGCGACGACACCGACGAGGAAGAGGAGGAGAAGAAACGACCTGCCACGAAATCCAAGAAACGGGACAGCGGTCGCAACGGCAACAACTTCAGGGACAAGGACAAGGACAACAACAACAACAACAACAAGAAGGAGGAAACCCTCACCGCCGACGACGTTCTGGCCATGATGCCCAAGACGGACAAACAAAAGCGTCACGAAAAGCGTATCAAGGCCAAGGAACGAGACGAGCGTCGCCAGGCCCGCCGTGCCAAGAAAATGGGGGAGGAAGGGGACGACTTTGACCTGGCGCCCAGGGCCGCAGACGACGAGGATGGCGACGACGACGACGATCTGATGCAGATGGAAGGAATGAGCGAAGAAAAGAAGCAAAAAGTCAAAGAGGCCCGAAAACTCATCAAGGCCGGAATGGGGGCGGGAGCCTCCTCCAAAAAGGGTGAGAAGGCGGGATTCGAGGTCGTCGAACAGGACCGGCCCCTGCCCACGAAGGACGACCGAAAGTACGATTCCGAAAACGAGGAATACGACAGCGACGACCACGCCGAGACGCTGGCCCTGGGAACGATGATGCTCCGTCATTCCAAGGCCAAGTCGCTGGTCGATGCCTCGTACAACCGCTTCGCCTGGAATGATCCGCAGGACCTCCCGGAGTGGTTCGTCGACGACGAAACCCGGCACTACCGCCCCCAGTTGCCGATTCCCCCGGCGTTGCTGGCGAAGATGAAGGAGAAGATGATTGCCCTCTCGACAAAGCCGATCGCCAAGGTGGCGGAGGCCCGTGCGAGAAAGAACAAGCGGGCCAAACTCAAGCTGGCGGCGGCGAAAAAGCAAGCAAACGCGGTGGCGAATTCGACCGAGATGTCCGAGTCAATGAAGCTCAAGGCCATCAGCAAGGCGTTGCGCACGGACGAACGCAAGGGCAGCGGGAAGCAATACGTTGTGTCCAAGAAGGGACAGGGCAAGAAGGGAGTCAAGGGAGGAGTCATGGTCGACAAGAGAATGAAGAACGACAAGCGAGGAATGGAGCGTGCGACGAAGAAGAGGAAATTCGGGAAGAAGGGAGGGATGACGGGATCCAAGAAACGGCGGCACCACAAATAAACACGGTGCGACAGCGCAGTCTCGATCGGTGGACGATCGAGTTGTACGTAATAGTTACTGTTATTATCCAATCAATCCCGGAATGTGCTTCTACTTATAGTTGTTTGTACGTGTACATGTGTTCGTTTGATTTGATTTCATCTCTTATTGATACACGTACATCCGTCCGCACACGAGCTCACGCTCTGAACTTCTGGCATGTATGTTTTGCGAGGATCACCAATGATGTCCAACCTTCTTGGGTCACAGCCATTCTACAATCCTGCTTGGTTGGTTCGTTTGGTTCATTTGCTCCAAAACAACTGCCTTTGTTTCCCTCGCGACAACCACGTGTTCCGTAGTAATTCGTGAGTGTAGGGTTCAACTTTGAGAGACCCCGACTTCAATCGTGCTGTACCGTATAGAAACAGAGATGGACGGTGTCGATGGCATCACCGACGATTGCATCTCAACTGGTATGTTGTTTCTCTTGCGATGCATCTGTGATCGTCGGATATTAAGGATACAGCACACTAGGACTGATTTCATTGCTAATTGGAATTTTTTCTTCCCTGACCTCTTGATTCGGCAGTACTGCTGAGAATTATGTTAATACCCGGCAAGTATCACTGAGTTTATTGGGCCATACTCAGTTGCGGATCGAGTCATTATCGAGTCATTATTACCAAACCACAAGGACTCAAGATCTTTGGAAAAGAGGGAGTGAACACAGTGCTCAAGGAGCTTCAACAAGTCCACAATAGAGGAGTCTCCTCAGTAGTAAATCCAAAAGAAATGACAAAGTGAAAGGTCCTGCAGGCTCTTCCATATCTAGTGTTTCTCAAGCGGAAGCGCGAAGAAAGGTATAAGGAAGGGCGGGACTGTGCAAATGACACCAGATGGCAGCGTGAGTTTATATCCAAGGATAATGCAACTTCACTAACTGTTTTCCTGTATACATTCATGTTATCATGTGTAATTAATGCTATTGAAGGAAGGAATGTGACCACAGTGGACATCCCCGGAACATTCCTACAGACCGACGTGCCAAAGGCGAAGGTCGATACATCAGGATGGATGGAGGAACCATGGCAGAGCTACTATGCCAGATCAACCCAAAGATATATCAAACTCACCTCGTGGGCAAAAATGTGAAGAAGGTCCTATGCCGAAATGCGGACAAGGCCATGCATGACACCTGTATTAGCGGCAGCATCGTATAAAATATTCGTATCGATACGTGCTGTATTAGCGGCAGCACGTACCGTGTTGTATTAGCGGCAACACGCTTGCTCTCCAGCAGGCCAATGTGCTTATACTTTTAGATTATTTGATTATTCAACCTTAAACCTTGCGCCGGCTCCCTGATCGGGACCCAGTGTAGAACTACAAGCCTAGGATCTAACTGGCTGTGCCCTTGGTAGCTAGAATAGATCCGGTTGAGCCTCCAAGCTCAATCGTAGTGGATATCAGAGAAATATTAGAACAAACAGACCGGCACCTCAACCGGCCTGCAGCTACAGCGTCTGTTGTTGCCTTCTTTGCCTTTGGATCGTATCAGCTCGGCCACATTCAGAAGAAATTTAACAGATTAACAGTCGCAAGCTTGTTGAAGCTTGCAAAAGAAGACAACAGACGAAAGACAATCTGATAGCAGATCATCGATTGACTCGACAAAAGGCCGGCGATTGATAGTTCTCTGATCCAATTACACGCAAGGATATCAACCATACAAGCCAAAGTCTTTGATAGAAGCCCATTGCATTGGACACGCCAATAGCAATATCTCCATCCAAGGACCACAAGTTCCATGGAATTGTAATTTTGCGAACGATCCGACAAAAGATTATCGAACAACAACGATCGATATTTCTCTGGTCCGATCACACACCACAAGCCACCGACTGCAATTATTCCATCGATAGTTGCCTTAATCCATCCACAATCCTCAGATAGTGCTTAGAAACACCCAGCCATTACACGATACGTCTGTAACGCAATGTAAATGGTGTTCGTCGAACACAGGTGTATGCCTACCAAGGAACCACCCCACACTCCCATTGCTAGGAGAACCCGGAGTCGCCTATCCCTTGGATCTGCCTCCACACGCAATTCTACATCCACACCCGCAGTAGGATTCCTAACACTCCAACCAAAGAGCACATCCTCAAGGAGGACTCTTTTTCCACAACAAGAGGATACCATGACTGCGCCACCAGCAACATCACCCACCGATCCAAGGGCGGACCTATTCCCGTCCTTCGACCAACCTATGGCAGTCATACTGCAAGAACTCTTTGGAGTCCCAGAGGAATCAAATAGTACACTCTGCGAGGCCCTCATCGATAGCACTATTCAAACATGGTCCCGCTTCCTCCATCTGCGTGATTTTGATGACCTCACATATCATGATAGGAATGAGTGTAGGCAGCTAGCTAGATTTGTGCACCAAGAGCTTCATCTATTTGTCAACTTCGGTGCTCACTTGAAAAACCAAGGCAAGGACTTTAGAGACCATTGACTGTATACCACGATAGCTTTTCAAGATTATTCTGAGTCTGTCCTCACATCTGTTCAGGATTCCACCATCAACAGGCTCGACAACCAAAGCAACCCAGGCCCCTCAGGCACCAAATCAGCTGATCAATTAAGGTACAAGTCTTGGACAAGAAAATCTAGAGATGAGACTACATTCCCAGTACGGAACAACGATGCCAGATTTTAGCATTGGCTTGTAAAATTCAAGGCCAAACTTGAATCCACCGATATTGACACTTCCACGTTCCTTGATCCCAACTGGTCATCCCAGTCTCTATCTGGATATCAAGCTGAACTACACAACAAGCAGTGTGCCTTGTTCTGGACACTGCTACTGCATGTATTCCAAAGTGATCTTTCTTCATCATGTGTGCTAAGTCGTACTAGCACCAGCAATGAACAGTAGGCCTATTTTGACTTCGTCAAGTTACACAACCGCTCCAAGTCCAAGGTATACGGCACTTCCATTGCCATGCAGGAGCTGCTAAGTATGGATTTACTCAGCTGGAAGGATACCAAAGTCAAATTCATCACAACATGGTTCGCAAGATTGGAACACCTCAATAAGCTTCATCCCCCTCAGCAGCCCCTTGAATATGGCAGTGTTCGAACCCAGTTGCGCAAAGTGTGCAATAGCAACTACCAGCTGAATGAGCAGTTCACTAAGATTGATGACCCATTGGAAGCTCATGACCTCCAAGCCTTTTGTCGCAATGAAACCAAGGCAACCAGTGAGCTCAAGTCCACCTTGTTACTGGAAGCTGCACGACTAGATTCCCAAGCAGCATTGTCCCAGCCCAGCAGTCCTTCTGCTGTCAAGGCTCATGTCCATGATTTTGCCTCCACTGAGCAAACCTACTCTATGGTGACATACAATACTAGTTACTACTCGTTGTCCATTGATTTTCATGGCGACTTCCAGGACTATGCAGTCTATCGTGCTGGGCGCACTCCAGACCCAAGTACTAGACTACCAACAGCTGTTTGGCAAACACTCTCCAAACCTGGCACGAAAGCATGACTGAACCTTCCTGCTGACAACAAGAAAAAGCTTGTCGCCTGCCTGCGACTAGACCTCTTACCTGAGCAGCCTCCTGACCCGAATTCCTCTAAGCCCATCAGTCATTGGGCTTATGAACACTCAGTGGCTCCTGCTCAGGCTCCTGCTGACCAGGCTTCTATTCCGGCAGACCTTCCCCCCGACGCTGAGGCTAATATCCGTGATGCCTTTCATGGATTCCTGGGTGTCTACAAGGCGGCCTCTCAACCAGACAGTATACCCCTCAAGTCTTCTGTCTCACCAGCACACCCTGCCAGATTCCTTGCTGACAATCCTGAAGTCCTTTACAAGAAGGATGGCAATACCTACATCCCTGTAGGTAGCTCCTCCTTGTCTGCAAAATTTCATTATTGGCACGTACCTGACGATAATCCAACTATCCCTGCAGCGCCCCATACACTAGTTTACCATTCCAACCAAACTAGTGTTTCCAACCCTGGGTACGCTATGATTGACCGTGGGGCAAATGGTTGTATCATAGGAAAAAATGCTTGTCTTATCTCCAAGGACATTCCCCCACGATATGTTAATGTCACGGGGAGAAACAATCACCAAACCCAAAACATTCCTATTGCCACCTGTGGTGCATACTCAGTCTCTAACTGGGGGCCAGTTATTGTCATCTTTAATGAATGTGCATACACTATACAGTTTACTTCCATCCCATCATCTGGACAAATGGAAGCATACTTTTCCATCGTTGATGACACTTCCATCAAGATCGGTGGCAAACAAGTCTTCACCACCTCTGATGGCCATGTTTTTCCACTCAGCATTTGCCATGGGCTACCATATTTGGTCATGGGCAAATACACTCGTGAGGAATATTCAACTCTACCTCATGTTGTGATGACCAGTGACAAACACTGGAATCTTTCTGTCCTTGATGTCGCCATCAGTGCACGGGATGAAGCATTCCTACAGCAATACCCCCCTACCGCTCACCAACTCCATTACACCGACTTTAACGAATTTGGTGCACCACGTAACATTGCTCATGCTCAACTGCACGAGTTCTCCTCCATCACATCACACAGCTCCTTGTCCAGTCTGCAGCCTCACATCCCCTGTGGTAACCTTTTTCAAGCATTGGACCCTCCTGATTGCTGTGATTCCTCCTTCTGGCTCAGTCCTACTGATTTTGCCCATCAAGAGGTTCTTGCTCAGTGTTCTATCCAGTCACATGTCAATGACCTCATCATTGCACCACGCCTCCATGCTCCCAGTGAATTGGACTATCTGTCATTGAAACCCTTCTTTGCTTGGACCTCCACTGATCGTATCAAGGCCACATTTGCCAACTCAACACAGTATGGGCCTTTAGCTCTAAGCCCAGATGGCAACATCTTCAAGCGTTTTCAATCACCGCAGCCCCCCATGAATGTCAGACCCTTCCACGATGATATTCTCTCTGATGTTCTCTATTCTGACACTCCTGCAATCAATGGTGGCCCCAAACTTGCCCAAATCTTCTTTGGTCAAAAATCTCACATCATTCATGTGGAAGAAATGGGCACTACATGTGATTTCCTGTCATGTTTTCAGAACTTTGTTCGCAAGTGGGGCCAACCCCTCAGGGTGCTTTGTGATCATGGCTCATATCAGTCCAGCAAAAGTGTACTTGATTATCTCAAAATGCTCTGGATTGGCCTCTGGCAGAGTGAGCCCTATCACCAATATCAAAGCCTCTTTGAACGGTGTTACCAGACCTTCAAGCGAACTGTTAATCGTGTCATGGATCACACTGGCACTCCACCCCATCTCTGGCTTCTCTGTATGACCTATATTGCTGGCTTACTGAACCATTTGTCTGACCCTACTCTCTCAGACAAACAACCTATCTTTGTTGCCACTGGCGCTTTGGGTGATATCAGTGCTTATACTAGTAGTTTTTTTGGTTTGAACATATCTACTTCAAGACCCCCAATTCACCTTTGGTTCCCAGCCTTCTGAGCGCCTTGACCATTTTGTAGGCATTGCTGGAACTGTTGGTAATGGCATCTGCTTCAAGATTTGGGACCCCATCACCAACAAATTTCTTGATTGCTCTGGTGTACCCACAGCTCTGAATCTAGACCAACATAACAAGTGTGCTGGCCTATTCACTGATGATGGTTTTCTCGCTTGGCGCAAAGCCAAAGATGCAGCCATCTTCCCACGTCCTTTTGGTGAGGCCCCCTCACGCCTCCAATCTGCTACCCCTGCTCTAGCTGTTGATCCTCCTTCCAATGCTGATGCCCCTCTGGCTCCTCCACAGCCCTCATTGCCCAGCTTTCTTTATCAAAAGGTTGCTCATGGTCCTAGCTATGCCCCTTCTCCACTCCCTAACAACTATGGGGAGCTGTTTGATAGCCCTCCTAGTACCGCCCACATCTACAGCAAGATCCTTGACGGTGTCACACTTACTGACGATGACTTTGGTCCTCCTGAGCTAGCATATTTTGATGTTAGTGAAGTCCAGCCTTCACTAACCAATCTAGCTACTCCATCTGTCGGTCCATCTGAGGTAGTTGTTACTGATGAAGAAGGGAATGCTCAATTTGACGCCACTGGCAAACCCATCACCATCCCTGCCATCCTAGCTGATGACTTGCAAGGCCGCTCATTCCTTATGGCTCATCCTGATGGCACTCAAAAACGATTGACCATTGTTGATGTTGAAGACAGCCTTGAGCGCAACAAGGAATTCATCAAGTTCAGATGCAAGCATTCAGATGATGAACTGGAAGATATCATTGTTGCGCTCAAGGCTGTCGACGGCCACATTCAGAAGAAATTTAACACTACTTACTGCTGTATTATAGTGTTGTTACCACCATTTACTTTTATAATTTGTCTCTGTTTGTTAGATAAATTTGTAGTCCTTGACATCCTTGTCAAGAGTGTCCATCATGTCATATTTTCACTTCTTTTTCCCCCTTTGTATTGTCTTCTTCCTCCTTATGTCATTGTGTATCATAGCCATTTTGCTGTTGGTATGTTTTAAGTAGTTCAATCTCTAAATCTTTTGTCTGTTGTTCCTGCCTTTGTTTTTCTATTTCACTTTTGACATATCCGTAAAGGTCTTGTCCCTCATCACTCCATCCCTCTTTAATTCCTGATTTACTGTCAGTGAATTTCTTTCTTATCCTTGTGCCCTTTGTTATGTTTAGCCAGTATGTGTAGTTGTTGTAAAGGAAAAGGAGCGCAAACGCTTCATCGCTCAAGGTGAAAATGTTACTGATTGTTTTTTGTACCGATTGTTTTTTTAAGTCCATCTGTTTAGGCAACACTGCTCCAAGAATTCTTTTGAAGAAATATTGTTGTTCAAAACTTGTTCAAACTTGAAATCTCAAAATAGAGCATCGAATCTCAAAATTGTGCATCGGTGTTTCATTTCATTACGCTTTGTTTCGTTCAGTTTTAAACTTCTCTTTTGGAATGGTGTTGCAGGTTATATATTTTACTGCCTGTTAAAGTGGACGGAAGTTCTCAAAATCTTTGTACATTGTTGCATGATGTTCAGTTGTCGTTTGAGGAGTTGTGGTTTAAACTGTGGACAAATATGTTTTTTGTTTCATCAGTTTGGGACGTCTTCATATGTCATGTTTTGTTGTGTTATCTGATTTGTTATGCGGCAAGTTACTGTTACCAAATTGTAGCAACCTAGATTGCTTCAACACAATTTCATTTTGGAGTTCTCTAATTGTGAATCGAAAAATTCCAGAACCAACAACAAGGAGGACGAGAAGTATGGCTCGACAAGCTCCACTGCCTGGTGGAGTTGTTGGAGAAAAGCACACAGCCGCAACCACAGCCGCAGAAGACAACACTATTCCACAAGCAAATGCAGCCGCAGCCACAACCGCAGCCGCAGAAAACAACACTATTCCACCAGCAGCACCAGCCGCAGGTGTAGCCGCAGCCACAGCCAAAACAACAAGCTTGTCTCAAAAAGTTCTAAAATCTCCACCGCCCAGTCTAGTGGGTACAGAAAACAAAAGCAGAGAAGATTGTCTGTAAAACCAGTTGGGAATCAAAAGAAGAGAAGTTTGTCTCAAACAGTTCAACAGGCGTCCATTGCAAAATAAAAGGAGAGAAGACAGTCTGATCTCCACCAATGGGTATGCGGGGTGTAGAAAAGACCACTAGTCCACCAGCAGTCGTGCCTCCAACACCAGTGCAAGTCACAGTTGCACAAGCTACCCCATCTCGGGGCAATGATGAACTTAACGGCTCTTCTTGAAAACAAAATGCAACTCCACGTGGTGATACAAATGTGGGCGGTGGTACTTCATCATTACAATGGTTTGAGGATGACTCACAATACAAGGTTCACACAGATGCAATGAAAAGACATGTCAAAGCTTGCCTTGAAAAGTAGGGTCCTGATGGCTTCTCTGACAATATTTTGACTGACAAATTGATCACTGCCGTAAGTCGGGACATCAAATCAGTCTTTAGTTAGTAGTTGTTGTCGGCGAAAAAATACGGACTTCTTGTCGGCATCAAATTCGATTGGAACAGCCGACAAAACGAAAACGAAACGACCGAGGTGCGGAATACGAGAATGATCAAGCGTTAGAATCAAACGCACCTCCACTACTCGGAATCCTTAAGTGGTAAAAACGATATCACCTAAGGCTACAAACAAAAAGGGATAATCGGTTAGAAACAAGAAATATCCAAAGACCTGAACAGTAAGTAAACACTTGGAACCCATAAGTACATTCAAAAGAATATACTTGATATCCCGTGAGGAAATTACTTATTGCAATCAAGAAAATCAGTACCAATTCCAGATGGGCCTCAGATCTAGCATATATACCACGAATAAGCATACGCCCCATCGAACAGAATACTTAACCCCGAAAATGACCGATACCGTTGAATGACCGATACAGTAAGACCAATACGACGCTAATACAGCAACAACAACAGAAGAATCGGTACGACGGTAAAGAAGACAGTAACAAATAACCGGGGAAGATCTCTACCACATAAAATACAGCAGAGAGCCCCGATACACAGTGAAAATACGTAGTAAAATAAGAGCCTCTCTCTGAGCTCACATCTCTTTAAATTTAAACAATTCGTTATACCTATCCGGTCGATTTTTAGAGTTACAACAGGTTATAGAGCCCTTATACCTTCCACTAACAAGTGGAAACCTTAAGCTACCTATCTCCGCCCCGTACAGCACCTCCACTGTCGGTTACAGCCAGAGTATACTTGGTACGGGACTCGCATCGCCGGGCTTTATCAATAGACCTCCCCCCCCGCTTACTTCTTTCTCCTCCTTACTCGCGTATCAAGGGGTGTATACAGATCCTTCTACCAAGAATCTTCTTCTGTAATACACGACCAAGCATACGTATCAAGGGGCGTATCTACAGAACATTCTACCAAGAATCTCCTTCTGTAATACACATACACATCGCCGTTTCGATCGCAATAACGCCAACGTCAACGACACCGCCATTCCCCGGGTAATTCCATCCCAAGACCAAAGAATCTTCTCTCACCGCCACGACTACGATCGAACAATCTACCAAGAATCTTCTTCTGTAATACACAACGAATACGATCGAACCGACGATTCGATAACACCGACGTGATTGACACTTGGAGCGGGACGACTTAAACCATGCCGCCAGCACCTCCATTTGACTGGAATCAAATCCAGGAAATTGCAATCCAATTTGGGACATTCCCAACCAAAGGCAATGCCCACAAGCATGAGATCCTCAACGACTCATTCCGCCATGATCTAGACGACACTGCTGGCCTGTTCATCACAGACGACGACACTGACACCGAAGGACCCAAGACCCTGGCTCCAGATCCCGTTACCATGCTCAAGGAAATCATTGTAAATGCGATCATGGATATCATTCCCCCCAAGGAACAAACTGAGATCAATAAGGGACACATATCCACCCTTTTTGCAGACGCATGCCTCTGGTATGTCGCTCCAGACAAAACGACGAAGAGAATCAGAAACAAACACTCAATGGACAAGGCAGGAGCACTAGCTATCGCACAAGGACAAGAAACCCTCCTCATAGAGATCAGGGCAACGCACTGGGGCTTCAAATTGAATTGGGATGCAGTACACTTTGACGAGGTCTACGATACAAAAATCTACACCTTCCCTGAAGCAGACGACAACAATGAAGATGCCACAGCTCCAACTCCAGCGCCGGCAGCAGGCACCGACATGCAGCAATTGACCACCCTACTACAGCAATTGGTCAACAACGTCAACACCAATAACAACACCAACAACAAAACTGGCGCTAACCACCAAGCTCTTGACCTTCCATGGAATCCGGCGACATTACCACCACCAGTGAAGGAGCGATACTATAGACGTGATGAATTCCTCACCAGAGATGATATGAAAGACTTTCCAATCACCTACACGGACTCATCAGGAAATGAAACAATTGTCAGGCAAAACTACTACCTACACAACCTAGGTAGTGGTAGAAATGACCAGCGCCTGATCACTAGAAGTGGTGACTGTTTTGATCTAACCAGAGCCTCTGACAAGTCCAAGGAAGCCGCTAGAGATAAACTATTTCTCTCAGGATTTCCACAACTAAAGGATGCAACCGACCCGCAGGTTAGGAAATGGTACAGAGAGATCACCGCTCATGCGCAGCAACACCACATTTACGTCCACCCCTACTACCTCTACAGGCGTGAAGCTGATCACCTCAGAGGATTTACAATTGGCGATAGCCTCCCACACGATCTACCTTCAAGATATGAATTGGCCATCAATGAATGGGGTAATCTCATTTACACCGCACTCAGAACTGACAAAATCATCCCTGATTCATGTGCAAGTACGAAGGCCACCATTCAGAGCTTTGAAGGCGGACAGGGATATGAAGCTCTATACACAGTCATTGCTCAGACACATCCCAACTCCAAACGGCCATCGAATGCAGGTAGAATGGTCAGAAATCCTCCAAATCAAGATGCAGGTGAATCACTTGAAGAATACTATTTCAGGTACAAAGATTACTTGAGACTTAGAGTGTTCCTCCAAAATCAACCCGGCACCATCAGTTCAACAGAAGAAGTCAGCAACCTCATTGCAGGAACAACTCTCGCGGAAGAACTCTTCAAACAGACAGAAGATGAACGCGACTCAGATGACCAATTCAAACAGGACAAATACAAGGCAGGTCGGCTTCTACAAACCCTCCAAACATATGAGCAAGAGATAAAGGCTGAACAGAAGTACAAGGACAAAACTTTCAAACCAAGCCTGTCCAAGCAACTACCTATTACAGGAACCAGACCAGGTCCCCGTCGCAATGACAGATTTCAAAAGCGTGCTGGCAACAATACTGTCAGAACACCTTCCACTTTGACTTCTCACTCAATCAGCCTGGTTGACTCTCTTGGCTACCCCGAGATGGATGAAGAATCTGATAATCCCTACTTCCATCAAGCATATTGTAATGCTATCACTGCTTTTGATAAGCAGCCCAGTCTATTTGACACCTCCAGAAAATGCATTGTTTGCCACACATCTGGTCATAGTTTTGATAATTGTCCTGCCTTACAAGATGTACTAGAGTCACTCAAGAAACATAGGATTGCCACGGCTGTTTTTCTAAGCAAATGCAATAGGGAAACCCAACAGCTCTTAGATTCCACTCAACAAATCTCTCAGATCAACATTGGAGATGAAGATCAAGATGAGGTTTCACCCAATGATGCAGTAGAAGACCAAAATTTTTGCAACGGCCAAGAATAGACGGTCTTTCTTGCAGCCATCATACGACATCACCTCAAGATGATCCTCAAGGATTTGACGACGTCACAGCCCCTCCAGTGAAAAGCTTATGCCCTTCCTTGGACTCCAGCAGTGTCAGCTCATACGAATCTGTAAAGATTGGTGCTGTCAATCTTCTCCCTAGGAATAGCCTCCAGCCTTCAATCCCCATTGATGTCTACTGTGATATGGAATCACTTGAGGTTACAGCCCCTACATTGGAATCACACCTGGAAACCAATGGAGATCCCCACTTTGATCAAGACAATCCTATCTTGGTTGATACCAACAATGTGCAATGCCTTGTCCCACCCGATCCAATTGCAGCTGCAACATATTTCCAACATGGCATCAGAGCGCAGATTGATACAGGCGCCAAAGTGTCCTGTACAAACCTAAAGCATATCCTGCATGGTTACAAACCTTACACCAAGCTGAGGAAATGTCCAGTCAGGCTCACTGCAGCAATTGGAGGAAAGGCAGCCACATGCATTCCTGAAGGATCTGGATACTTGCATATCCCAGCTCCCAATCACGTAGTGTATCTCAAAGTCTTCTTCTATTATTCTCCCTCCCTGTTGACGACACTGCTGAGTGAGAATGACCTTTGTGGAATGACACCTCGCGTGCAAAATCAGTTCAGCGGACAGTCTATTCACAAAGCCTTCAATGATGACCATGGCTCATCTGCTCAGCAAAATGGACACCTCACCATTATCTGCCATCACAAGCAGAGCACTGCCAAAAGTATTGTCCTACATGGAAGTACCATTGATGCTCAGTGCTACACACATCCAGTACTGATCCCAGACATTGATCTTACATCTCCATATGCCAATTGTGCAACCTCTTCAGCATATGCTTTAGCGACTGACATGCAGTTCAAAAAAGCCTGCGAACTGGCCTCCAACGAAGCCATTAGCAACTACAGATATGATGTATACACGAATCTTGTCACACTGCAAATGATGATCGGATTGTTCCTGTACCATATCTCCCAATTACTAATTTGTTGTTTCTTTGTGTGGGGATACACACATCGCTCGAGTTTTGTCGTGTGTTCGATTCCCATATTGCGTACCTCTGTTCAGTGCTTTAAGTGTCGATCGATACTCACTGGCGCTTATATATAATTTACTTATGGTCCTCATTACTTTGGTTGCGCCTTACTTTTACTTATTGCGCTCACCTTGGAATTGTACCTTTTCGTACCACCGGCATATGATGTGCGACCGGCATATTATCTGCGTGTACGACAAGGATACTCGCGCGTACGTTAACACGCTTGATTTAGTAATCTAATACACCCTTGGATGGTCCTTGGACTATCCGGTTTGTACAGATATATCGGTCTTACCTTTTTGTGGTGGCTGCCGGGATGGTGTTTGGTGGGGTAATAAGCCAGATTATGTTTTCCCGGTTCCCAGAAAATATTGAATTGCCCTTGTTTAGCCCTGTCTTTTAACCAATAGAATTGCATATCAATAGCTTTGGACCTTTTTTGTTTGATCGTGCCATTTAATATGCCTTCCGCCGTATTATTGTCTGTTTTCAACGGAGTGGCCGGCTGTGGGTGGCCTAGCTCAATCAGACATTGTCGAATGGGTAATGCTTCCCTCGCATTCAGGAACAAGGAGGCAACCTCAGCTTCCGCGGCTGATGCCATGACATTCTTGATGATTTTTGCCAATACAAGGATAGCTCCATTGAATGTGTGTTCGGTTGCGCCCCCCAGGTAATGGTAACCCCCTGCCCGGCTCTTGGCCTCCGGATATACCAGATATGCTGCGTCGCTATCTACCCGGAGTATCATGTCACTTGCTCTGTAGATTATGGTTGCTTCGGGATTACACGCCGCATAGTTGAGGAACTATTTTGTGGCGGCTAATGCCGTTTTGTTATTTTTGGCAGAGGCAATATCGTTGAGCGCATGTAGCATGGTGTTATCGACTGCTCGCGCATAGAATAGGAATTTTCCCGTGACCTGTTGGATGAACTTTATTTCCTTGTCCGATAGCGTGGTTGTGTCCTCGAGTTTTGCGTACTGTATTTTTTCGCCGTAGGCGGGGACGTCCGCACGTGAAGGGCCCGCGTACGTGTGCGTGGGCCTCACGTGTTCGAATTCCTTCAACGCTTGCTCCACGTAACCATCCATGGACAAACGTACCTCTCTTTTGTCATAGTCCCACTGCAGATGGACGCCGGCGTACTGTTTTCCCGACCAGTCCACCTTGAAGGTGTATTTTGCTCCTACTGCCTCGACTAGGTGATCTACATCGTCCTGAAGGGTGTCCTTGATCCCAAAGTCGTCCACGACGAGGGTAAAACTGATGTCCCTCTCATCATGTAGGAATAGTCCCTCAGTGTGGGGTGCCTTCCGGTATCCGTATTGCTGGAGGTGTTCAACTAGGTCGTCGTGGGCAATCTTCCCGCTCTGTTTTAACCCATACCATGCCTTTTTAATGCGGGCATAAATATAATCCCCTTGTTTGAGCCCCTCTAGTTTGTATGCTGCCCTGATACGGGGGGGAATCATGTCCCACCCGAACTTTACGAATTCGGGTTCATCCAGTGTGGAGCATAAGTACATGTTGGATATGTCGCCGGTACAGTACTTAGCCCCTGGGGTGGACACTACGCTGTTCCAATGGGTTTTAATGGTTTCCATGCTTGCCGTCTGGGTGGACACCTCGCCGTGGTACTCCAGTTGGTCTCCCCCTGCAGTGATCCTTGTCCTGTAGGGGTGAGCCTTCTCGGGGCGTATAGCGACTGTGTACCGGGGATATGTGACCTTCTTGTGTATGGGCACTTCGTGTCTATTGATCCAATCCAATACGTCCATCCTTTCTATGTTATTTTGCTGGAAGCCTTGGAACAGCCGGCTGAACTCGTCTTCACCTGATTTGAGCCATAATTCCTGTATCGCTGCTTTGGGGTGCTTGATTAGATCTCGGTATGCCGCCCACTTGTTCAAGTCATCAACCCATATGGACCCCCCGCACGCGAGCTGGGGCTGATATGTTGATTTGCTTGTTCGTAGGGCCTGTTTTGGTACGGGGAAATGGACCGGATTGTGCGGGTAAACTCCCATTAGTGCCTTGGGCTTAAGCTTGGGCTTTGAGTAGTATTGGTCAGACTTGTAGTACCGGGACACTTCACCGTGTGTGTAGTCGGCAATGTCCCCATCTGTGAATCTTACTTTGTAGTATTGATTGGTCTGGTCATAGCTTATGACTTCACCTTCATACCACCCTGAGTTGAACTTCTTTCTAATGATTGTGCCCACGGCCCAGGGGTGTCCCCGGCGGGCGCTGCGTTGTTGTGTAGGTGGCACCCTTGGAGGTTCGCGTTCATTACTGGGCTTATTGGTTGATTTTGTATTGGGCCCATCCCGTTTTTGTTGTGTGAACGGCATATGTGTTCCCATACGCAAAAGATCTTGTATACTCCAAAGGGCCTCATTCATTTGAGTTCCCTGTTCCATATAAGGTCTTGGTGGATGGGGCTTACTGGTAACTTCCTTTAGGTCTTGGAGTATCATGACCAGTTGGTCCGTAGAAGAGGTATGGGGCATATCAGTCTTGGGAAAGAAAGCCACTGTGTTGCTTATTCTGTTAGCGCGACTGGCCTCCCCGACGCACGTGTAATTCCTGTAGTGCTTCATGGCCGGTCCGATGTAGAAACCCCTTGTCCCGTGGTCCTGCCATGCGCCTCGTTCTTGAGCTCTGTCGTGAATAATCACTCGACAGCCCATAGGGGCTAGTGGGTGTTTGTTGTAGTCATAGATCCTGCGTCTGATCTCATATGCCGATAGTTTTGGCTGGGTACGCGATGCGCGTAGCAAGTTGAGTGTAATGAGCGCCTGTGGGATCAGTAGGTCCCAATCATCCACCGGGAACTTGTCGTCTACCCCATTCAATCCCGCTATAAATGGTTCTTGAAGGTCTGTATGGCCCTTTCTGCATGGTTGAGACGATGGTCCCCGGGTGATGCTAGCTGGTAATCGAGGTTGTTCTTTGTCATGTACGCGATTAGTTTCTTGGAGGTTTCGTTGTCCATACGTACTATTTTTGCACTCACTTTGTCCTCTTTCATCTGCGTGTAGCACGCCGTGAATCCCTGTAGGAGGTCTTCGCTCTTGCGTGATTGGATGGGTTCCACGTCAATGTAATTGGAATTGTAGTCATACATGACGAACACGTACTGGTGCCCACAGCGTGACGTGACTGGGTATCTCCCTGGTAGGTCCCACGCGATGAGTTCCTTTGGTTCATTGTTGGTCCGTGAGCCTATTGGGTTGGTTGGTTGCATGTCCGAAGCGGACACGACGTCCACGCAGACTTCATGTGCCTTCTTCTGGTGGGCTTGGGATATCGTAGTGTCGGTCGTCGCGTGGTCTGTCTTTGGTGATTTCTTCTTTGGTTTGCGCGTGCTCTGCATCCCCTGCCGGACCATCTGGAGGTGGCCCATTGTGATTTCCTCTGATGCCTGTAGGAATCGATTGACCCGCTGGGCAGTTAGCCCCGGCCACGTGGCAAACAAACCTCGTTCGATAGCGCGTAGCCATGTTTCCCTGGTGGGATAGCCTGCTGCTGCATGGTAGAATGCTATGAGCTTGGGGACGGCTTGAATCTGATATGCTCCCTTCCCGGTGTGTGTCTGTTTGTCTGAAATTGGTGGGGGGGGGTGGGGGGGGGGGGGTCTGCCACCCTTGGAGATTTAGCCGGCACCCTTGGGGACTTCTCTGTAGCTGCGTCTGTGGGAGTGAGCGTGGCCGTGTTTGCTGTATCTGTGTTGAATTGATGTAGTGGGACCATGTAGAGGTCCCGGAGGGGGTCGCGTGTGCCTGTTAAGACTGTCTGGTTGGTGGGCCCGGTGACCGTTACATCTTGTTTTGTGAAGGTGACCCGGCAGCCATTGTTGCATAATTTTGGTACCGAGACTAGTGGAAGTTCTACCTCGTCAAATTTATGGCAGCCCCGCGCTGCGTGTGGGATCAATGGCATATCAAGGGTATCGGTGGCCGTGGAGTGCATCGTGCTCCCGTTTGCGCAGCCCACAATGAGGGCTCCTGGGGTATCTTGATGTGCTCCACCCTGATATGATGTGGGCATGAAGTGATCGGTAGCGCCTGAATCGAGGGCTCCATATCCTGGGGCCGGCGTGGGAGCGGTAAGCAAGGCAAAGGTAACGCGCTTGGCATTAGGTTTGGACCTGGGTTCGTAGTTGCTTGGAGGGGAACGTAAGATACTTAGTAATGACTTTGACTGGTGGTTATTACTATGATTATGTATGTTATGCTGCTCCTCCCCACGCCGTCAGGTGGGAGTGTCGTGGGTTTCCCGGGTGACTGGGTGGCTCCACTTCATCCATCTGTCCTCGCGTTGGGTCAAACCTCCCATTTTGTTGGCAAAAGTGGCCCCTACTTGTTGGTTGGGCTTGAACCGGAAGCAATCTCCCCCATCGTGTGAGAGGTTGACACCGCACGAGTGACAGTAGTGTTTGTATTGCTTCCACTGGGATGGCGGCTTGTTGGTAGCTTGTTGTGTTGTTGGTCAAAAATACACGTACCCTACTTACGCACATTCTACAGCAGTTATATCCATTCTACGCTTGAAAAGTTACTTATACTCCTCCAGAGATAAAATGACTTCAAGTATCCAGACATTTAGGTCATATCATGTGCTCTCTGTCTTAGGACGAATTACACATGATCTACGACGACCGGTTTAGACATCCCTACATACAACACTAACACAGGGATACCGGTTGAATACAGTAAAATACACAGTAACAGAGCAATCTCTCGATATGCTCGCTTCTCTTTAAATTTTAATTATCCTATGCTTTCGGTCAATTTTTAGAGTAACAACAGGTTATAGAGCCCTTATAACTCACACGATTGCTGCCCATCCGTAGGATCGTGTATACCTTAAGCTACATCTATCCCCGCCCGTTCAGCACCTCAACTGTTCGGATACCGCCAGAGGACACTTGTAGTGACGCCTATCCGTGTGCTACTCTTAGGCCTCCCCTCCAAGCTTCGGCGACGCCCCTTTGACGTACATCTTCCTTCTGTTCCCTGCTTGTGGATCAGGGGGTGTACTCGCTATCACAAGCCTTGTAACCCACAACCAGCTCTCTAGACTAGCACAGTTACAAACTAAAGACCACCGCCGTCTTTAATGAAAGCCAATTGCATCGGACACGCCGATTGCAATACTCCATCCATATCTTCTTCCGCGTCCATCATCTGGCCGACACCAAATGTGTCAAAGGACCATCGACGCCATTTGATTGTGCTACACACTTCTTTATACAATAATACAACAGACTGCAACTCATCCTACGATAGTTGCTTTATTCACTACATTCCCCACCGCCGTTTGTTCCTCCCTTGGAACATTCCTTCGGTCGTCCCTTTGACACGGCCGCACCTTCGTTTGGCCATTTCTTCCCACGGCCTTTCGATTTCTTCCTCCATCGGAACATTCTTTTCGGTTATTCCCGCACCGCCAACAATTGTTACGGTTAATCAGAGAACGCCGACGCCGACGCCGACACCGACACCGACGTTGACGCCGTTTCTTTGTCTCCCTCCGGTCATCGCCTTTTCTGCCGACGATCACTTGATACTTCAATATTTCGATTCCCGACCTACTGTGTTTACAGATCCTTCTACCAAGAATCTCCTCCTGTAATACACATCCAAGGCCGTTTCGTTCCTTCTACACCTCCGAGGAGCGTTCCGCGATAATCCATCGAGCAATTCCGATCATCCCTGCCCTTTGGCTCCTCCGGTTCGTTCTTTCGCCGCAATTCTTCCTTTTGGTTTCTCTGGACAATACGGCTATTTCCCCGGCGAACATTCCAACCGCCTTTTCGGCACCTCCGAGGACCGATTCGACGTTTGCTCCTTCCTTTTCTTTCCCCTTCAGAACATTCCTTCGGATCATTCCAACGGTCTTTCGATATTTGTATCTACGGCCCACATTAAATTAATAGTACTGCCGCACCTCCGCGGATCTTCTCAACGGTCTTTCGGTTCTTTCTTCACACCTCCGACAGCCACCGTTCATATTTCTTCGATCCCCGTCTCCGGTTACTTCTTCGGCCCTTTCGAACCTTCTCTCATCCGACGTCGCCGCCACATCGAATTAATTCCACCATTTATTCGTCTCACATCTTCCTTCGCAGGTTCGACCATCGATTCCCGGTTATTTCTGTCTTTCCGGTCATCGATCCCTGTCTCCGGTTACTTTCTTTGGAATATTCCTTCTTCGGAACATTCCTTCGGTCATCCCTTTGACACGCGCACCTACGCTCGGTCAGTTCGTTGTCCTACAAGAATCTTATCTCATTCCCCACGATCGATTACTTTGACGACGACGACGACGACGACGACGACAGCCCGACAAACACCGATTCGACATCCATCATGGTTCCTCCACCAGAAGCATACGATTGGTCTAATGTCTATGGGATTGCATTCAAATTCCAAAGTGACAACAACCCCCAAGAAGTCCTTTCTCTCAATGGCTCCTATGCAGAGACTGTCCCACTTACAGCACCTGAAATATCAACCCTCTTCACATTGGATGCCAACGACAAAGGCCCCAGAACCCTTGGTCCGACCCCAGTAACTGCACTCAGGGAAGCCTTCTGCAACAGCATCACCTTGGAAATGGTCAACATCGATGAACTAGAAAAGGGACACATAGCCCAGCTCCTTGATTCATGCCCCGTGCAATTTGTTAAACCTGGATCATCAAACCAAAGGATCAGAACCCCACAGGAATTTGACTCCGCAGGAAGAGAAGCTGTCAGACGTGCTGAAGCAACCAACAACCCAGAACCACTTGCCACAGTAATCTTCAACATCAATCAATGGAAGTTCAGAAGAAACTGGAAGACCAATAACCCCGGCAACTATTTCAACGGCATCTATACATACAACAATGACATCCCCACCGATACCAATACATGTGCTGTAGTTCCCACTCCACATTCCTCCAGTCCGAGCGTTCCTCTAAACACTGCCATCTTGACTGTCCCTATCACACCCGTCAAATCTGGGGCCCATACGGCTATCCAAGTTCTTTCATCCTGTGTGACCTCTTCTTCGGCTACTACTGACTTGCCTCCCATCAAGTTGATTGATTCAGATGTTGTGACCACTCCTTCCAATACCACAACAAGCGTTCCTCCGGTGACTGCCAACTTAGGTCCCCCCCAGCCAGTTGGTCCGATTGCCGATACTCCCTCCGTCACAGCTCCCTGTTACATCTGGACCTGGACTTATTCTCCCCACAGTGAATCGGTCTCATTCCACCGCGTCAACTCCATCTCCTTCCGACAACATTCTTCAAGTTCTCCTAACCGACGTCAGGACAAGTCCATTGTGACTCCTGTCCAACGTCAGGACGAGTCTTCCCCTGTGACCACACCATCTGTATCGCCATCTGCACGGCCCAGCTTTGGTCATCATTCTGCTCCACCTTGTGAACCAGCAAACCTTCGATGGACATTTCACCCTCAGAGTGAAACTGTGGTGTTTCATCGCTTGCCAAAACCGGCTTCTGTCCCTCTCAAGCCATCCCTGCAACTCCCATTGCCCAAGGCAATTCACGAGGGCATTCTCACATTTGCAGAACACAGCGCATATTCATCTCACCTTCGTTGCAACATATACTTCAGTTCAAATCAATGTGTCTTCTGCAGCACCCAACGACATCGCGATGCCCTGAAGGTCAAAATGTATCACTTGTATGCTAACATCCTGTCGATGAATTGGTTTTATGATACTTTTGACTGAACTTCGCAACCGGCTGCAACTCCCCCATCCATAGCTCGTTGCCTTACAACCATCATTCTTACGCCGTTGATTCGATCGTTGCCAATCTCCTACCAATCTCCCTCAGATGGTAACTCTTCTACGATCGATCGATCGCCTTCAATGGCCGTCACTCAACTTCTACGATTTATCACTCGTATTCGACACCCGATTGCATTCTTTCCTACGAATACTTCTTCTACAACCTTGCGTCGAGCAATTTTGTCCGACGTTCCGAATTTTCAGTACTTAAAATACGTAGACTTCTACACCGACTTCCTTTTACTCTCTCCTCGCTTTCACTCTGTCATTACAGACTCCGGGCCCCACCCCTACCATTGAAGACTTGCTCTTTCTGTTGGTGCCATCCGTTTGGGTCCCTGCTTTCATTCCTACGTTTGCTTTGGCTCCATCGTTTGGCTCCATCGGCGGTTCCATCGGCGCCTCCCACACGACGACGCCAAATAATTTTCTACGCTGTCTCTAGTACAGTTTCTACGTAGCCGCCGCAACCCTTCACAGCACCGGCCGCAACAGCACCGGCCGCAACAGTAATCCAACAGACGACTCCTCATCGATTGCATTACAACCGCGTCGCCGCAGCCGCCGCCTCCCCACCAACAGCCTCACCTTGATGCAGCTTGCAACAGAAGTCGCTACCCGCCGCCTTCTTCGTCCACAACACATCACATTTTACACTAGATCCCTCCCAGCAGTTTCTCCGTCGCCGACGTCCATTCGACCCCCGGCAGGTGATCTTTGCTCTCTGATTCGATTACACGCCAAAGCCTCGTTTTGCTCTGATTCCAACAATCGATCCCTCGATCACCCCCCGACTTCCCTCTGCTCTGTTTCCAACCGCGTATCTCTTGCCTGACCGCCGATAGCCGCCCGACCGCCGCCGCCGATAGCCGCCCGACCGACGATCTATCCATCCAATCACATCTGATTTGCTTCCAATTGCACCACCCAACAACAACCCTCACGCGAATCGACTCTGATCCATCTGATTCACCAACCGCCTGCAACTTCAATCGATATTGCGGCTCTCGAATCACTCTCTCCCAGCAATCCCTATACACCAATTCCCAGCATGCCTACTCCCACTACTCCTACTCAGCCTCGTGAGGGCCGCTCCTCTGCTTCTTCTCCCAAGAAAAGACTCCAGTCCACGCCCTCTCTATCTTCTTCATCTGCCCGCTCCTCTGCATCTGGCTCTCGCTACCCCAAGCGCGCCCATCTGAAGAAGTCCTCCCCCCCTACCCCAGCTCCTACCCAGGCCACTCCTTCTCCTTCCTCTCTTCGCCCCCAGAAAGATGCATCTCTGTCTGCTTGTTCCTCTTCCTCGGCCAGCCAATCCTCTGTTACCTCCATGTCCGTCTCTTCCTCTGATTCCTCTGTGGCCTCCTCTACTCAGTCTGTTACGAAGCCTGCTCCTCATCAGGATTCTAAGAAGCCCGCCCTTAAGTCACCCCCCCCTTCAGCCTCCCGCTCTCAAGCAGCTTGTCCTTACTCCTTCCGCCCTTCAGCAGCCAGCACCATCTGCCGCTCGTCCCGCCCCTACCCCAGCTCTTAAGCAGTCTCTCCTCCAGTCGTCACCCTCCCTGACTCCCTCCCCCAGCTTGGATCGTCAAGCACTTCGTAAACAGGCTCTGGCCGCTGCCAATCAGGCCCACTCTGCTTCTTTCCTGTGGCGTTTCTATGGTGATGGCCGTCTCCCTACCCCATCTTTCATCCACCGCCTCCGGAAGTCTCCAGCGCAGACCCGGGTTTGGAATGCCTCTCCCAGTCCTACCGACTGGAGGACTGCTCCTGTGGAGTCTCTGGTCTCCCTGGCTTCGGCTTGCTTCCAAGGCTCTGCTGCGTGGACCAAATCCCCTCCCGGCCAAGCCCTTCGGAAATGTCTCATTGGTCTTGCAAAAATGTCTCCCGAATGCTTTGATGCCCTGTACTGTGAAGGCAACCTTCTGCCTAGCACTGAAGGGCTGGTGTGGCTGTCTGCCAACCGGGTTCTCGGCTCTCATTGGTTTTTCAAGACTAAGCCCCCTGCCCCTGCTCCGTCAGCTGCCTCTGCATCTTCCAGCCCGGCGCCGGGTTCTCGGTCTGTCTCCTTTTTTCCTTCTGTTGGAGCTGCTTCTGTCCTTTCTTCTTCTGTCGGCCACTTTCTTCAACGGCGTGGGGTTTGCTCCAGTGATTCCAGGGCTCCGGTTGATGTCACTGAAGGTACCAAGTGCTCCTACAGCTCCTACTTCACTCTGTCACTCCCTCGGCTGATGTCACCCCGACCTAGTGATTTGTACGACAAAATGCTGGAGTCCCTGACTGATGCACTCAGCCTGCTTTGGTCGGTGGATCGGAAGCTGGTTCTCTATGTCTTTCCTTCCCGCGCCAGCATTAACCCCAAGGCTAAGCCCGTCCCCAAACTCTGGTCTACCCTGCCTGACCGGCGCACTCTTGAGCTCTATGTTGCTTCCCTCTGGCTCCGGGTTCGCGCTGCACCCCACCTTCGGTTCTACATTGGACACAGTGTCCCAGTGGATGCTCTATTGTCTGACACTCTCCTTCAGCGTCTCCAGGACCGTGAAATGGACTTCAAGTACGATCATATTCAAACCTCCACTACTGTCACCTGTGGTTTCCTGCTCGGGTCTTATATGCAGAGTTTTGATCTTAACCATTACAATGCGCTGCTCCAGACCCATCCTCGGTTTCAAGCCTTCCCTATTGCTGTCATTCGGAAGAACATTCGGCTCGACAACTCCCGAACCCCCGATCCCTCTCCTGTCCCAGCTGCCCACATCTTGTGTGATTCTACCAAGTGTTCCCAGACTGTCAAGCTATTGAAGGCTCAGTTCAATTGCTGCTCTGCGTCTGATATAGCCTCCCTTCCTGATGGTAAATTCTACAAGTTCATTGAGACTGCTACCAATCCCTCTGACCGATGCCTTTCCCCTTCCAAGCTGAAGACCCTTCGTCAAGCTAAGCACCGGCAAGCCAAGTTCATCCAGACCCATGAAACTGCTTCTGTTCTAGGTGTTGTTGACCTGGATCTTCCTGTCGATTTGGGTCAGGGACTGGGTGCTACCACTCTGCGCCGTGTTCTTCTGGGCATTCGTACTAGGGACAACTGGTCATGGCCACTGTTTCTCTCTGTTGACACCAGCTCCTACCGTGGTGAAATCCTGGCCCTGTACAACACTACTACCTCGGCTGAAGCTCAAACCATGCTGTCCTTTCTTCCTATCTTCCTGGAGGCCCGGTATGGCTCTTGTGTTCGCCAATGGTTCTCTACTGAGTGTCTCACTGAGTTGGAGGACTTTCATTGGGATCCCACTGAAGGAAGGGTTGTTGAAAATGCCCCTGCACCGGACCAGGAGCCAGAGGATGTTTTGCCCTTCTTTGGTCCTGGTGACGTCTGTGATTGGGAACTCGTGGATGATGACCTGTCCATTGACTCCACTTCCAACGCTGTTACTTTTGACCTGGATATGCACTTCTCTTTTCAGGTTCGTGAGGACAGCGCTGGGTGTGGCTTTGATGATGGCCAGTCCATGTCTACTCTTGCCACCGGCACTTCCAACATCACTTCTGTTCTAGATGCCCCTCCAACTGCTACCCCTCTTGACGGCGTTGCCATGGCTGACATTTTGTCCCCCGCTAGCACACTCCCCACCGCCCTCAACTCTCCTCTCCGCTCTGGTTTCACCTCCATCGCTTTTTCTCCCGGCACCGACGCCAGTATCAGCGAGCTGAGCCATACCAATGCCTCAACCAGCTCTGCACCGGCTTCTCTCCTCTCCATGCAACAGACACGGTATGCCTCTGACCATGGTTAGGCCCCCTATTTTCTGGCCTGGTGGAATGCCTACTTCTCCAAATTCCACCTCTGCATCCCTCAGTCACCCTTCCTCTTCTTCCGCTCCTCCTGCTTCCTGCCTTGTCCACCCCACCGTGTATCTCCTAGCCCTGCACCAGGTGTTCCTTCAGGTGCTCTTCCCCTTTACGCCTTTGGCGTGCTTCCCAGTGCTTCACCCAGGGTTGCTTCCACTGTTACACCCAGCGCGGCTCCACCTACTGATCCCATCATTTCACCCTGCTCTGCACCCAGTGTTTCTCCTAGCACTGCACCAGGCGCCAATCCCTGTGCTTCCTCCAGCAATGCATTTGGTTTGCTTTCCAGTGCTTCACCTCGGGTTGCCTCCAGTGTTCCATCCAGTGCTGCATCCCCTGGTGCTCCCAGTGTTTCCCCCTGATCTTCACCCAGTGTTTCTTCTAACACTGCACAAGGCGACACTCCCAGAGCTTCCTCCAGCAATGCATTTGGTTTGCTTTCCAGTGCTCCACCTCGGGTTGCCTCCAGTGATCCACCAAGTGCTGCATCAACTGGTGCTCCCAGTGTTTCACACTGATCTGCACCCAGTGTTTCTCCCAGCACTGCACCAGGCGACACTCCCAGAGCTTCCTCCAGCAATGCATTTGGTTTGCTTTCCAGTGCTCCACCTCGGGTTGCCTCCAGTGATCCACCAAGTGCTGCATCAACTGGTGCTCCCAGTGTTTCACTGATCTGCACCCAGTGTTTCTCCCAGCACTGCACCAGGTGACACTCCCAGAGCTTCCTCCAGCAATGCATTTGGTTTGCTTTCCAGTGCCTCACCCAAGGTTGCCTCCAGTGTTCCCCCTACTAGTGCTGCTTCAACTGGTGCTCCCAGTGTTTCACCCTGATCTGCACCCAGTGTTTCCCCTAGCACTGCACCAGGCGACACCCCCCGTGCTTCCTCCAGCAATGCATTTGGTTTGCTTTCCACGTCCGATAACTGTCACGCGACCCTTTTTTTTGTCGCAAGGTACTGTCGCAACCCCTTTTTGTGTGTAATTTTAACACGAGTCCCCCTTGCGATTCACTAGGCCAGTATCATGCCTCATTTTCTAACTCTCAATATGTGGGTCGCGTTTATTTTTTTCCCTGGGTCATGAATAATTACTATTAATTTTTAATAAAACCTACCCGTACGCTCGCAAATCACATCTACTAAAATTAAATATGCAAGGTCATGACTCACAACCAACCCCCCCCCCCTGTGATTCGGTTGCTTCGTATCATGCTCATTTTTCTAACTCTCAATCCCTGGTTCGCGATTATTTTTTCCTTGGGTCATGAATAATTATTTTTAATTTTTAATATCACCTACCTGTACGTTCGCGAATCACACCTACAAAAATGAAATACACAAGGTCATGACTCACAACCAGTAAAATTTAACATTAGTGCGTGCGACACACTACCCTTAAAATGTATCTCCATTGCTCGCGACACACTACCCTTATAATTTAATATTTGTGCTCGCAACAAACAACCCTTAAAATTTAATATCATCGCTTGCGACTACCTACCACTACAGTTGAATTATTCGGGTCAAGAATTTGCCTAGTAGTATCATATGCAAAATATGTATGATAGGTATGAGTACTTCTTTCCGTACAATTGAATCATATTTGTCACACAATCTACTATTTGCAACCATGGTATGCAACATATGTAGAATATGTACCTTTTACCCTAATCATTCTCCCCGAAGATTTACCTGTGTCATACTAGGTGTGAACCCACCCGCGTTGTCGTCAAATTAGTGAATGGACTGACACAATGAGCAGTAACAATTCTGAAAACAATGCCTAAACTTCCTCCATTTCGCCAAGCAATTGCATCAATACAGGATCAATCTAGTTGTCGTCCTCATTTTCCTCTTCAGCAAGACTACTGGCAACAGTGCCACCATCTTTTGATACAGTACCGGTAGGGTCTTTTTCTGACTTGAATCTTTCCAGCATCATTTTCTCCAAATTTTTACCCGTTTCGGGATCTTCTCTTAACGATTGTACCTTCTTGCACAATCTAGCGAACACTTGCCTCGCTCCGCTGTTCTGTTCCGTTTGATCGTTCCGTTTCATCCCTTTGTCCTTCTTATGTCCTTTTGTTGGTTTGTTGTTCCTGAAGAATAAAAATAAGAGAAAGAAAGATCAGAAGCAAATAGAATCTCCAACAAATTGCTGTCATTGTCACTCACTAGTGTTTCTCATTGTTTTCTTTCATTGCCAATCCGTTGTTTCCGTGCTTTTCATTTTTTTAAAATACCGTGCCAACCAAGAAGGATGTGTTGCTTTTTGTGTGGTTTTGATTTGGGGTATGTACAGTTTTCTGTGTGTGTACAGTTTTTTGTGTGTGAACTTTTCTGTTGTTCCATTCTGTCATTCTGTCCCATTGTTCCGTTCCATTGTTCCGTTCTGTTTCATTGGTTGTTCTGTTTTAAGTGCCCTCCTTTCCTTCGTTGGTTCGTTTGATTGTTGTTCTGTTTCAATAAAAATAAAAATGAAAAAAAGAAAGATCAGAAACAAATAGTATCTCCAACAAATTGCCGTCATTGTCACTCACTGCTGTTGTTCTGTTGTTCCATTCTGTCATTTCTTTTTTTTAATTCGTTGTTCCATTTTGAGTGTCGTTCTTTCCCTCGTTGGTTTGTTTGATTGTTGTTCCGTTTCAATAAAAAGAAAAAGAAAAGAAAGAAAGATCAGAAACAAATAGAATCTCCAACGAATTGCTGTTATTGTCACTGACTAGTGTTTCTTCTTTGTTGTTTGGTTGTTCCGTTGTTCCGTTGTTCGTGACTGTCGGACAACATTCATTTTTCCTGCTTAAAAAAAACTGTGCCAACCAAGAAGCATGTGTTGCGTTTTGTGTGGTGGTTCCGTGTGTATACAGTTTTTCATGTGTGTGTGTGGTTTTGTGTGTGTTGTGTGTGGTATGCACCCTGACTTCTTCCATGTGCCTGGCTTGTGCACGGCCTTTATTTTCTATAAGTAAAGCATGTACAAGTGCACGCCACCCCTCCCGCGCCATAATTTTTTCAAAGAGGAAATTGTGATCACACAAAGGTTATGTATCTAAATCCCCAACCCATCTGTAGAATCTGGTAGCCAGTCAGTGGTTCGAAACTCCCTTGGGTCAGTAGTATGGTACCTACCTCGTACACTTTTTGCACAGTACCCAACTATGTACCCTTTTGCATGCAATATAAGCTACAACTAGTAGTACTGGTAATGTCTGCACCATTCTTTTGTCTGAGAATAATAAAAAAACAGCACCTCCATCTCAATTAAACAACTTATGAATTATTTTCATTTGACACTCATTAAAGTTTGTTTTTGGTGATTGGATTATACAAAGTAAATGTTGTTCTTCCTATTATGGACTTGACCTCATACTTTGCCTGTCATTACCTAATAAGTCATTTTGTGCCCTGGATTTGCACCAATAATATTCTCTTGTGTGCCATTTGGAGAGACAAGCTACAACAGTTTCAGCAATCTGTGGGGTAATATTGTTATCAATATGCATCATAGGAGTCATGAAAAAATCATTCATGGCCTGGACCGGATACTTTGTAAGTCACTACCCAATAAGTCAGTTTGTGCCCTGGATTTGCAACAAAAATACCCTCTTGTGTGTCATTTGGAGACACAAACCACAACATTTTCAGCATTATGTGTGGCAATGGTGTTCCCAATATGCATCAGATGAGTCATGAGAAATATATTCATGCACGGCACCAAAAACTTTGAGAGTCATTACCCAATATTTTTCCTCCAAATCCAGGACCCAAATGCACTCAGTAGGTGGTGACACACCAAACATCACACATAACTCACTTCTGTTTCTTTCATGATTCAACTTATCCATTACAGGAACAATATTCATGAACTGATCACCTATAATATCTGATTTTCTAATTTCTAATTGCAAATAAGTGTGTATTTTTCCTCCAAATCCAGTACCCAAATGCACTTATTAGGTGGTGACACACTAACTAGTATTACAGATAACTCACTTCTGTTTCTTTCATGATTCAACTTATCCATAACAGGAACAATATGCATGGACTAATCACCCAAAATATGTGATTTTCTAATTTCTAATTGCAAATTAGTGTGTATTTTTTCTCCAAATCCAGTACCCCAATGCACTCATTAGGTGGTGACACACAAACTATCACACATAACTCACTTCTGTTTCTTTCATGATTCATCTCACCCATAACAGGAACAATATTCATGGACTAATCACACAAAATATCACATTTTCTATTTTCTAATTGCAAATTAGGGTGTAAAACTGACAAGGACTCACTTTTTTAGGGTTGGATTAGGGTTAGGGCACCCTCCCATTCCAGTACCCAAATGCACTGATTAGTTTGTGACACACAAACTATGACAGATAACTCACTTCTGTTTCTTTCATGATTCATCTTATCCATTACACGAACAATATTCATGGACTAATCACCCAAAATATCTGATTTTCTAATTTTTAATTGCAAATTAGTGTGTATTTTTCCTCCCATTCCAGTACCCAAATGCACTGATTAGTTTGTGACACACAAATTATCAAACATAACTCACTTCTGTTTCTTTCATGATTCATCTTATCCATTACACGAACAATATTCATGGACTAATCACCCAAAATATGTGATTTTCTAATTTCTAATTGCAAATGAGTGTGTATTTTTTCTCCAAATCTAGTACCCAAATGCACTGATTAGTTTGTGACACACAAACTATCAAAGATAACTCACTTCTGTTTCTTTCATGATTCAACTTATCCATTACAGGAACAATATTCATGAACTGATCACCTATAATATCTGATTTTCTAATTTCTAATTGCAAATGAGTGTGTATTTTTTCTCCAAATCCAGTACCCAAATGCACTTATTAGGTGGTGACACACTAACTAGTATTACAGATAACTCACTTCTGTTTCTTTCATGATTCAACTTATCCATTACAGGAACAATATTCATGGTTCAATCACCCAAAATAATCTGTTTTTCTATTTTTTAATTGCAAATTAGTGTGTATTTTTCCTCCAAATCCAGTACCCAAATGCACTTATTAGGTGGTGACACACTAACTAGTATTACAGATAACTCACTTCTGTTTCTTTCATGATTCATCTTATCCATAACAGGAACAATATGCATCGACTAATCACCCAAAATATGTGATTTTCTATTTTCTAATTGCAAATTAGTGTGTATTTTTCCTCCCATTCCAGTACCCAAATGCACTGATTAGTTTGTGACACACAAACTATCAAAGATAACTCACTTCTGTTTCTTTCATGATTCATCTTATCCATAACAGGAACAATATGCATGGACTAATCACAAAAATTATCTGATTTTCTAATTTTTAATTGCAAATGAGTGTGTATTTTTTCTCCAAATCTAGTACCCAAATGCACTGATTAGTTTGTGACACACAAACTATCAAAGATAACTCACTTCTGTTTCTTTCATGATTCAACTTATCCATTACAGGAACAATATTCATGAACTGATCACCTATAATATCTGATTTTCTAATTTCTAATTGCAAATGAGTGTGTATTTTTCCTCCAAATCCAGTACCCAAATGCACTTATTAGGTGGTGACACACTAACTAGTATTACAGATAACTCACTTCTGTTTCTTTCATGATTCAACTTATCCATAACAGGAACAATATTCATGGTTCAATCACCCAAAATAATCTGTTTTTCTATTTTTTAATTGCAAATTAGTGTGTATTTTTCCTCCAAATCCAGTACCCAAATGCACTTATTAGGTGGTGACACACTAACTAGTATTACAGATAACTCACTTCTGTTTCTTTCATGATTCATCATATCCATAATAGGAACAATATTCATGGTTCAATCACACAAAATATCTGATTTTCTATTTTCTAATTGCAAATAAGTGTGTATTTTCCCTCCAAATCCAGGACCCAAATGCACTTACTAGGTGGTGACACACTAATTATGACAGATAACTCACTTCTGTTTCTTTCATGATTCATCATATCCATAATAGGAACAATATTCATGGTTCAATCACACAAAATATCTAATTTTCTATTTTCTAATAGCAAATTAATGAATACTGTTTATGTGGTATGCACTGGTATTCATAGTAGCAGTACGGTACCGGTACTTGTACTACTTGGCAGGTACTTGATGGTCTGTCCTTTTTCCGTTTTTATGGTCTGTCCTTTTTCCGTTTTTATGGTCTGTCCTTTTTCCGTTTTAAATGGTCTGTCCTTTGTCTGTCCCTTGTTTTTATGGTCAGTCCTTTACCTCTTTTCTGTTTTTATGGTCTTTCCCTTACTCAAATTTGTTACCAGAAATTATCTAGTACGAAAATGGTGTACTCTCCCAGCACCGGTACATGAAAGATCTCACTGTATCACAAGTTGAGAACGTTAACTAAAAAAATCAGGGCACTATTCTTTATTGTTCTATATTCAAAACGCGCGCGACGCCCGATTTATTTACTTAACATTCTTATTTTAATTAAGGAAATCAAATCATTCTTCATTGTTCTATATTTACTGCATTAGATCTCACAGGTTAAGTATCGATTTTTTTTTCTTCGAACACATTTGATTCCTATTCCGTGTCGATAGATTACAGTAGGAAGATTGCAGTAATATTGATTAGATTCTAAAATTGTGAGCATTAGGATTAAGTTATATCCGGATCGTACTGCACCTCTGTCGGTGCCTCTTTACAGGTCGTATATGCGTTGAGATGAATCGTATAAACAGTTATTTGCTTCGGCGACTACCAGGAGTAACTGGTTTAGTCTGTCTGTATGTCCTTAACCGCGTGATTTCTAGACACACAGCAAAAGGTAATTTTTTTTCGAACACACACTTTTCGAACACACATTATTTTACAGTGTGATTTTACAGTGTGATTTTACAGTGTGATTTTACAGTGTGTGTGTGTGTTTTGTTGCAAGGCAAAAAATACTCTTTCCCTTCATAATCTTACCGAACTTATCTTGAGCAGAGTTGCTTTACCGTACTTGTACGATAAAGCACTCCGTCCGAGAACGCGGGATCCCACTGAACTGATCAGCAATGATCACTAGTAGGCAGGGAATTCAGGCTCGAGATATTTTAATCCGAAAAAACTGCCTTTGCTGGAAAAAGAATTGGACGGCATTGGACGAGAGAGGAATTGCTGGATAGATATTGTTTGGACTGCAGCCTTACATATACGTCTTGAAATCAATGAATCTGCATCCATTGCGTATATATATCAACAGGATAAAGATCCAGTTTTTCGTGAGAAAGGAGTAAGAAGGCTGCAAATCTACGGCAGCAGCAGCAACAAAGGCAATCGGCGGAACGACAGCGAAAGGTCGGCAACGGTGGATTGGATACGAAAAGGATAGGAAACGGTGAACAACGTGAGATACATAGACAATGATGCCTACATCCTACATTGCTGACGATGATGTATTCCTCACTTCTGTTTTCCTTATTATTTTCATAGGTGCGGATTGGAAACAACGAATCAGATCAGAAAGAACGGAGCGGAAACAACGGATCAGAAACATTGGATCAAGGTGCGGTGAATGGTGTGGGAAATCATCGTATTCTTCCCTATAGGTGCGGCGAATTTTCCCTGTAGGTGTGGCAAATATCGGAACAACGAATTGGCAGCATCGAATCAATCGGACGCCAACAGTGTAGGTTGGTAGCACGTAGATTATATTATTCTGTTGTTATCATTTACTCTACATCAATAGATACTCATCTCAATTTTTTTCAATTATTGTAGATTGTTATAGATTGGCAACAGCAACAACAGCAACAAATTGATCAGTGGGATTCATCCGGCAACTAATCAACGAATCAGCGAGAGCGAGAGCAGATCCAACAGCAATCGATCCGCAACAGCAACAAGAATTGCCGTTCCAGACCACTCAATCTGAAACGCCGTTCCAGAAATTTGACCCTGAAAAGCCAATACAGACGTTCTGCGGATTTTCAAGCGGCCGGAACCGGGAACAATCGAACCAACAGCAACAGTGGAAGCAATAGCAACAGCGGCAAGCGACAGCGATAGCAACAGCGGCAAGCGGGAACGATCGGAGCTCTGCCGCAAAAGTCAGAATTGCCGTTCCAGACAAGTCAATCTGAAACGCCGTTCCTGAAACTTGACCCTGAAATGCCAATGCAGATGTTCTGCGGATTTACAAGCAGCTGGAACTGGGAACGATCGAACCAACAGCCACAGCGGCAGTCCTGCGACATTGTGCAATCATTTCGGAGTAATACCCAAATTGGACTTGAATTCACTAAATATGGCTTCTCGATGGCGGGGGTAGGTAGAGCTAAAGTCAACACCATGAATAGTTTGACATTCGTTTGCCCATTGAAAAATAGATTTGAATGTGTTTAGAGGTAACTTGTGTTTCGTCATTAGATTCATGAGCTTTATTTCAGCAATGAGCCTATTGGTAGGTGAAAAAGAAAGATGAGATCGGATCAATTGCTCTTTTTCATTGATGTTTGGTTGGGATGCGGTGGGTTCCGAAGCATCCATACCATTATCGTTCTGAATAGGAAGGCAAATTTCTTCATGAATAACCATGTCATCGTTGTTGCTGTTGTCTTCTGAAGGAAACAACTGTGATTCCATTACATTTCTATCCATTGGTGGAACAAATAAGTTGTGTACTACCTGACTGTTTAGAACAGAGTTGAACGTTTCGTTTGAGGATGCCTTGTTAGTGTGAGCGGCAGCAACAGAAGCGGAAGGAACAATTGGACCATTCTCCATCAATGTCAGGCCATATTGTGAAGGTGAATGACAAACTGTACTAGTGGTTTCTTCTTTGGCAGATGATGAAAATTCCATTAGGTTGTGGTTTAAATAGAAATCACGGCAAAAAGCTATTGAATCAAGGTGACGTGAAAGACCTCGTGATACATATCGGTATGATTTGTGTGTAGACGAATCTTGTCTGCTTCCGATGAATGTCTTCGATTTGCCCTTACAGGACATGCAGCTACGACATATAAATGATTTGGGAATTTTGGTATAACAACCACTCTTGAAGTGATGGCAATTTTTACTAGGTTGTGACATGTTCTTCTAATGGAAGAAGGGAGGGGGAGAAATGGTTACGATGGGGGTGTTAAATGAACATGATGAAAATGAGCATGATGCTATCGGATCGAGCATGAAAAGGCATGATGGTATGAAAAAAGAAACGTCGTGACATAGAAACAAGGCAGAAACATAGTACTAGTACGAAGTAGCAAACAAACACTTCTGAAAATAATTTTATTTCATATCTTGGGTTAAGGTTAGGAAGTTGTTTGGCACCAAGATTTCAAATTTAAACATGATTCGAACACAAAAGCATGAAATGCCGTTCCGGTGACTGAATTCTGAAACGCCGTTCCATGATTGTTGACATGAATTGTACAAAAAATCGTTTCACCACTCAAACAGAAATCGATACTATCATACCTACATTACTACTACTACTAGTACTATCATAATACACCCGGACACATATCTAAGAAAAAAGTATTTTTGGAAACAAAATAAAAGAAAGAATGGTGGTGAAGTCGTGTAGGAGGAAGTTAGTGCTGTAGAGTTCTACAAAAATTCGTTAAGACGAGCATGATGCTATCGAAGCGAGCATTAAAAGGCACGATGGTATGAAAGAAGACACGACGTGACATACCGTAGAAAACAACGCGGAAACATAGCGAACTAACAATTCTGAAACTAATTTTATTTCATATCTTGGGTTAAGGTTAGAAAGTGTGGTAGTGAAAAATAGATTTTTAAAATCAATTTAGTCAAAATGGAGAGATCAATGGACATTTTGAGTCTTCGGGGAGAATTTTGGTCGCAACCTGAGGGGGGTCGAAAATCTTTACCACAAAAATTGTGAATTTAAAAAAATACCCTTGCACATAACAAACGCAGGGTCGATTTTCTGAAAATAGGGCTTGCGAGGGGCCGCGTGGGGTCGCGTGACAGTAATCGGACGCAGTGCTTCACCTCGGGTTGCCTCCTGCGTTCCACCTCGTGATGCATCAACTGGTGCTCCCAGTGGTTCACCCTGATGTGCACTTAGTGTTTCTCCTCGCACTGCACCAGGCGCCACTCCCAGGGCTCCCTCCGGCAATGCATTTGGTTTGCTTTCCAGTGCTTCACCTTGGGTTGCCTCCAGTGTTTCACCTAGTGCTGCGTCACCTGGTGCTCCCAGTGTTTCACCCTGCTCTGCACCCAGTGTTTCTCCTAGCACTTCATCCGGTGACACTCCCCGCGCTTCTTTCAGCAATGCATTTGGTTTGCTTTCCAGTGCCTCACCCAGGGTTGCCACCAGTGTTCCACCCAATGCTGCATCACCTGGTGCTCCTAGTGTTTCACCCTGATCTTCACCCAGTGGTTCTCCTAGCACTGCACCAGGCGACACCCCCAGTCCTTCCTCCAGCAAGGCATTTGGTTTGTTCCCCAGTGCTTCACTCAGAACTACCCTCAGTACTGCACTTAGTGTTGAATCACCAGGATATCTCAGTGCTTCACCCTGATCTGCACCCAGTGTCTCTCCTAGCGCTGCACCAGGCGACACTTCCAGTGCTTCCTCCAGCAATGCATTTGGTTTGCTTTCCCGTGCTTCACCTTGGGTTGCCTCCAGTGTTCCACCAAGTGCTGCGTCACCTGGTTCTATCACAGTTTCACCCTGATGTGCACTTAGTGTTTCTCCTTGCACTGCACCAGGTGACACTCCCAGCGCTTACTCCAGCAATGCTGTTGTCTTGCTTTCCAGTGCTACACCTAGGGATGTCTCCAGTGTTCCAACCAGTGCTGCATCCCCTGGTGCTCCCAGTGTTTCACCCTGGTCTTCACCCTGTGTTTCTCCTCGCACTGCACCAGGCTACACTCCCAGTCCTTCCTCCAGCAATGCATTTGGTTTGCTTTCCAGTGCTCCACCTCGGGTTACCTCCAGGGATCCACCAAGTACTGCATCAACTGGTGCTATCAATGTTTCACCCTGATCTGCACTTAGTGTTTCTCCTAGCACTGCACCAGGCGCCACTCCCAGTGCTTCCTCCAGCAATGCATTTGGTTTGTCCCCCAGTGCCTCACCCAGGACTACTCTCAGTTCTGCGCTTAGTGTTGAATCCCCAGGTTATCCCAGTGTTTCCCCCTGCTCTTCACCCAGTGTCTCATCTAACACTGCACCAGGCGACACTCCCAGTGCTTCCTCCAGCATTGCATTTGGTTTGCTTTCCAGTGCTTCACCTCGGGTTGCCTCCAGTGTTCCATCAAGTGCTGCATCCACTGGTGCTATTAGTGTTTCCCCCTGATCTGGACTCGGTGTTTCTCCTAGCACTGCACCAGGCGACACTCCCAGCGCTTCCTCCAGCAATGCATTTGGTTTGCTTTCCAGTGCTTCACCCAGGGTTGCCACCAGTGATCCACCCAATGCTGCATCCCCTGGTGCTCCTAGTGTTACACCCTGATCTTCACCCAGTGTTTCTCCTAGCACTGCACCAGGCGACACTCCCAGTGCTCCCTCCAGAAATGCATTTGGTTTGCTTTCCAGTGCTTCACCTCGGGTTGCCTCCAGTGATCCACCGAGTACTGCATCAACTGGCGCTATCACAGTTTCACCCTGATCTGCACTTAGTGTTCCTCCTTGCACTGCACCAGGCGACACTCCCAGCGCTTACTCCAGCAATGCTGTTGTCTTGCTTTCCAGTGCTACACCTAGGGATGTCTCCAGTGTTCCAACCAGTGCTGCATCACCTGGTGCTCCCAGTCTTTCACCCTGGTCTTCACCAAGTGTTTCTCCTCGCACTGCACCAGGCTACACTCCCAGTCCTTCCTCCAGCAATGTATTTGGTTTGCTTTCCAGTGCTCCACCTCGGGTTGCCTCCAGGGATCCACCAAGTGCTGCATCAACTGGTGCTATCAATGTTTCACCCTGATCTGCATTTCGTGCTTTTCCTAACACTGCACCAGGCGACACTTCCAGTGCTTCCTCCAGCCATGCACTTTGCTTGCTTTCCAGCGCTTCACCTAGGGATGTCTCCAGTGTTCCACTTCGTGCTGTGTCACCTGGTGCTTCCGGTGTTTCACCCTGATCTTCACCCAGTGTTCCTCCTAGCACTGCACCAGGTGACACTACCCGCGCTTCTTCCAGTAATGCATTTGGTTTGCTTTCCAGTGCCTCACCCAGGGTTGCCTCCAGTGTTCCACCCAGTGCTGCATCACCTGGCGCTTCTAGTGTTTCACCCTGATTTGCACTTAGTATTTCTCCTAGCACTGCACAATGCGACACTCCCAGTCCTTCCTCCAGCAATGCATTTGGTTTGCTTTCCAGTGCTTCACCTCGGGTTGCCTCCAGTGATCCACCAAGTGCTGCATCAACTGGTGCTATCAATGTTTCACCCTGATCTGCACTTACTGCTTCTCCTAACACTGCACCAGGCGACACTCCCTGTGCTTCCTCCAGCACTGCCTTTGGTTTGCCCCCCTGTGCTTCACCCAGGACCACTCTCAGTTCTGCGCTTAGTGTTGAATCCCCAGGTTATCCACGTATTCCACCCTGCTCTTCACCCAGTGCTTCTCCCAGCACTGCACCAGGCGCCACTCCCAGTGCTTCCTCCAGCAATGCATCTGGTTTGCCCCCAAGTGTTTCACCCAGCAGTGTCATGGGCACGCTTTCCAGTGCTTCACCCACGGTTGCATCCCGTGCCAATTCTTCTCCTTGTGCTGCTTCCTGTGCTGCCACTCCTGGCACAGCACCTGCTGTGGCCTTCCGTGTTCCACACCTATGTCTCACAAGCTTCCTCTTCCGTGCGACAGACACGGTATGCGTCTGATCATGGTTAGGATATCTCATTCAGGGCACTGTGGGATGCCCTCCAACTCTCATCCCCACCTGGATTCCTTCAGTCCTTCTTCCCATTCCTTGCCTCCTCCTGCTTCCCGCCTAGCCCAATCCAATCTTCATGGGGACATCCTTGTGACTAAAGATTCTGATGCTTTTGGCCATCCCTTTCCCCAGTCTCCGTCCTCAAACTCTACCCTCATCACCTTCCAAAATATTGGTCCCCAGCGGAAGTCAGCCTTCATGTCTCGCTCCCGTCACAACTCTCGGCGTGTTGCTCAAAGTAAAGCTGGGGTTGCTCTCTACGCAGAGCATTGTCTGAATGAACCTCAGCTCCCCCTCTGTGACCTCTTCCACTCTCGCATCAAACAGGCCTACCCTTCCAGCTTCACCTTCCTTGCTAGCAACAAGCATGAGGCATCCACCGGCACGTGGCGCATCCCTGGTGGTACGGGGTTTACTATTGACCGGCTCTTTCATTCTCACAAGCTTGCCCACGGTGCTGATCCTTTGGGGCTTGGCCGGTGGACCTTTGTTCGGTTTCAGGGGAGGGCTCAAGCTACGGTTACCATCTTTTCTGCCTACTGCCCTGTCGAAAATGACAGGGACCTTGGCTCTGTTTGGAACCAACACTGTCGCTACTTCCAGGCTGAGGAGGATCTTCGCTTTCCCAACCCACGCATTCTCTTTCGCCGTGACCTCATAGCTGTCCTTCAGGCTTGCCTAGAGGCAGGTGACTCCGTCGTCTTAGGGATTGACCATAATTCTGATGTCCGGTCTGACGGTCTTTCCTCTGAGCTCAAAGCACTTGGCTTCAAGGATGCCATCTTGACTACCCACCCTTCAACTTCCCCGCCTGCCACCCACAATCGAAATACTACCAGGACTCCCATTGATGCCATTTGGACTACTGAGCATGTTGATGTCGTCCAAGCTGGTTACTGTGCTTTTGATGGTGAGCACGGCATGGTTTCTGACCATTGCTTGCTCTGGATCGAAGTGTGTAATGGCAGTATCTTGGGCAAATATCTTCCACCTCCTGTGCGCTCCTCTATTCCTTGCCTGAAATCTTCCCACCCTCACCTTCGGCAGCGCTATCTCAAGCGGGTAAAACATGCCTTTGCTACTGCTGGTGCGTTCCCCCTTCAGACTAAGCTTGAGCACCTGGTGGCACTGTATTTATCTGGTCATACCACTGTGCGCGACACTCTCATCACTACCTATGATGTCCTCCATGCTACCTCTGCTTCCATCCGGCTGTCTGTTGAACAACATCTTTGCCGGCTTCGCACCGGCATGATTCCTTGGTCTCCCAAGCTCCAGGTTTACCGTGACACCATCGATTTTTGGAGGCGGATTGTGCAGCTTCGGCAAGGTGTCTCCACCAGTCACACCAAGGTGAAGCGCTTGGCATGTAAGCTTTCCTTATACAAGGGTGAACACTGTGATCTTGCCACGGCTGTCCTCCATTTGAAAAAGCCTACAAGCAATACCGTGCTGTAAAAGTTCTGGCTCCTTCGTGGCGTGACTCCTTCAACCAAGGTTTGGTGGACGCCCTTCTTACTGAAGGCAAGCCCTACAACCAGAGCGCATCTCAGATTCGGGCACGCATACGCCGTGAACGGCTCCAACGGGATCTAGGGCTCGCTGCTCGCGCTATCCGTGGTTGTCTCTCAAAGCCTGCTGTTCTGAAAGCGGTTGCTGTTGGCTCCGATGGCACTGAACAAGTCTTGGAGTCTCAATCTGCCATGGTCCCAGCCATGGCTGCCTCCAATGTCTGCCGTCAGCAACAATGCCTAGACACTCCCTCCATGTCTCCCTCATTCATTCAGGCCTTCGGCTACTTGGGAACTGGACCTTTCTCAGCTGATGTCCTTGCCGGCACTTACGTTCCTCCTCCAGGAACTGACCAGTACCTGACTGAATTCCTTACTTGCCTTCAAATGCCCGCTGCTATTCAGTCTTTGGCTCCCTTTGACTATTCTGTTAGCCCTGCTGACAATGCTGCTGCCTGGAAATGCCAGAAGGAACGCACTGCTGGTGAGCCTTCTTGCCTCAGTTTTGCCCACCATAAATCTTTTGCTTTGGACACACAGCTGAATTCCTTTGATATATCTTTAGAGATGAGACATGCGTCATTTCCGATGATACATCCATTTGCACCTCTGTCAACCATAGCAGAACCAGGTGTGGATACAGCAGTTTTGCTAGAGTGGTAAGTAGCGACAGGGTTTGCTGGTGAAACAGGAGATTCACAGTCCAGTGATGCCCAATAGTGAAAGTTCACAGATCGTGAAGTTTGTTCAACAGGGACATAGACATTGCCTTCTTTCTTGTAAAGTATATCGGGGTTGTCTGCAAGAAATCGAGCTGGATGTGCAGGAGAAACAGAAGACTTGAGAGGCCTGTTATCGGATTGAGAAGATGACTTGTATACACCAAGGGATGCATGGAACGCAGATCTGGCCGAGCTTTCCTCAGCAGGTGAGAGGACCTGCTCAGCAGCAGGTGAGGGGTCCTGCTCGTCAGTATGGTGTTCATAAGCCCGACGTGTGATTGGTTTGCTAGAATTGGGATCTGGTGGTAATGCAGCATCAAGTAGCTCAGACCTGAGACAGGCAACTAGGCGCTTCTTGTCATCAGCTGTGAAGCCAAGCCAATGCTTCATACCATGCTTGGAGAGAGTTTTCCAAACGGCAGATGGCAGTCTTGTGGTTGGGTCTGGTGTTCTTCCAGCCTTGTAAACAGCGTAGTCTTGGTAGTCACCATCAAAATCAATAGGAGGTAAATATGAGACCGAGTCGTCGGTGATAGCAGAATATGTGGATTGTGTCATAGAGGATAACTCATGAGTATTGGCCTTGACAGACAGTCGATTTCGAGGTTGGGACAGTGATGCCTGGGAATCCAGTCTGGTTGCTTCAAGGAGGAGGATATTTTTCAATTCACTGATGGCAACAGCTTCATGCTGTCTAAACTTAATCAAATCCTGTGCTGCAGGGGGATCGTCAACTTTGTAGAACTGTTCACTGAGTTGGAAGCTGCTACTACAGGCCTTGCAAAGGTGTGTTTTGACAGTATCAAAATCAAGTGGCCTCTGTGGATCGCGCAGCGTGTTGAGGTGTTCCAACTGGGCAAACCACTGGGTGATGAACTTGACTTTGGTATCTTTCCATGTCCTCAAGTCAATGTCCAATAGGTGTTGCATCACAATGGAAGTGTCATATACTTTGGATTTGGATCTGTCATGCAATGAGACAAAATCAAAGAAGGCTTGTCTGCCATCTCTTGAGGAGGTATGGCTGAGTACGCAGGAGTAGGAGAGATCACTCTGGAGGGCATGTAGGACAAGAGTCCAGAAAAAAGCACACTGCTTGTCATGGAGGGCCTTCTCATACCCGATGAGTGGTATATCAGGCCAGTTTGGATCGAGAAATGTATGAGTATCTATATCAGATGTTTCCAGCTTTGCTTTGAATTTGACAAGCCAGCGCTCAAACCGTGCATCGTTTTGCAGGGTTGGGAATGTGGTTTCATCCCTTGATTTCTTGGTCCAGGATTCATATCTAAGCTGTTCAATGGGCTTGGAGGATCTTTCCTGTTGTCGGTGAGATGTGCCGGTACTGTTGCGCGTGGTTGTTTCAATATCCGTTCCAGATCCTCTTCTGGCTCTGACAGCCCCACGACAGTAGCTCTTAAAGGCGTCCTTGGTATAATGGGTTCTATCCTCGCAGTCTAGTCCTTGTGCTGTGAGATGTTGCCCGAAGTTGATGACTTGCTGTATGGACATCTGTACATGTTGATAAATTGGTGTTCTTACTCCCCTTTCAAGAAAAGCTAGATCACCAATGTTCTCGATGTACAAGAAGTCTAACCATGTCTTGAGCCATCCGGCAATGAGCGCCTTGCACAGGGTGTCATTTTGTTCCCTTGGTACATCAAAGGATTCATGCAAGAAGGTGGCTAGTGGTCGGTCAAATGATGGGAAGAGGTGTTCGATAGGTGTGTCCTCTTCTTCATTGTCCTGCCGGGTTGGGCTGTCCTGTGGGTCAACCATGTCGGTCGCAGGCAGTAGGGATGTGGTTGCAGCGCTCCCAGGTTGGAGTGTTTAGAATCCAGTGGACCTGCTTCGTCCTGTCGACCTGCTTCGCGTTCTGGCGGCGACAGGGATGTCGGGCATGAGAGAATGGATCCAATGTTGACTGTAATGCTACTAGCGTGTCCAATGTATCGGATCAGAGAACTGTCAATCGTCGTCCGTAGTCGAGTCGATCGATGATCTGTGTCGGATTGGTTGTTGTTTTGTATCGACGTGGTGAAGTGACGATGAGAGAATGGACCCAATGTTGACTTTAACGCTACGAGCGTGTCCAATGTATCGGATCAGAGAACTGTCGATCGTCGTCCGTAGTCGAGTCGATCGATGATCTGTGTCGGATTGTTTTCGTCGTCGTAGGGTGCTCTTACTGCGTCGTCTTCTTCTTTTGCAAGCTTCAACAAGCTTGCGACTGTTAATCTGTTAATTTCCTTTTGAAACTGGCTGTTGAGCTGATTCAATCCAAAGGCAAAGAAGAGCAACAGGAGCTTTCGCTGCAGGCCGGTTGAGGTGCCGGTCTGTTGTGTTCTAATATTTCTCTGATATCCACTACGACAGGATGCTAATCCAATCAGATCTATTCTGACTATCAACAACCGACGCAATCAGATAGATCTTAGACTTGTAGTTCTACAGTAGGACGCAAGAACGTCCGGTGCAAGGTTTAAGGTTGAATAATCAAATAATCTAAAAGTATGAGATAAAGAGATGATTCTTGCTGGAGAGCAAGTATCTCTTTTAAAGATCGTGTTGCCGCTAATACAACACGATACGTTACAAATATACGGTGGAATACCGTGTTACTGAGAATATCGTGTTGCTATTAAATTCCTTTCGTGTCTAAGTTGGTAGAGGTACGAGATCGAAAATAATGAGACCTCGAAAATTACCGGGCTCATTCTTACGATCGAGACCGATACTTAAATATGAGAAAAAGAACCGATAGCTCATTCTTACGATCGAGAATCGATACTTAACTGAAGAGGAAGCATCAATCGTCACTCAAGTTCGATACTTAGTGATCCGAGAAAGAACACATACCAGATATTAGCATATGCTATATTTTGTTAAGTGTTCTGTTTCAAGAAAAGACAGCAGAGGTTCGAAGCGTGGTCACGAACTTGTTTCCCTGATGCACAAAATAACACGGTATTTTGCCGTATATTCCCCGTAACACGGTATTTTGCCGTATATTTGTAATATTGTGCTGTATTAGCGGCAGCACACTCTAAAGTGGTAACTTGCTCTCCAGCAAGCCAACACGCTTATACTTTTAGATTATTTGATTATTCAACCTTAAACCTTGCACCAGACGTTCTTGCGTCCCTTTTGTAGAACTACAAGCCTAAGATCTAACTGATTGCGTCGATTGGTCGATAGTCAGATTAGATCTGATTGGATTCGCATCCAGTCGTAGTGGATATCAGAGAAATATTAGAAACAACAGACCGGCACCTCAACCGGCCTGCAGTTAAAGCTTCTGTTGTTCTTCTTTGCCTTTGGATTGAATCAGCTCAACAGCCAGTTTCAAAAGGAAATTAACAGTTGCCGCTAATACAACACGTACGGTATTCTGTACAGCAAGAAAACAAGTTCGTGAGCAGAGCTCCGAACCTCTGCTGTCTTTTCTTGAAAACAGGATACTTAACAGAAGGTAGCATATGCTAACATCTGTCATGTGTTCTTTCTTGGATCACTAAGTATCGAACTCGATCGTAAGAATGAGCTCGGTATTGACGATCGATTCTTCTCCTCCAGTTAAGTATCGAATATTGGTCGTAAGAATGAGCCTGGTAATTTTCGAGGTCTCATTATTTTCGATCTCGTACCTCTACCAACTTAGACACGAAAGGAATTTAATACTTTGATGCGGACTGCTCCTCTGCTTGCTGGCTTCTCGCCCTCTGCTTGGCAGGTTATTACCGACGTTGAAATCTTCAAGAAACCTGGTGAATACCGTGTTGACAAGATGAGACTCATACAACTGATGTCGCCTGAGTTTCAGATCAACAACAAGATGATCGGTAAACGCATTCTTGCTCATGCTGAACAAGCCAACGCGGTGGCAGTTGACCAACATGGCAGCCGGAAGCATCACAAAGCCATCAACACTTGTCTCAACAAGAAGCTTATTTGTGATGTTCTTCGTCAGAAGCGCCGTTCCGGGGCGGTTGCAATGAATGATACCAAGGGCTGCTATGACCGAATCTCCCATCCCATTGCCAGTCTCACCCTCCAAAGCTTTGGGATTCCGGCTCATGTTTGCGAGGTTCTACTCTCCACTCTCCAGCGTGCCACCCATCACATTAAAACTGGATTTGGTCGGTCCGGTCCTATGTATGGTGATGAATCTATTCCTCTCAGTGGGATTGGGCAAGGCAATGGTCTCGGCCCAACTCTGTGGGCTCTGGTTTCTACCATTCTTTTCCGGATGATGCAGAATGCAGGCCATGGGGTTCATCTCCTCACCTCCCTATCCCTTCAGCTTGTCTCCTTGGTTGGTTTTGCTTTTGTGGATGATACTGATCTTTTTTGTGCCGGTTCCTCCTCTACTACCTCTGGTGAGGCTTTGGCTGTTGATTTTCAGGCAGCTTTAGACCGCTGGGCTGGTGGTCTCATTGCTACTGGTGGCGCTATTGAACCTGCTAAGTCCTTCTGCTACTTGATCGATTTCAAGTGGACTGGTTCTGGTTGGGACTATCGCTCTGTTGATGAAATGCCTGGTGTTTTCACCATCACTGACAAATCTGGTGCCCAGTCCCCTCTTGACCGTTTTGAGGTTGATCATGCTGACAAGACTCTGGGTGTCTACATTTCTATGGACGGCAATGAGGAAGCTCGAGTTGATCACCTGCAGACCCAGTCCCAGTCCTTTGGATCTCAAATGAGGTCCTCCAAGTGCAAGAAGAACACCTCCCTCTACACCTTCAAGTACTCATTTATGAAGTCTTTTGAATATCCCATGCCCGTCACTCAGCTCAGCGCTTCTACCTGGAACCGAATTCTCCAACCAACTCTGGTCCCAGTGCTCAACACGGCCGGCATGTCTCACAACTTTCCTCGCAAGGTCTTCTATGGTCCATCTTTGTATCAAGGCTTTGGTTTCGTTCACCCATTCCTTCTCCAGGAATTCAGCCACATTGCTACCCTGCTTCAGGAATCTGTCCGTGGTTCCCAGACAGGCCATATTCTTAGGCTTACAGCTGAAGCCTTCCGGCTTGAACTGGGAATCCCTTTTCATCTTGGTATTACCCCCTACCAGCCTTATGCCTCTTATATCACTCCTTGCTGGTATAAGCATGTGTGGCATTTCTTTTCTATGCACCCTGTGAGTATGGTGGAAGACTTTCCTACACTTCCTCTGCTTCGAGCGAATGACTGCTACCTCATGCAAGCTTTTGTCACTGCTGGCTTTTGGGGCGCCGACCTGTCTCTTCTGAATCTCATCAGGATGTCTCTCCAGGCTATCTCCCTTGCTGATATCTGCACTGCAGACGGCACACGGCTTTCTCCTGTGGCCTTCCAGTTGCAGTCCTCCAACCATCTTCGCGCCCACCTTGACTGGCCTCGATGCCCCCCTCCGTGGCATCTTCCAGCCCTTCAGCTTTGGCAACGCGCCCTTTGGAAATCCTTCTTACCCCCGTTGGCTTTGCCTTCGGACCAAGCTTTCCACCCCTCCTTTCACCTGGGGCATTGGCTGTCATCCGAGTCCTCCTCTGTGTGGCCCTGGTTTTTGTGTCGTTCTACTGACCGGATCTTCTTCAAATGCCCCACTGGTTGGAGGGTCGGTTCTTCGCAAGGTCGAGGACGTTATAGCTTTAACACTACCATCCTTTGTGCTAAACCTACCAGTGCAGACACTATTGTATCCCTCCTTTCCAGTGGGAATGTGTTCCGGATTGTTGGTCAATCCTCCTTTATCTCTCATCCACCAGACGAGGATCCCTTGACCTATGATCCTTTTCAGTGTCTTCCTGCCACCCCAGAGGATGCATTTGATGCTCTCTGCGATTCTCCCCGAGTCCTTCTCCATCAATACTCCCTTCCCCAGGATGGATGTCACGCTCTTGCCGATGCCATCCTGCGTGGCTCTGCCAGTGCTGTCTGTGATGGCTCTTATGATCCCGTTCTCCTCCGCGGTACATCTTCCTTCATCCTTTCCCCCAACACCTCCACCAAGTCTCCCACAGTGTTCCTCACTGGATCTAACCTTGTCAGTGGCTCCCCTGAAGATCAGTCTTCCTACCGGAGTGAATTGGCTGGCATCATTGGTGTCCTCACCTGCTGTATGGCTCTGATGGACCTCTATGATGTACCCTCCGGCTCACTCACCATTGCCCTTGATGGGGATACGGCTCTTCAACAGGCTCAGGGAACCTGGCCCTTGTCTATTTCTCAGAAATCGTTTGACTATGTCTATGTCCCTCGCAATATGCTCTCTGCTCTTCCAATCACTGTCACCTTCAAGTGGGTTCAGGGTCATCAAGAGGGTCTTTCTCTTGACTGGTGGGCGCTTCGCAATCATCAAGTTGATGGCATGGCCAAGGCATTTCTATCCATGAATTGTTCTTCTCCTTACCACTATCCCCGACTTGTGTTTGAGCCCTGGGCTCTCTCACAGAACGATCTCAAATGCTCTCGCTTTGACAGAGATGCCTTGCACATTCTTATTTTGGGTCCTCCACTTCTTCACTATTGGCACACTCACCACGACATCTCCATTCCACCACAAGTCTCTGATTCTATCCATTGGTGTGCCCATCACTCTGCTTTCAAGCGCCTCCCTCCGGGTATGCAACGGTGGTTTGTCAAGTTTGCTTCGGGTTGTATTGGTGTTGGCAATCAGTTACTTCATTACCAGCACCAGGATCACTCTCTATGCCCTCTGTGTGCCCAAGATGAGGAAAAGGTTTCCCACGTTCTCTCATGTGCCAGCCCCGGGGCTGTTCAGCACTGCTTGTCTTCCTTTCGGGGCCCTTTGCAACAGCGCCTTACTTTTGAGCTTACAGACCCTTCACTGGCTCTTGCCATTGTGGATGTTACCACTAGGGTCCGTCAAGGTAGGCGTATCCACCCTTCCTCCTACTCCCCTGATATTGCATCTGCTATAAGGGCTCAGCGTCGGATTGGATGGCACAACTGGTTCCTTGGGAGGTGGACCCCCCTCTGGCACCAGATTCAGGCTGACTATTATTCTTCGATTGGTAGCAAACGATCTCCTCGTCGATGGGCCACTGCAGTGATTCATCAATTTTTCCTCACCTGTTGGGATCTTTAGACGTACCGGAACCAACGGCTCCATGGCACTGGAGGGTTGCTTTAGTCAGAACAACACCAATCTCTCAATGATTCCATTTCATCTGAATTGGCCATTGGCTTAGCTGGTGCTCTGCCTCAATCTCACTCCCTCCTCCAGATTCCCCTCCAAGTGCTCCGTGGTTACACTCTTACTGCCAAGCGTCAATGGCTTGCGACCATCCAGCTCGCCAGGAGACACTATGCAGTCCCTCTCCCTTCCCAGCAGCCGTATCGCCAGGAGGCTGCCTTGCTGAGGGCTTGGCTGAATGGATCCTAAAGGATGGGCCAAACTTTTCACCCAGCGCTCTCCCCAGTGCTTTTCCCAGTGCCTCCCCCAGTGCACCCCACATTGCTACAGTGTTTCACCAAGTGCTGCTCCCAGTGTCTCGCCAGGTTCTGCACCCCGAGCTGCTTCTAGTCTCACCAGGTTATGCCCCTCGTGATACTCCTGGAGCTGCATCAAGTTTGGCTTCTGGCGATGCTTCCAATATATCACCATCTTCTGCACCCCAGTGCTTCTCCCAGTGTATGACCCGGTTCTGCACCCACCAGTGCTGCTCCTTATGCTGCATCCAGTGTGGTTCCTGGCGCTGTCCCCAGCGCTGCTCCCACTGTCTTCCAGGGTTGCTCCACCCGGTGACCTTCCTAGTTCTTCCCCCAGTTCCTCACCTCTGCACACCCTGCGGCTCCCAATTTTACCCTTCCTCCTACCTGTTTGATGGTAGCTGCTCCCAGTTTGGATTATGCTACCGGTATCCTTCAACAGTTTTCACTTGTACTCTCCCTGCTTGCTTTCAGGATTCGTTTGACAAATTTGTCGTTCTACAACTTGGGGCTTAAACTCTCTTCGATTGAGGCGACGTTAAAGTCTGGATACAGACTGAGTAGTTTAGATCCACCTTCAGTGTTTAAAGTTACTTAAATACGTATATTATTATTATCCTACGAATACTTCTTCTTAAATCACTCTGCTCTCATTCACCAATGTTTGACTTTATCCTATGCCGTGAAGCAATCAATCCTGACACCAATCGATTCCCTTCATTGCTTTTGTCTCGACGGCATGTCTCCCTGTGTCCCCATGATACTCCATCCGTGATCTCAGACACATATTCAATCGAATGTCCCATCCCTTACCCAGAAACATTCGATTTGATTCGACGAATCACATCAGCATCTCCACCCTGCTGGTGAACTACGGCTATATTCGGTATCTACCCTGATCATCAACCTCCTCTCCATCAAAATCGCATCTGTCCTTCTACCATCCCTTTGAATCAACATCCATCCCCTCTGTCGACGTTTGTTTCTACGACATCAAATTACGATTTGTTCTACAATCAATCAATCGACACCGTTATTTCATTCTGGAATCGATAGTCCACCTCTCCTACCCATTCAACGATATGAATCCACATCGTCGATGTTTAATCTCTACTCCCAACATCGTCACGGTTACTGTGCTCTTCCACTCTCAACGCACGATTCCTTCCTACGGCTTGATCAACGACCCCAGCTTAATCAATTTCATTACTACTGCATGGCTCATCGACTGATCGATCCCAAACACTCAATCCCATTGCTACGATATCGAATCCCGCTCCTCAACGGCACTCTCCTACGTTAATGCCGATTCCATCCTTTGACATTCTGGATCTAAATCCAATGACCACAATACGGATACAAATTGCAATTCTATGATCCGATTTACGATCCATCAATCTTCTTCGATTCGAATCTGTGCATCTGATTCAAGGGGTGTGATTCGCCCTCCGGTTTTGTATCATTCACCACCATGGAATTCGATTGAACCCTGGAATTCAATCCCATAAGTGTTGAATCGAGGGGTGTGCATCTGATTCAAGGGGTGTGCACTGGATCTCCACATGCCGCTTAATTTGAACACATCTACCTTGCGGCGTTTTTCCTCATAAGCCTCAACAAATTTACTTACCATCGCGCACGAGATAAAGATTCCACTGAACACAAATCAATGAACCGACTGATAATTCACCACTCCTCCACCAAGTGTCGAATCAAGGGGTGTGTTGCCGGTTCAGACAAACTTACGGAACTTACTTAACGCACTAAAAACGATTCTCGTGACTAAGGATCAAGACAAAGATATTATTCAAAGCTTAATTGACATGCAAGGTCGATGAGATCTCATACAGAAGGAATATACTGGTCGGCTTTGGACCCCGTTCTTCAATCCCTGACTTGATATTCTCCTTGCATTCCTTCAGAACAATTCTATGATTCAAGCAGTAGCAATTGCTTCTGAACGATCATATCGATTCCTACAATCTCTAAATCGCATTCTGATCTCTCAATCGTATTCCACACTCACCCGATTGCTATTTACATCTGGAATCGATAGATCTGCTTCCTACCAAGTCAGAATGAATCCCCTCCGATTCTATTCGTTTCCACCACAAGCAGATTCCAGAAATTTACTTACTATCCAGCATCCTCCAACCTTCCAAGCTATGAATCGCCATCACCTTGCGTATGAAATCAATTCTCGTCATCCTCATCCACCAGAATCCTTCTCTTTATCATCTACGCTTTGAATGTGCTCTTCCATTCACACCATACTACGCTTCCATCCTATGGCTTGGAGCAGAAATCAATCCTCGACGTTTGACTTTATCCTCAATTTAATTGATCTTTCCACCAAGTCTCCCGTTCGAATTCCATACTTCTCTTGTCATCATTGACCTCCCCTCCGTTAGATCATCATGTCAACCCTATGCTTCCGTTTCGATCATTATTGCTATGGATTAATCACCTACAGTTCGATGCTCATCACATGGATACAAACTCCTTCTCCAATCCGATCCCTCTCCACACGATTGTCGATGTCCCACTTCTCTCTAAGATCCGCAGCAATATTCGATCCCACGGTACAATTGAGGACGACAAGCCACTTCCTCCCCTCGGACGACTCATTATCCCATCCGTGATATTTAATCGATTGTTTTGAACCTGGTTCTACTACCAACATCGTCACGTCGCTGTGCTCTTCCATTTCCTACGTACGATTCTATCCCACGGCTTGGAGCAATCAATCCTACAATCTGATCCACGATCAATCGATATGCGTCCGACTGTTCTTCAAGCCACAATCAATTCTATTTCTTATGTACCATCGTCTTCGACACTCAATCGATACTACAATTCGTTCTACGATCACACCAGCATCGATTCGATTCTACAGTCATGTCAATATTGTCAATCCAATGATGTCTTGTCAGCTATCCAAACGATACTCCTCAAGCTACGATCGATTCTACGATCCAATTCAATCAATCGTCATCGCTTTGATTATGACATCGATTCCAAGAACATCTTCAATCGATTCTACCTCATACGTCAAATCAATTTCTACAATAACGATACGTCTCGATTTGTTGAACCTACGACTACATCCCATTGAACTCTTTCCTACGCTTGATATGGCATGAACTCTACGATTCGTTTCACAATAAATTTCTACGAGTGATTCCGATTATCCCAAGACTTGATACTGATCGATCTCACTTCCAAGTATCCGGTTCGAATCCGTTGAAATCTTCAATGGAGCCTTCTGTTCCAGTTCAACTGATACAGTTGATTCCTCCATACGGATCAATCCTATTCTACGACTATCTACGATCAAGTTTCCATGCGTCGATTCTGATTCTCCAATCTCCTCTTGAAAGATACGAGTCCGTCGATCTCTACAATTCCTCTTGTCCATCCCCAATAGATACTCCAATCCCTCAATTACGATTGGTAACTCTTCCACGATCAGTCAACTCTCTCCGCAGACGATCTCAAACTCCAATCTAATCAGCACTACGATTACTTTCAATCTCTCCACTTATCCGATTGGATTCTCCAATCGTATCAATTCCTACTGTCTCTTACGAGTTGATGATTCGTTACCCATCCAATCGATTGTTTCCAAGGTTCTAACACCAACCCCGATAGACCCTCTCATCGATTTCGCGACCACTACATACTCAAGCACCTCCTCTCCTCTCTCATTGATTTACGATTGGTTCGATTCTACGATTACAATCATCCGATTCGATATCCAGGCCCATACTTAAGTTTTTAGAGCTCTACAAGATGGAGAACCGACTTGTAATTCAACATTCCTTCACCAAGTGTTGAATCAAGGGGTGTGTTGTCGGTCAAAAATACACGTACCCTACTTACGTACATTCTACAGCAGTTATATCCATTCCACGCTTGAAAAGTTACTTATACTCCTCCAGAGATAAAATGACTTCAAGTATCCAGACATTTAGGTCATATCATGTGCTCTCTGTCTTCGGACGAATTACACATGATCTACGACGACCGGTTTAGACATCCCTACATACAACACTAACACAGGGATACCGGTTGAATACAGTAAAATACACAGTAACAGAGCAATCTCTCGATATGCTCACTTCTCTTTAAATTTTAATTATCCTATGCTTTCGGTCGATTTTTAGAGTAACAACATGTTGTGGGCGACGTCCCCCGTGTTGTTGTTGCTGGGGTTGTTGGACCTGTGGAGGCGGCCCCGGTTGGGCTTGTTGACTGGCCATTGACAGTCCCATTTGACGTGTGAGTGTGGACAGGGCGGATTCCAATTGGTGGGTTGACATGGTGAGTGTGGATGCTGCTGTTGCCGACTCTGCCTGGGACTTGAGATCCTGGCAGACACTAACGAGGGCCCGTTGGTTGTCCTCGATGATAGCAAGACGTTGGTCATTCTGGATTTCCACCTTGTTGGCCGACCCGGTGGTGGCATGGTAGCTACTGTATAGTTCCTTGAGCCATAGACCCCAAAAGCATTTGTACTGCATCAGTTCCTTTTCTTCCGTGGTCGTGTGGACTGTCGCCCGGTGTTCCTTCCATGCGTCCTCCACTCTATGGAGTGTTATGGGGTCGTGCTTGCTCCTCTTGAATGCCATGTGGGCGTGGTCTATCATCTGGGCTGCTGTCACCTTAGCCGTAGCCGGCAGGAGGTTGATCTGGTACTGGTATTTGGTGAGAAGGCGGAAGTATTCTTTGGGGCCCAACGGGCTGGGGGTGTAGTCCAATTCCCGTATTTTCTTAGCTATTTCAGCTGTCAATTCGCGTTGTACGTCCGTCGTACACAGCTCGTCCTCCATGTATTGGAAGGCCTCGAGGGCTGTGGTCCCTCTGAGGAAGGCTTCCAACCCCGGGTCTTTTAACTCGTGGAGCATCCTGGGAAACTTCTTGTCTGTCAACAGGAGGGCCTCCCGATTGTACTTTTTCCATTCCACGAATAGTGTCCTGCGCCGTTTCCACAGCTTGTATGTATCTGAGGTGAGCTTCACGGTGCTATCAAGCTCAGTCGGCTTGATGGGGGCCGTGGGATACACCGCAGCGGAATTCCTCTCCCGCGCCTGATATTGCGCCTCTGTCTCTAAGAGAAACGCGTATCCTCCCCCCTGTAAGTACTTTGTGGAGGTCACTTCGGCCAGCGCGTTTGTAAGGGCTTTCTTGAACTCGTATACGTCAATGCTGGTCGGGACTTGGATTGGTTTCAGTTGTGCGGGCTCCATCAGCTCCTTCAGTGCGCTGTAGTAGTCTCCTCTCTTCTTGGACATGGTGTCTTCACTGTCGTCCCTGTCGCTCTCTTCTCCGTACTCGGCCAATAATTGATTCTGGGTTTGTAGTTGGTTTGTTTGGCTGAGTGTATACTCTCGCAGGTCGTAGTTGTCTTCGGTCAGATCCTCTAGGCGCCCTCGTAGGTATCGGAATTCGTGTTCAGTGTCGATGCTGGTGTCTGGAGTGACTCCTCTGTAGGCTGGAGTATTGTTGTGTTCCGTATTGTTCCCTTCTGGCATTGGCTGTGTTAATTGCTGTTATAATCTTATCAATAACTAATAGAACCAAAGATCGCTATGTTGTCATTATTTGTTACTTTATCTGTTACTGTTACGATGTTGGAAAGAGTTATTGATAAGATTATGATGATCGGATTGTTCCTGTACCATATCTCCCAATTACTAATTTGTTGTTTCTTTGTGTGGGGATACACACATTGCTCGAGTTTTGTCGTGTGTTCGATTCCCATATTGCGTACCTCTGTTCAGTGCTTTAAGTGTCGATCGATACTCACTGGCGCTTATATATAATTTACTTATGGTCCTCATTACTTTGGTTGCGCCTTACTTTTACTTATTGCGCTCACCTTGGAATTGTACCTTTTCGTACCACCGGCATATGATGTACGACCGGCATATTATCTGCGTGTACGACAAGGATACTCGCGCGTACGTTAACACGCTTGATTTAGTAATCCAATAAAAACAGTTTACGTATGTTTCAGGCGCCAATCAGTCTAGCGCATTGGTGTGCAAAATGGTGTGTGTCGGTTAACAATTTGGCAGCGCGCAAGTCCCTGAATTGGAAAGTACCCTTAGAATTACACCAAGGTTGGACACCTGATATCTCCCATCTGAGATTTCATTTTTATGAACCAGTGTGGTATTTTGAGCCAAGATTCAAGAGCCCCAAAAACAACATGTTGAAAGGGAGGTTTTTGGTTTTTGCTGAATCGACAGGCGATGCAATGACTTATTATATTCTGACTGAACCAGATACACCAAAACAGAAGCGTCAAGTGTTGATGAGATCTGTGGTTAGAACAAGGCGAAAGGAAATTGGTACAAAAGATGAATATGTGAATGATAACCCGGAAGCCGAGCAGTTTACTCTTTCTTTGTCAGAGCACCAACAGAACATGGAAGATATCAAGAGTACTGCCGAAGTCCCATTGTTATCTTCAGGGGAGAAATTTGCAGCGAGCTCTGAAGGAATGGAAAATTCAACCAGTACCAATCTAATGGAAGGCATTGACGAAAATGACAATGCAGTTTCAGGGGAGCTTGATGCAGATGAAGCGGATGTTGATCCGGAAAACATTTTGGATATGGAAGAAGAAATGTTACCAAGTGATATAGATGGATGCAACAATGCTGAAACCCATCAGGATATCTTGGAAAGCACGGAAGTGAATTTGGATATGGACTTCAGGAAGATTTTGGATCATTTTTGGGAAAATGGAATTTTGGTATTCAAGGCACAATATATTGATGAGTTGCAAGGAAATACAGTTTTGAATACTCCATTCCCACAATTGAAGAAAGATCAACCACTGGCATGCGAAAAGTATATCAAGGAATACATTGTTGAAAGCCGGAGAGGAAATAACAGACCGTTGAATGTATGGGCAGAGCAAGTAATAAAACAGCAATCGGGTATCCTCAGAAGAATACGATTTATGAAGTCCTTAATATACAAGAGTGTTCAACGCGCGGTCAAGAAGAAACCATCCAGGAATCAAAGAATGGCAAAGAAGAAGAATCGTGAAAAGTCCGGACAGAAGATTCCAAATACTTATGAAGAATGTATGCAATTCGATGCTGAAGCTGGAAATACAAAATGGAAAGACTCAATTCAGAAGGAGATGGATAATTTGGAACGACTAAAATGTTTCAAATATCACTCAGCAGAAAAAGAATTTCCAAAAGAAGAAGGATGGCAACAAGCGAGACTATAGATGATCTGGGATATCAAAAGTGAAGATGCGGTCACAGAGTCGACTCGAGTGAATACAACACATACTCCAGTCAAATTAACAGCTTATCTGTGTATTTACTATTCTTCATTGCACAACACCAACAACTGGATTTGATGACAGCAGATGTGGGAAACGCATTCCCAACTGCACCGGTTCAAAAAAAGTATGGGTGTGGGCTGGAGACGAGTTTGGTGAAAAGAAAGGATGCAAAGTAGAAATACAAAGAGCACTGTACGGGTTGGCAGGTAGTGGTAGAGCTTTTATGGATTTCCTGGCTGACACACTCATGAATTTGGGTTTTCGACCGTCAAGAGCAGATCCAGACCTATGGTTACAGAAAGAAGGAGAAGGTTACACATATATTGGGACTCATGTCGACGATCTCATGGTGATAGGAAGGAAACCTCAAGATTGGATAGCCAGAATTGAACAAGAATTCGCACTGAGAAATGTTGAATCGGAGCCTCAGTATTATCTTGGTACAAGCCTCACAAGAATCAAGGATGGAAGATTACTGATGAACTCTACCAAATATATCAGTGAGGTAATTCGGAAGTATCAAGAGAAATACTCAGTGACTCTCAAGAAAGAAAATCTGCCAATGAAAACTGATTGTCACCCAGAACTAGACGATTCACCACTACTGACAGTACCTGAACACAAGGAATTTCAACATATCATTGGTCTAGGACAGTGGCTAGTGTTATCTGGAAGAATTGACATTGCATTTGCAGTATCATCGCTCTCAAGATTTGCAGCTGGACCACGAGAAGGTCATTTGCAGATGGCTAGACATATCCTGGGTTATTTGAAGAAATACAAGAAGAAAGGGATTCTAGTGGATCCAAGACCCCCAAGGATCAGTTCAAATGGTGATATCAAACTCAAATATGAAGAATTTACACATCATTACAAATACTACAAGGAAGAATTGGATCCAATGTTTCCTGTGCCACTAATCCCTGAAATGGACTTGAACATATTTTGTGACAGTGATCACGCACATGATTTGGTAACTGGAAGAAGTATCACTGGATTGATTGCATTTGTTGGGTGTATGCCTGTTTACTGGAAATCAAAGAGACAAACATCAGTTCATACCAGTACGTTTGGAGCCGAATTTACTGCACTGAAAGACGCGGTTGCGTTGGCCATTATGCTCAGATATCATCTTAGATCAATGGGAGTGGTTATAACCAAACCGGCAGAGATCTATGTATTAAATTCCTTTCATGTCCGGCATAGCGTATGTAACAGTGGTACAGTGGTATCTCATTCTTTACTCACACAAGTTCAGCTTACTTGCCCGCGAATCATGACGTTTAACGTTAAGGACCAAATGGCTCAATCTGTGAGCTAGATATCTCATTTTCTGACCAAATGGCTTGATCGTGTAAGCCAGGTGTCTCATTATTAACCAAATGGCTCAATCTTGCGAGCCAAGTAATCGTCACTTGTACGATCGAATTATCGATACTTAAGGTATCAAAAGAGAGAACGCACGGCGGAAACTAGCATATGCTAGTCATCTCGTTAAGTGTTTTGTTTTCAAGAAAAGACAGCAGAGGTTCGATCTTTGTGCTCACGAACCTGTTTGTCTGCTGTACAGAATATCGTATGTGTTGTATTAGCGGCAACACGATATTCTCCGTAACACGGTATTTTACCGTAATACTCGTAATTTCATCGTGCTGTATTAGCGGCAGCACGCTTTAAAGTGCTACCTTGCTCTCCAGCAAGCTGAAGCGCATACTTTTAGATTATTTGATTATTCAACCTTAAACCTTACACCGGACGTCTTGCGTCCCTTTTGTAGAACTACAAGCCTAAGATCTAACTGATTGCGTCGATTGGTCGATAGTCAGATTAGATCTGATTGGATTCGCATCCAGTCGTAGTGGATATCAGAGAAATATTAGAAACAACAGACCGGCACCTCAACCGGCCTGCAGTTAAAGCTTCTGTTGCTCTTCTTTGCCTTTGGATTGAATCAGCTCAACAGCCAGTTTCAAAAGGAAATTAACAGATTAACAGTCGCAAGCTTGTTGAAGCTTGCAGAAGAAGACAGCAGTAGAAGCACTCGACGAAGAACCAATCCGACAGCAGATCATCGAACGCTCGACTACGGACGACGATCGATAGTTCTCTGATCCGATTACAGTGCAACAAAGACCAAACGGACAAGCCATTCGCCTTTAATAGAAGCCCATTGCATTGGACACGCCAATAGCAATCTACCTCCATCCAAGGATCATACTTCCGCGTCTACACTCCTTGTGACACCATATCGTCAAGGACACATTGACGTCCATAATTTGACTGTGCTAAGCACCGATAAACACCGACTGCAAATATCCATCGATAATTGCCTTATTCCATGCGCAATTATTGCAAAACAACCATACAAAGTAAACGCATCCTGTTGTGTTTCATCCCATCTCTATCGACGACACGCCGATACAAGAAACAATCTGACAGCAGATCATCGAACGATCGACTACCTACGACGATTGATAGTTCTCCAATCCGACACGACACTTGTCATATCCACATCAACCTCTTGGAAATATTGACTGTTACCAAGGAAAAAGTCAATTAATTCGGACCGTCATTGCGAAAACGAAACAACAACACAAAAGGAAATCCCTCGGCATCGACCTACACTTACACGGCAACAATGCCTAATATTCCGGTTGCTGGGAGAACAAGAAGCAGGTCGACTGGACAAAGCAGATCGACAGGACGGTTCCAAACACTCCAACCTGGTAGCGCAGCAACCACACCCCGGCTACCCGCAGCAGACGTGGCACCTGATCAACAGAGTAATCCAAGCCAAGAGGAGGAAGAGGACACGTCTATCCCGGACCTCTTCCCATCGTTTGACCGGCCGCTAGCCACCTTCTTGCATGAAATATTTGATATACAAAGGGAACGAAATGACGCCTTGTGTGAGGCTCTCATTGCCGGAAGGATCAAGACATGGCTAGCTTTCTTGTACATCGAGAACATTGGAGACCTAGCTTTCCTTGAAGGGGGCGCAAGAACACCAATTTATCGACATGTACAGATGTCCATACAGCAAGTCATCGACTTCGGCCAACACCTCACAGCACAAGGACTAGACTCAGAGGACAGAGCCCAGTATACCAAAGATGCCTTTCAGAACTACTGTTTTAGTGCTGTCAGAGCCAGAAGAGCATCTGGCACGGATATGGGAATCACTACCACACTCAACAGCACAGGCACACCACGACTACAACAGGAAAGATCCTCCAAGCCCATCGAACAGCTTAGATATGAATCCTGGACCAAGAAATCAAGGGATGAAACCACCTTTCCAGCTCTGCAGAATGATGCAAGGTTTGAACGCTGGCTTGTCAAATTCAAGGCGAAGCTGGAAACATCTGATATAGATACCCATACATTTCTCGATCCAAACTGGCCTGACACACCACTTGTTGGGTATGAAAAGGCCCTCCATGACAAGCAATGTGCCTTCTTCTGGACCCTTGTCTTACATGCCCTTCAGAGTGATCTCTCCTATTCCTGCGTGCTCAGCCATACCTCCTCAAGGGATGGTAGACAAGCCTTCTTTGACTTTGTATCATTGCACGACAGATCCAAATCCAAAGTATATGACACATCCATCGTGATGCAGCAACTATTGGACATTGATTTGAGGACATGGAAGGATACCAAGGTCAAGTTCATCACCCAGTGGTTTGCACAGTTGGAACATCTCAACACACTTCGCGACCCACAGAGGCCACTTGATTTTGATACTGTCAAAACGCACCTCTGCAAGGCCTGTAGTAGTAGCTTCCAGCTCAGTGAACAGTTCTACAAGGTCGATGATCCCCCTGCAGCACAGGATTTGATTAAGTTTAGACAGCATGAAGCTGTTGCTATCAGTGAATTGAAGAATACCCTCCTCCTTGAAGCAACCAGGCTGGATTCCCAAGCATCACTGACCCAGCCTCGCAGTCGAACAGCTGTTAAGGCCAACTCCCATGATTTCTCCTCTGTGACACCATCCACATATTCTGGAATAACCGATGACTCCGCATCATATTTGCCTCCTATTGATTTTGATGGTGACTATCAAGACTATGCTGTTTACAAGGCTGGAAGAACCCCCGACCCAACCACAAGGTTACCTTCTGTCGTCTGGAAAACTCTATCCAAGCAAGGTATGAAACATTGGCTTGGCTTCACAGCTGATGACAAGAAGCGCCTAGTTGCTTGCCTTTGACCTGAGCTCCTTGATGCTGCAATGCCACCGGACCCCAACTCCAGCAAGCCAATCACGCGACGCGCTTATGAACACCTTACTGATGAGCAGGTCCCCTCACCACATGACAACGAGCCAGTCCTTTCACCTGATGAGGAAAGCTCAGCCAGATCTGCGTTCCATGCATCCCTAGGTGTCTACAAGACATCTTCTCAAGAGGATACCAGGCCCCTCAAGTCTTCTGTTTCTCCTGCACATCCAGCTCGCTTCCTTGCAGATAATCCTGATATCCTTTACAAGAAACAAGGCAATGTGTATGTCCCTGTCGGTCAGTCTTCCATGTCCGTGAAATTCCACCATTGGGCATCACCTGATTGTGACTCTCATGTTTCACCGTCACACCCCATTGCCACATATCATTCTAGCAAAACCAACGTCTCCACACCCGGTTATGCTATGGTTGACAGAGGCGCAAATGGGTGTATCATAGGGCATGATGCATGTCTCATCTCCAAGGATATTCCGCCGCGATATGTCAATGTAACTGGTATCAACTATCATCAAATCCAGAACATCCCCATTGCCACATGTGGTGCGTACTCTGTTTCCAACAGAGGTCCTGTCATCATCATCTTTCATGAGTGTGCCTATACTGGACAGCACCCATCCATCTTGTCTTCTCCTCAGATGGAAGCATACTTCTCGATTGTAGATGACACCTCCATCAAGACAGGCGGCACCCAAGTCATCACCACCACCGATGGTTATGTCTTTCCACTCAGTATATCCCATGGGTTGCCTTATCTTGCCATGCGAAAGTATACCAGTGAGGAATTTGCTCATCTTCCTCATGTTGTCATGACCAGTGATCAACACTGGGACCCATCTACACTAGATCGCGCATATACCCCCCAGGATGATACCTTCATCCAGAAATACCCGCCTCTTGTCACCTCACTTCCATATAAAGACTATGATGAATTTGGTTCCCTCAGGGATATCAACATTGGCATATCTCCTACGGTCACTTCATTCTTGTCCAACAGCGCCACTCCACCCATCCAGGCATTAGATGCTTCTGATCCCTCTTTTTGGCTCAGCCCAGCTGATTATATTCACCAAGCAATCCTCAGTCGGTGCTCTAATCAGACTCCTTCCACCTCCATTACTGCCGCAGCCCATGTCCAATCGCCCACTGATATAGATTACTTGTCACTGAAGCCTTTCTTTGGATGGATCTCCCTTGACCGTATCAAGGCTACCTTCAACAATTCCACACAGTATGGCTCACTGTCACTTAGTCCCGATGGTAACATCTTCAAAAGGTTTCAATCACCACAGCCTGCCATGAATGTCCGGCCTCTCAATGATGATGTCCTCTCTGATGTCATCTATTCCGACACCCCTGCTATCAATGGTGGTTCCAAGATTGCTCAAGTTTTCTTTGGTCGCAAATCTCATATCATCCATGTTGAAGAAATGAGAACTACTGCTGATTTTCTCCCTTGTCTCCAAAATTTTGTCCGGCAATGGGGTCGACCACTCAGATTGCTCTGTGATCATGGATCTTACCAGTCCAGCAAATCCGTTCTTGACTACCTCAAGATGATGTGGATTGGCTTATGGCAAAGTGAACCATACCATCAACACCAAAATCTATTTGAACGGCGGTACCAGACCTTCAAACGCATTGTCAATAGAATCATGGATCGCACGGGCACTCCACCACACCTCTGGCTTCTTTGTATGCAATATGTTGGCCGCCTCATGAATCACTTGTCTGATCCCACTCTCTCTGACAAACAGCCTTCCTTCATTGCTACTGGTATCATTGGTGACATCAGTCCCTACCTTAGTTTCTTCTGGTTTGAGCCCGTCTACTACAAGACTCCCAATACACAGTTTGGTTCACAGACCACTGAATGTCTTGGCCACTTTGTTGGCATTGCTGAACATGTTGGCAATAGTTTATGTTTCACCATCTGGGATCCCATTACCAATAAATTACTTGATCGCTCTGGTGTTTGCACTGCCTTGACTCCTGAGCATCGGAACAAGCGTGCTGGCTTGTTCACTGATGATGGCTTTCTTGCATGGCGCAAAGCCAAAGATGCTTCCGTCACACCTAAGTCTTCTGGTGATAGTCCCTCCTCTACACCTCCCAGCTCCGTCACCGCACCTCCTCCACGCATCTCCCAACCATCCCTGCCTACTTTTCTTTATTCCAAGGTTCCTAATACAAGAAGCTATGCCCCTTCTCCAATCCCTAACAACTATGGGGAGATTCTTGATGGTCCTCCAACCCCTCATATCTTCAGCAAAACTCCTGGCGGCGTCCCTGTTACTGAAGAGGATTTTGGCCCCCCTGAGCTAGCATATTTTGATGTTAGTGAAGTCACACCTGCACTCATCAATCCCGCTACCCCTTCTGTAGACCCATCTGTAGTAGTTGTTACTGATGAAGAAGGCAACGCCCAATTTGACGATGATGGCAAACCCATCACCATCCCTGCTATCCCTGTTGCCGACTTGCAAGGTCGCTCTTTTCTTATGCCCCTCCCTGATGGCACCCAGACAAGAATGACAGTTGTTGACGTTGAAAACAGCATTGAGCAAAACAAGGACTTCATCAAGTTCAAGTGCAAGCATACAGATGATGAACTTGAAGATATCATCGCCTACAATGATGTCATGAACTACATCCACAGAGATGTCACCCAAGAAGATGGCAAACTTTGGTCCTTTCGACGCATACTTGGTCATCAAGGTCCCCTTGACAACAAGCACCCCCAATACAAAGGCTCCAAATACAACCTATGGATTGAGTGGGAAAACATGGAGCGTACCTATGAACCTCTCTCCAATGTCGCTGCAGACGATCCTGTCACTGTAGCCAAATATGCAAAGGATCACAACATGCTTGATCAACCTGGTTGGAAACATCTCAAACGCATTGTTTCCCTTGCCCGAAGAACCAAGAAACTAGACCGGCTAATCCACCAAGCCAAGCTCCGCTCCTTTCAAACTGCTCCACAGTATCAGTATGGATTCAAAGTACCTCGAAATCATGACGAGGCCATCCAGTTTGATACAGCAAATGGCAACACCAAATGGCAGGATGCCATAGCGCTGGAAATGTCACAGCTTCAAGAATATGACACCTTTATTGACAAAGGTATCTACAAGGCTAGCAATATACCCATTGGCTTCCAACAGATCAAGGTCCACATGATCTATGCAGTCAAGCACGATGGACGACACAAAGCCCGGCTAGTTGCAAATGGCAATCTCACTGAAGCTCCCATTCACAGTGTGTATGCGGGAGTTGTTTTCCTTCGTGGCTTGCGCATGTGCCTATTCCTTGCTGAGCTGAATAGCTTAGAAGCATGGGGAGCTGACATTGGTAATGCATACCTTGAAGCTGTTACCTGCGAAAAAGTATGCATCAAGGCTGGCGCTGAATTTGGATCACTAGAAGGCCACCTCCTATTGATTTACAAGGCCCTCTATGGACTTCGATCATCTGGCAAGTGCTTTGGTGATCTACTTGCTGCCTGCCTCGTTGAACTAGGTTTTGAAAGATCCAAAGCAGAGCCCGAAATCTTTACCAAGCCTGGCAACAACAAACATGGGGAGCCCGTATATGAGCTCATATGCACATATGTTGATGACCTCTGTTTATGTATGGCCAATCCCGAAGCCTTTCTGATAATCCTACAGTCTGAACCTTATAATTTCAAATTAAAGGGTTCTGGGCCAATGAACTTTCATTTAGGATGTGGATTCGAAAGAGATGAACATGGTGTGCTCTGCATGAACCCCATCAAGTTCATCGAGAAAATGGAGGCCTCGTATGTACAAATGTTTGGCTGCAAACCTACCACCAGGTTCCATTCACCACTTGCTGAGAACGACCACCCAGAGCTAGACTCAACATCCTTCCTAAGTGATACTGATATCCAAAAGTATCAAAGCATGATTGGATCACTTCAATGGGTCATAGCTATTGGACGTTTTGACGTGCAGACTGCTGTTATGACATTGTCAAGCTTCCGAGTCCAACCTAGGGAAGGCCACCTCAATCGAGCCAAAAGAATCTATGGTTACATCTCTAAGTTTCGACACTTCAAAATCTGATTCAGAGTGGGCATACCAGATTTTGTGCTCACTGAAGGTACCAGCACAGACTGGTCCAATACAGTGTATGGGGAGCACTCCGCGGACCTCCCTAGTGATGCTCCTAAACCCCTGGGTAAGGTGGTTGTGTTGTCTCATTTTTATGACGCAAACCTAATGCATGACATCCTAAGTGGCAAGGCTGCCACTGGCATCCTGCATTTTGCAAACAAGACCCCCATCATGTGGTTCTCCAAGAAGCAAGCAACCTCTGAAACAGCCACCTTTGGGGCTGAGTTTGTATCTGCTAGAACCTGCATCGAGCAAATTGTTGACCTTCGACAGTCATTCAGGTATCTTGGTACTAGAGTACACGACACATCCTACACATGGGGAGACAATGAAAAGATGATCCAAACCTCCACATTCCCATACGCGAGGCTCCACAAGAGGCATCACATTCTCTCATATCACTATGTCAGAAGCATGATAGCTAGAGGCTTCATCCTCATGCAACATCTTGCGGGCAAAGATAATTGCGCTGATATCCTCACAAAACATTGGGGACATTCAGTGGTGTATCCATTGCTCAAGCCCATCTTTCACTACTGTGGAAACACAGGTGATCTGTTGCAGGACGATTGCATCGGATCTTAATCAATGCTTTCCCATGGACACATGGGGAGTATTAAATTCCTTTCATGTCCGGCATAGCGTATGTAACAGTGGTACAGTGGTATCTCATTCTTTACTCACACAAGTTCAGCTTACTTGCCCGCGAATCATGACGTTTAACGTTAAGGACCAAATGGCTCAATCTGTGAGCTAGATATCTCATTTTCTGACCAAATGGCTTGATCGTGTAAGCCAGGTGTCTCATTATTAACCAAATGGCTCAATCTTGCGAGCCAAGTAATCGTCACTCGTACGATCGAATTATCGATACTTAAGGTATCAAAAGAGAGAACGCACGGCGGAAACTAGCATATGCTAGTCATCTCGTTAAGTGTTTTGTTTTCAAGAAAAGACAGCAGAGGTTCGATCTTTGTGCTCACGAACCTGTTTGTCTGCTGTACAGAATATCGTATGTGTTGTATTAGCGGCAACACGATATTCTCCGTAACACGGTATTTTACCGTAATACTCGTAATTTCATCGTGCTGTATTAGCGGCAGCACGCTTTAAAGTGCTACCTTGCTCTCCAGCAAGCTGAAGCGCATACTTTTAGATTATTTGATTATTCAACCTTAAACCTTACACCGGACGTCTTGCGTCCCTTTTGTAGAACTACAAGCCTAAGATCTAACTGATTGCGTCGATTGGTCGATAGTCAGATTAGATCTGATTGGATTCGCATCCAGTCGTAGTGGATATCAGAGAAATATTAGAAACAACAGACCGGCACCTCAACCGGCCTGCAGTTAAAACTTCTGTTGCTCTTCTTTGCCTTTGGATTGAATCAGCTCAACAGCCAGTTTCAAAAGGAAATTAACACTATGTGGATAACAAGAGTGTAGTAATTAACTCATCCAATCCTGCAAGTTCACTCAACAAGAAGTCAAGCGCACTGGCCTACCATTTCGTTAGACAACATCAAGCTGGAAAAGTTGTATCCATCAGCCATATTAACTTGCAAGACAACTACGCAGACATCCTCACCAAACCATTGAACAGCAATGCCTTCAGAAACCTCCTAAATGAATTCATGACAATGTAAAAACAAAGTTAAGTACCACAATTCAGTAATAAAACAACCACACTAAAAATCCATGTCTAAAGAACTATGTTGTATGCTTCCCTCTAAAAATTCAATAGGAATCTAAACCAAGATCATGGATTTAGGGGAGAACAACCGGCAAATTGTGTTGTTAAGTGAAAACAAGATAAAACCGTTACGTGCGGTTAAATATGAACAAATAAGAAAACAGATCGACGCGTGCACACATACATGAATGAGATGCGCGGCGAAATTACTACGATTACAAAATGATGAACGAGATTAGATTACTGATGGATAGACACTCGGGCATATGAAGACCAATGGGATGAAATAAGCACGCGGAAGGAAGTCTATCACAGAAAACAAACTGATGGTCACAATGACAGAATAATGAGTCATGATCGAACAAATCGATCATTGATAGAAGAATCGGACACAGCGAAATATCACAAGAAAGTATTACATGAAAATTCAGAGGCGTAGGATCCGGTACTAAGCATGCTAATGATATTAATGTGTGTGTCAATGACAAATGGGGAAGATAACAATGACACATGTAACGGATACACGAAACCCAATTATGTTGGAGACAGACAAAATGAGACACATTTCTCCGACAAATTAACCGAGGAAATATTAGTTAATCAACAATATGAGAATGCACGTGTAGTCTCATCACGGAGGATTGCTTAACACGGGATTATACGTGAATTCCGATTAAGCATTCAAAAAACAGAAAATAGATTAGTGCTTTGCAGGGGCCCTGTGGAGTTGTTGAGTACGTAGTTATTGTATGTATTGTAAGTATTTGTCAGTAAAGTTATGGTAAGAAGTACTCATACAATAGCGCGTACAATTTCTACTAGTACTAGTGTGCATCAAGTCAGATCAGAATTACCAAAGGTGTTCTGATCTGTACCAATTCTTACCAGTTCCAATTCTACCATTAGCCAACCAACCAAACTCATGTGTAAGCTATCAGCAAGGTATCTACACTTATAGGGTTGGGGTTAGATTTGAACAAGCAAGCTGTACGAGCTACCGGTAATACGAGCTATCAGATTTACAAGCAAGCAACTTACCTTCATACCGATCATACCAATCGATTTATATAACTATTGAAGTGTCGTCATTCGCCAAAGCTATTTTTTAAATTGGAGCAAGCAAGCTGTACGAGCTACCGGAAATTACGAGGTACCAGATCTACAAGCAAGCTACCTACCTTCATATTGATCATACCAATTGATCAACACTACCAATGAAATGAGTCATTCGCGCGCGTTTTACTTTAAATTGGAGCAAGCAAGCTGTACGAGCTACCAGTAATTACGAGGTACAAGATCTACAAGCAAGCTACCTACGTTCATATTGATCATACCAATTGATCTATACTACCAATCAAGTGAACCAAAATATACCTCAGTCATCAACCCAAAAACCCACCAGATTTGAAGACAGTGCAAATCCTGCCGATCTCCGACCAAAATATAACTCAGTACTCAACCCCAAAACCCACGAGATTTTAGCACAGTGCAAATCCTGCCGATCCCCGACCAAAATATAACTCATTCATCAACCCAAAAACCCACCAGATTTGAACACAGTGAAAATCTTTCCAGTCCCTAACCAAAATATAATTCAGTCATCATCCCAAAAACCCACCAGATTTTCACAGTGCAAATCCTGCCAATCCCCGACCAAAATATAACTCAGTAGTCAACCCAAAAATCCACCAGATTTTAGCACAGCGCAAATGCTGCCTATCCCCGACCAAAATATAACTCAGTAATCAACCCAAAAACCCACCAGATTTTAGCACAGTGCAAATCCTGCCAATCCCCAACTAAAATATAACTCAGTCATCAACCCAAAAACCTACCAGATTTTAGCACTGTGCAAATCCTGCCAGTCCCCGACCAAATTATAACGCAGTCATCAACCCAAAAACCCACCACATCTGAGCACAGTGCAAATCCTGCCAATTCCAGATCGAATTATAACTCAGTCATCAACCCAAGAACCAACCAGATTGGAGCACAGTGTAAATCCTGCCAATCCCGAACCAAAATATAACTCAGTCATCAACCCAAAAACCCACAATATTTGAACACTGTGCAAATCCTGCCAGTCCCCGACCAAAATAAAACTCAGTCATAAACCCAAAAACCCACCATATTTGAACACAGTGCAAATCCTGCCAGTCCCCGACCAAAATATAACTCAGTCATCAACCCCAAAACCCACCTGATTTAAAGAAAGTTCACATCCTGCCAATCCCCAACCAAAATATAACTCAGTCATCAACCCAAAAATCCACCAGATTTTAGCACAGTGCAAATCCTGCCAATTCCCGACTAAAATATAACTCAGTCATCAACCCAAAAACCCACCAGATTTGAGCACAGTGCAAATTCTGCCAATCCCGAACCAAAAAATAACACAGTCATCAACCCAAAAACACACCGGATTTGTGTTGTCGGCGAAAAATACGGACTGTTGTCGGCATCAAATTCGATCGGAAAAGCCGACAAAGCGAAACGACGACCGAGGTGCGATTATTTCGATGATCGAGTCTTAGAATCAAACGCACCTCCAATGCATGAAAATCCCTATGTGGTAAAAACGATATCACTTAGGACTACAAACAAAAGACAGTAATCGGTTAGAAACAAGACATACCCAAAGACCTGACCAATAAGTGAACACTTGGAATCCATAAGTACATTCAAAAGAATATACTTGATATCCCGTGAGGAAATTACTTATTACAATCAAGAAAATCAATACCGATTCCAGATGGGCCTCATATCTAGCATATATACCACGAACAAGCATACGCCCCATTGAACAAAGTACTTAACAACGTGAATGACCGATACCACCGAATGACCGATACAGTAAGACCGATACGACGCTAATACAGCAACAGCAACAGAAGAATCGGTACGACGGTAAAGAAGACAGTAACAGATAACCGGGGAAGATCTCTACCATGTAAAATACAGCAGAGAGCCCCAATACAGTACGAAATACTCAGTAAAAATAAGAGTCTCTCTCAGAGCTCACTTCTCTTTAAATTTCAATTATCTAATACCTTACGGTCGATTTTTAGAGCAACAACAGGTTATAGAGCCCTTATACCTTCCACTAACAAGTGGATACCTTAAGCTACCTATCTCCGCCCCGTACAGCACCTCCACTGTCGGTTACAGCCAGAGTATACTTGGTACGGGACTCGCATCGCCGGGCTGTATCAATAGACCTCCCCCCGCCTCTTCCTTTCCTTCTCCTCCTTCCTCGCGTATCAAGGGGTGTATACAGATCCTTCTACCAAGAATCTTCTTCTGTAATACACGACCAAGCATACGTATCAAGGGGTGTATCTACAGAACATTCTACCAAGAATCTCCTTCTGTAATACACATCTAACAAGGCCGACCGCTTGTTTCTCCGCCGAACGTCCCACGGTTAATTCTTTTGACCACAACGATCGTCGACAAGTACGATTGAACGGACGCATCCCACGGTTAATTCTTTTTGACCACAACGATCGTCGACAAGTACGATCGGACGGGTGTATCCACAGATCCTTCTACCAAGAACCTTCCTCTGTAATCCACATCCAAGGATTACGATCGCGATTACGACGACTACGATCGAACGATCCCTCCGATATCGCCGACTAATTACACACATTCTTTCCATCGCTCGCACGATTACGATTGAACCGACAAGTAATTACATTGCATCATCGACAATTACGATTGATCAAACGATTCTAATCCACAGCCGGAACGACGACGACGCCAATCTCTAAATCATGCCGCCTGCACCTCCATTTGACTGGAATCAAATCCAGGACATTGCAATCCGATTTGGGACATTCAACACCAAAGGCAATGCCCATAAACATGAGGCCCTCAACGCCTCGTTCTACCATGCTCTAGAAGACACTGCTGGCTTATTCCTCACAGATGATGCTGACAGCGAAGGACCCAAGACGCTTGCTCCAGATCCAGTAACCATGCTCAAGGAAATTATTGTAAACGCAATCATGGATATCATTCCCCCCAAGGAACAAACTGAGATCAATAAGGGACACATATCCACCCTTTTTGCGGACGCTTGTCTATGGTATGTTGCTCCAGACAAAACACCGAAGAGAATCCGAAACAAACACTCAATGGACAAGGCAGGAACACTAGCCGTTGCGCAAGGACAAGAAACTCTCCTCATAGAGATCAGAGCAACCCACTGGGGCTTCAAATCAAATTGGGACGCAGTACATTTTGATGAAGTCTACGACACAAAAATCTACACCTTCCCTGAAGGAGACGACAACGATGAAAATACTCCAGCGCCGGCAACAGGCACCGACATGCAGCAATTGACCACTCTACTCCAGCAACTGGTCGACAACAGCAACACCAATAACAATAACAATAACAATAACAATAACAGTGCCGGCGCCAACCACCAAGCGCCACTCGACTTACCATGGAACCCAGCAACCTTACCGCCACCTGTCAAGGACCGATACTACAAGAAAGATGAATTCCTCACCAGAGATGATATGAAGGACTTCTCAATCACCTACACCGACTCATCTGGAAATGAAACGGTCATCAGGCAAAACTACTACCTACACAACCTAGGCAGCGGGAGAAATGACCAACGTCTGATCACTAGAAGTGGTGATTGTTTTGATCTGACCAGAGCCTCTGACAAGTCCAAGGAAGCTGCTAGAGACAAACTGTTCCTCTCAGGATTCCCACAACTAAAGGACGCAACGGACCCCCAGGTTAGAAAATGGTACAGAGAAATCACAGCTCATTCCCAGCAACATCATATTTATGTGCACCCATACTATCTATTCAGACGTGAAGCTGATCACCTCAGAGGATTCACAATTGGTGATGACCTTCCGCACGACCTACCTTCAAGATATGAATTGGCTATCAATGAATGGGGAAATCTCATTTACACAGCACTGAGAACTGATAAAATCATCCCTGATTCATGTGCAAGTATGAAGGCCACTATTCAGAGCTTTGAAGGCGGACAGGGATATGAAGCGCTCTACACGATTATTGCTCAAACACATCCCAACTCAAAAAGGCCATCCAATGCCAGCAGAATGGTCAGAAACCCTCCCAACCAAAATGCAAATGAATCTCTTGAAGAATACTACTTCCGGTACAAGGATTATCTGAGACTTAGAGTGTTCCTCCAAAACCAACCCAGCACTATCAGCTCAACAGAAGAAGTCAGCAATCTTATTGCAGGAACCACACTCTCAGAAGAGCTCTTCAAAAAGACAGAAGATGAACGCGACTCTGATGATCAATTCAAAAGAGACAAATACAAGGCAGGTAGGCTTCTACAAACCCTCCAAACCTATGAACAAGAGATCAAGGCTGAACAAAAGTACAAGAGGAACACCTCCAGATCAATCCAGCCCAAGCAATTGCCTGTCTCAGGTACCAGACCGGGTCACCAGCGCAATGATAGATTTCAAAAACGCGCTAGCAACAGCACTGTTAGGACACCTTCTACCTTGACCTCTCACTCAATCAGCCTGATTGAATCACTTGGCTACCCGGAGATGGACGAAGAATCTGACGATCCCTTCCTCCACCAAGCATACTGCAATGCCATCACGGCATTCGATAAGCAACCTAGTCTTTTTGACACATCCAGAAAATGTATCGTTTGCCACATGTCCGGTCACAATTTTGATAATTGTCCTGCATTGCAAGATATTGAGTCCCTGAAGAAACATAGGATTGCTGCGGCTGTTTTTCTGAACAAATCCAATAAGCAGACCCAACAACTCTTGGATTCCACCCAGCAAATCTCACAGATCAACATTGGTAATGAAGATCAAGATGAGGTTTCACCTGATGCTGCAGTAGAAGGACAAAATTTTTGCAATGGCCAAGAATAGAAAGTCTTTCTTGGAGCCATACTATGACATCACCTCAAGATGATCCTCAAGGATTTGACAACGCCACAGCGCCTCAAGTGAGCAGCTTATGCCCCTCCTTGGACTCCAGCAGTGCCAGCTCCTACGAATCTGTCATAATTGGTGCCGTCAACCTTCTTCCCAAGGACAGCTTCCAGTCATCAATCCCCATTGATGTCTACTGTGACATGGAATCACTCAGGGCTACATCCCCTACATTGGAATCACACATGAAGACCAATGAGGATCCCAATTTCGATAGGGACAACCCTACGCCAGTTGATACATACAATGTGCAATCCCTCGTCCCACCGGACCCTATTGCAGCTACAGCCTACTTCCAACAGGGTGTCCGGGCTCAGATTGACACCGGTGCAAAGGTTTCCTGCACAAACCTCAAACACATCCTGCACGGTTACAAACCTTACACCAAGATAAGAAAATGTCCTGTCAGGCTTACAGCAGCAATAGGAGGCACAGCAGCTACCTGCATCCCTGAAGGCTCAGGATATTTGCATATCCCAGCACCGAATCACATTGGATATATCAAAGTTTTCTTCTACTATTCTCCCTCCCTGTCAACAACATTACTGAGTGAGAACGATCTCTGTGGAATGACATCCCGTATGCGATGTCAGTTCAGTGGACAGTCCATCCATAAATCATTCACTGAGAACCTTGACTCATCTGCTCCACAAAATGGCAACCTCACAATTATTTGTCATCACAAGCAGAACACTGCCTGCAGCATTGTCCTCCATGGGAGCATCATTGATGGTCAATGCTATACACACCCAGTACTGATCCCAGACGTTGATATTGCCTCTCCATATGCCAATTGTGCAACATCGTCCGCCTATGCCTTAGCGACTGACATGCAGTTCAAGGAAGCTTGTGAACTGGCCTCCAAAGAAGCAATTAGCAACTACAGGTATGATATATACACAAACCTTGTCAATCTGCAGACATACACTGACGCAGCGAAAACTCAGTCTGATACCAGTGACATGCCAAGGTTTGATGCCAAACTGTTTTTCACCAAGATTGTGGAAAAAAATATCCCAATCCAAGCCATCAAAACCAAGACATCGAAACTCCTGTGGCACCAAAGGTTGGGACACCCATGCGATGATTTTCTGTATCAAGCTCATAAGCACATCATTGGAGTCCCAAAGTTCAAACGGCAAACCAGTATTCTTGACCAATGTCCAACTTGCATACAATGTAAGCAAACCAAAACACCTGCTGGCTCACATTCCACACGCAAGGCCACACAACCGTTTCAGGGTTTATCTATTGATTTTGCATTCTCAGGTACCAAATCCTCCAACAGCAAACGCAAGCGCGATTATGAAGGCATTCATGGAGAAACTGCTTGGATTCTCATCACAGACCACTATACTGGTATGAAATATGGAGACACGCGAATCTCTAAAGCAGCGCCACTACACTGGTTAGAGCATTTCTTCGCCCAGCACAACCCAACTTGTGCCGACAAGTATGTTTCAGTTGATCAAGGTGGAGAACTCTATCACAATCCTGACATCAGAAACCTATTCTCTGCATTTGGATATTCAATTTTCCCCACTGGCGCGGACGCTTCACACCAGAATGGTACAGTTGAAAGAGCACACCGAACTCTTGCTAACTCCATGAGGACAATGCTGTCTGGTGCTAATTTGCCCATCAAGTTCTGGCCCTTTGCTTTCTACCATGCACTTCGGTTGTCCAATGCATTCCCTGAAGGCAATCAACTACATTCGCCATTGGAATTGGCAACTGGCCGTAAGGAAAACCTTGCTGATTTCCGAACCTTTGGTTGTAGAGTTTGGGTTCGACCTCCAGGCAAGCGATCTATTAAACTCAAACCCAATGCACGCAAAGGCATCTTCCTGGGTTTTGTCCCATACACTACCAGAAACATCCTTTGGTATGATACTGAGACCCACCGCGTCAAAATAGCCACCCATGTCAGGTTTGATGAAGGAATGAATGATCTCCCACTTGCAGACCTCCCCACTAATGTCAAGCACCTGCTCCGGACTGATGACAACACTCCACTTCCTGCAGAACCCCGTGAGGTGTCATCTAGTGAATTCCAATTCTCCATCTCCCCCTTTGCGGATCTCACAAATCTCAGACTCACTGTCTCCCCATCTTGTGCTGATCCAGCCTTTGGTCTTCGATATGCCACTGACTCACTGATTGGCAGAGCTTACATCACGGATATCATTCCAAACAGTCCTGCCTCCAAGCTTTTCTCCTCCCGTAAGAAGACTCTCTCCAAGCTCAGAGGCGCCTATATTGTATCTATCAATCACAATCGTGTCTTTACTGCTGCTGATGTTACCACAGCCTTACAGGAAAATCACGATCGAGGGGTGCGGGATTCTTCAATAGATACACCAATTACCTTTGCACTTGAAGAAAAATTATCTATGAAGGAGGTCAGGAAACACTCAAATGAATATGGTTTATTTGCTCCCAATACCTCCTGGAAGGAACCCACTGCTGAAGAAGATCCACCATTCTTGGACCGGATTTCATCAATCAAAGCTATCCAGCGCATTGGTACCAAATACAAGCAGCTGATACAATCAAGAATCAACCAGGTCGATAGCACTGAAGCACTCCATGCCTCCATCCAAAAACACTTGGCACCAACTGAAGACGACATGGATGTTGTCATTCCTACTATTGACATTGCATCCCTCCGAGCTATCACCAAGCTTCATAAACCAGGAAATCAAGCATTACCACTAGATGCAGATTCACTACCAACTGAAGAGATTGAACTCTTAATCAAGGCCATCAATTCCAAGGCAACTACACCTGAAGAACAAGCACTAGGGCACTTCACTCGAAGGAATCTCAAGCCTTTATCTACATGGCCTGAATGGCAAGCTGGGGAGCGAAAACAGCTTGATCAGTTTGAGGATTTGGAAATGTTTGGATCACCAATTCAATATCCTAAGGACCCCGATGCTATCATCCTCAGACCTCACTGGCAATACAGTGTGAAAAGAAATGGCATCAGAAGAGCCAGACAATGTTGCAATGGAAGCAAATATGCAGCGCCAACCCTGCATGCCATAGCAATGTCATACTCATCATGTGTTGAACATCCCATTCAAAGGTTATTCTTTGCTATTGCTGCAAGCCTCAATCTCAAAGTTTATGGGGGGGACGCGGCTGACGCATATGCCCATTCTCCAGGGCCCAACATTCCTACCTACATGACTATTGACGATGCATATGCAGAATGGTACAGACACAAGCATGACAAGGACATAGACAGACGATTGGTGCTCCCAGTCCTTCGAGCACTTCAAGGCCATCCAGAATCTGGAAGACTTTGGGAAACACACATCAACAAAATATTGAAAGGCCCTGATCTCAACTTCAAAACCACCACACATGACAGGACGATCTATACAACAGTCTTCGAGGGTGAAACGGTCTACATGTTGAGACAAGTTGATGATTTTGCACTAGCTTGTACATCAGAATCCATATCTGACAAGATCTATGACATTATAGGTGCAAGGCTCAAACTACCAAAGGAAGACGTGATCCCCTTTACAAAATTGGGATTGCTCGAGGACTTCAACGGAATTGACGTCAAACAAACAGCTGATTACATTGAACTGTCCTGCGCCAATTACATCGACCGGATCATGACATCCCATGGTTGGGAGACTGATTCTAAGATGAAACCCCACTCCAAGCCATCAGCGCCGTTATCAACTGAAGTACTGAGCCAACTGCAATCACATACGAATGGACCATTGGAAGGCACCAAGGAACACGCTGCATTACAATCCACATCAGGGTTCTCCTACAGAACACTCTTGGGTGAAATGATGTTTGCATATGTGAGCTGCCGGCCAGACATTGGCTATGCAGTGACCCTGATGTCAAAATACAGCTCCAATCCCACTGCATTCCACTATTCCAGTCTGAAGAACATCGCTCGATATCTCAGAACAACCCGATCCTGGGGTATTAGATTCTATAGACCGAATGCAGAACCATCTCTTCCATTAGGAGAACCATATAATGATGTAGTCCAAGATGGATCACTCCCAGAATACCCTGCAGATATCAAGCATAGCAAGTTGATGTGTTTTGTTGATGCAGCATATGGAAATGATCCAAAACATCGCAGGTCCACCACAGGATATGTGTTCACTTATGCGGGTGGAGCAATTGTTTACAGATCCAAAGCGCAATCACTCACTGCACAGAGTTCTACAGAAGCAGAATTCATTGCTGCAGTCACAGCGGCCAAAACAGCCAGATACCTCAGATTCGTACTCGAAGAATTAGGATTTGCCCAAGCTGGTCCAACCCCTATCTATGAAGACAATGCATCGGCAATTGAGATCATCAATGCTCAGAAGCCAACTGAAAGAACCAGACATATTGAAATCAGGTTCTTTGCAATTCAAGCTTGGAAAGAAAATGGTGAAATCAAGATGATTCATATTCCTGGAGTTATCAACCCGGCTGATGATCTAACCAAACCATTGGGATGGATCTTGCACGCCCGACACGCAAGATACATCATGGGACACTACCCAGGTTAAATCATTCCATTGGATTGCTTCGATTGACAACCGGATTAGACTATTCGATGACCATCTTCGATCGATCTTAATACAATCAACGTTGCTCAAGTTGGCTCCTCGATTTGACTTGACCCAAACGTTCGATCCCGATCTGTCTATCGATACAATTCAAGATGATATACTCCGACAGTAATCCAATACAACACGCAGAGTATTGGATCAAGGGGTGTGTTGTCGGCGAAAAATACGGACTGTTGTCGGCATCAAATTCGATCGGAAAAGCCGACAAAGCGAAACGACGACCGAGGTGCGATTATTTCGATGATCGAGTCTTAGAATCAAACGCACCTCCAATGCATGAAAATCCCTATGTGGTAAAAACGATATCACTTAGGACTACAAACAAAAGACAGTAATCGGTTAGAAACAAGACATACCCAAAGACCTGACCAATAAGTGAACACTTGGAATCCATAAGTACATTCAAAAGAATATACTTGATATCCCGTGAGGAAATTACTTATTACAATCAAGAAAATCAATACCGATTCCAGATGGGCCTCATATCTAGCATATATACCACGAACAAGCATACGCCCCATTGAACAAAGTACTTAACAACGTGAATGACCGATACCACCGAATGACCGATACAGTAAGACCGATACGACGCTAATACAGCAACAGCAACAGAAGAATCGGTACGACGGTAAAGAAGACAGTAACAGATAACCGGGGAAGATCTCTACCATGTAAAATACAGCAGAGAGCCCCAATACAGTACGAAATACTCAGTAAAAATAAGAGTCTCTCTCAGAGCTCACTTCTCTTTAAATTTCAATTATCTAATACCTTACGGTCGATTTTTAGAGCAACAACAATTTGAACACAGTGCAAATCTTTCCATTCCCTAACCAAAATATAATTCAGTCATCAACCCAAAAACCCACCAGATTTTAGCACAGTGCAAATCTGCCCATCCCCGACCAAAATATAACTCAGTCATCAACCCAAAAACCCACCAGATTTGAAGACAGTGCAAATCCTGCCGATCCCTGACCAAAATATAACTCATTCATCAACCCAAAAACCCACCAGATTTGAACGCAGTGCAAATTCTGCCAGTCCCCGACCAAAATATAACTCAGTCATCAACCCAAAAACCAACCAGATTTGAGCACAGTGTAAATTCTGCCAATCCCCAACCAAAGTATAACTCAGTCATCAACCCAAAAACCCACCAGATTTGAACACTGTGCAAATCCTGCCAGTCCCCGACCAAAATATAACTCAGTCATCAACCCAAAAACTCACCAGATTTGAGCACAGTGCAAATCCTGCCAGTCCCCGACCAAAATATAACTCAGTCATCAACCCAAAAATTCACCAGATTTGAAGACAGTGCAAATCTTTCCAGTCACTAACCAAAATATAATTCAGTCATCAACCCAAAAACCGACCAGGTTTTAGCACAGTGCAAATCCTGCCGATCCCCGACCAAATTCTAACTCAGTCATCAACCCAAAAACCCACCTGATTTGATTTGAACACAGTGCAAAACTTTCCAGTCCCTAACCAAAATATAATTCAATCGTCAACCCAAAAACCCACCAGATTTGAACACAGTGCAAATCTGCCCATCCCCGACCAAAATATAACTCAGTCATTAACCCAAAAACCCACCAGATTTGAAGACAGTGCAAATCCTGCCGATCCCTGACCAAAATATAACTCATTCATCAACCCAAAAACCCACCAGATTTGAACGCAGTGCAAATTCTGCCAGTCCCCGACCAAAATATAACTCAGTCATCAACCCAAAAACCAACCAGATTTGAGCACAGTGTAAATTCTGCCAATCCCCAACCAAAGTATAACTCAGTCATCAACCCAAAAACCCACCAGATTTGAACACTGTGCAAATCCTGCCAGTCCCCGACCAAAATATAACTCAGTCATCAACCCAAAAACTCACCAGATTTGAGCACAGTGCAAATCCTGCCAGTCCCCGACCAAAATATAACTCAGTCATCAACCCAAAAATTCACCAGATTTGAAGACAGTGCAAATCTTTCCAGTCACTAACCAAAATATAATTCAGTCATCAACCCAAAAACCGACCAGGTTTTAGCACAGTGCAAATCCTGCCGATCCCCGACCAAATTCTAACTCAGTCATCAACCCAAAAACCCACCTGATTTGATTTGAACACAGTGCAAAACTTTCCAGTCCCTAACCAAAATATAATTCAATCGTCAACCCAAAAACCCACCAGATTTGAACACAGTGCAAATCTTTCCAGTCCCTAGCCAAAATATAACTCAATCGTCAACCCTAAAACCCACCAGATTTGAACACAGTGCAAATCTTTCCAGTCCCTAACCAAAATATAATTGAATCGTCAACCCAAAAATTCACCAGATTTGAAAACAGTGCAAATCTTTCCAATCCCGAACCAAAATATAATTCAATCGTCAATCCTAAAACCCACCAGATTTGAACACAGTGCAAATCTTTCCATTCCCTAACCAAAATATAATTCAGTCATCAACCCAAAAACCCACCAGATTTTAGCACAGTGCAAATCTGCCCATCCCCGACCAAAATATAACTCAGTCATTAACCCAAAAACCCACCAGATTTGAAGACAGTGCAAATCCTGCCGATCCCTGACCAAAATATAACTCATTCATCAACCCAAAAACCCACCAGATTTGAACGCAGTGCAAATTCTGCCAGTCCCCGACCAAAATATAACTCAGTCATCAACCCAAAAACCAACCAGATTTGAGCACAGTGCAAATCCTGCCAATCCCCAACCAAAGTATAACTCAGTCATCAACCCAAAAACACCAGATTTGAACACTATGCAAATCTTGCCAGTCCCCGACCAAAATATAACTCAGTCATCAACCCAAAAACTCACCAGATTTGAGCACAGTGCAAATCCTGCCAGTCCCCGACCAAAATATAACTCAGTCATCAACCCAAAAATTCACCAGATTTGAAGACAGTGCAAATCTTTCCAGTCACTAACCAAAATATAATTCAGTCATCAACCCCAAAACCGACCAGACTTTAGCACAGTGCAAATCCTACCGATCCCCGACCAAATTCTAACTCAGTCATCAACCCAAAAACCCACCTGATTTGATTTGAACACAGTGCAAAACTTTCCAGTCCCTAACCAAAATATAATTCAATCGTCAACCCAAAAACCCACCAGATTTGAACACAGTGCAAATCTTTCCAGTCCCTAGCCAAAACATAACTCAATCGTCAACCCTAAAACCCACCAGATTTGAACACAGTGCAAATCTTTCCAGTCCCTAACCAAAATATAATTGAATCGTCAACCCAAAAATTCACCAGATTTGAAAACAGTGCAAATCTTTCCAATCCCGAACCAAAATATAATTCAATCGTCAATCCTAAAACCCACCAGATTTGAACACAGTGCAAATCTTTCCATTCCCTAACCAAAAAATAATTCAGTCATCAACCCAAAAACCCACCAGATTTTAGAACAGTGCAACTCCTGCCAATCCAGGACCAAAATATAACTCAGTCATCAATGCAAAAATCCACCAGATTTGAACACAGTGCAAATCTTTCCAGTCCCTAATCAAAATATAACTCATTCATCAACCCAAAAACCCACCAGATTTAAAGACCGAACCTACAAATCCTTGAAAAGAATTCACCGTGTAAAGCTTATTCGTACGTACTAAGCGGGTGTATCGCATGAAAAGTCATAAGGGCAAATAACCTTATTTGTAAGGTTATTTCACAATGAATAATCGTTGGCGCTTTTATGTGGATTGTCTCTTTACCGGATTTCCCATCAGCTCACTCTTTGAAGAATTAACAACTCTAAAACACTATCATGCCCTAAAATCTCTGTACAACCTAGTACTAATTCTACATGATAAGGTACAATCACATGTGATATTCAATGAGAATATCACGGTGAATTATGGTAACACGAAAGACCGATCGAAGATGGTTTGTGTGTGTTTCGTGTCTTTTTTACGTGTGTTTTGTATGCTTAGAAATTACACGATACGACGAGTAATTTGAAGACAACGAGTAATTAACCTGTCGATCGGCAAAGACGATCGAACTGTAACAATGATCGTATTACTCACTAAATCAATCGATCGTAAGACCGATTGCGTTTGCGTTTGTTTGTTACGACACACTTTCTTTATCCTGCCCATCCCCAACCTAAAACGAACTGTGATTATCTATTCATATTATGTATCCAGTTCAGACAGCCATAGTTCTGACAGCAGTTCCAATTGAGTAGCAAGGGTGAATGTAACGGGTAACTTTAAATTATTGTTTAATAGTACTTTAGAGGGTTAGCTCTAAGTACAGTTTTGCGAGATACATATGCGCTCATAATATAACAGCCTTCGTATTTTGGATTCGAACAGCTATGTAATACTAATGGATTGATCAATAGAGTATCGCCTGACCTCAATGGAACTTTCACTCCATACGTGGGGAAGACAAAGTAATAAATCACCTCTTCATCACTTACATGTTTTGGAGCAATAACTGTCAGCCTTGTATAGAACATATCGGCATCGGTATGGCATTTTGAGTGATAATCCTTTCCAATAGCAAAGGCCGTCACGTGATGGCCGATTGCATTCAGCGTTGTACGATTAACAACCTCATTCATCACAGTCGTTTCAAGGTTGACAAATTGGGACATTGGAGTTAAACAAAGCTGCATTTCCTTCACAATGTGTAGGGCTTTCTGTTCAAGGTTTTCTTTTGTTGTCGAGTCCACGTTGTTTTTGAAAACGTACACACCATTTCCTGATTTCAATCGATTTGGCCTCATCCCAATAATAGCATATCCACTGTTTACACTGTCACATTTGGTTCCTCGGCCTATTTTGGGTTTTGATTGAACAATCTGCCCAGCGAATGTTCTTGTGATTTCTTTATTTTTGGGAGTACCCAAGCGTTGTTTTGCGAATTGTCTGGAAGCTTTTGCAAAGATTCTCAATGATGGTTCTGATTCGGCGAACGCTAGAACAAACTTCTCGTTGGTACTATCCAATGTCTTGAAACTGTCTATAGACACTGCTTGTGCCAAAGAATATTTCTTCTCTCCAACTGTTGTCCGGCCCCAATTCGTATCCAGGAATTTTCCTTTAAACCCATTTTTGTTAACTGTTTTCAATGCTATTTCCTCGACATGTTTGAAAATTGCTTTTGTATCTCGATTCCTGTCCTCTTTTGCTGTCTTGTTAGGTTTTATCACCGACAAGTGTTTGTAAGTCTGGTGGATTGTTGATGAAGACGGTGCTGCGTTTTTGAGAAAATTTGAAGTCATTTTCTTTCTAAATGTCTTCCCAAATTTCCTCTTTGATTTTTGCTTCATTGCTTTTGCTGGCAATTGCTTTGTTGTTGATTTGAATCCCATTGTTGTTGGATCGATTGGTGTTGCGTATCGATTGGTGTTCTGGATCGATTGGTGTTGCTGTTGCCGATCGATTGGTGTTGGATCGATTCGTTTTGCAGATCAATTGGTGTTGCCGATCGATTGGTGTTGGATCGATTCGTTTTGCAGATCGATTGGTGTTGCAGATCGATTGGTGTTGGATCGAATGGTGTTGCAGATCAATTGGTGTTGCAGATCGATTGGTGTTGCAGATCCATTGGTGTTGGATCGATTGGATTGATTCCTTGTGTTGGATCAATTGGTGTTGCAGATCGATTGGTGTTGGATCGTTTGTTGTTGCAGATCGATTGGTGTTGGATCGATTCGTTTTGCAGATCGATCGGTGTTGGATCGATTGGATGGAGGAGCGTTTCGATGCCGACGATTCGTTGCCGAGCGCCGGTGGAGGAGGAGCGATTCGATGCCAACAATTCGTTGCCGCTTGCCGGTGGAGGAGGAGCGATTCGATGCCAACGATTCGTTGCCGCTTGCCGGTGGAGGAGGAGCGACATTGGTGGATTGCCGGTGGAGGAGAAGGAGCGATTCGATGCCGACGATCCGTTGCGTATCAATTGGTGTCGAATCGTATGGATCGATTCGTTTTGCAGATCGATTCGTGTTGCAGATTGATTGGTGTTGCAGATCGATTGGTGTTGGAGCGATTCGTGTTGCAGATCGATTGGTGTTGCAGATCGATTGGTTTTGGAGCGATTGGTGTTGGAGCGATTGGTGTTGGAGCGATTGGTGTTGGAGCGATTCGTGTTGGAGCGATTGGTGTTATCGTTTCCGGTTGCGGTGGGTTCGCTGCTGCCGGTTGCTGCTGTTGCTCTCGCTGCTGCCGGTTGCTGCTGTTGCTCTCGCTGCTGCCGGTTGCTGCTGTTGCTGTCGCTGCTGCCGGTTGCTGCTGTTGCTCTCGCTTCCGCTTGCTGCTGTTGCTCTTGCTGCCGCTTGCTGTCGAATTGACGAGTCGTTGCCGTTGTTGTTGCCAACGTGCCTATTCAAATAGATGATATGATAATTAAACAAAATGGGTGAGTATCTATTGATGTACTACATAGAGTAAATAATAACAACAGAATAATATGATAATGTACATGCCAATCGATTCGTAAACACCTACAGGGGAAGATTCGTTTCTTCCGATTCAATGGTTGCTTTGATGGTTTCGAGTAGTAGTTGCTTCCGATTTGCACGGGGAAGATTCGTTCGATCGTTCTTTGCCGTTGCCAATGCCGGTTGCTTTGATGGTTGCTTCGATCGTTCATTTCCGATGCCGGTTGCTTCGATCGTTTGTTGCCAATGCCGGTTGCTTCGATCGTTCGTTGCCGTTGCCAATGCCAAGGAAAAATTTGCCGCACCTTGATTTGTTATTCCGATCCTTTATTTCCGATTCATTGTTTCTGGTCGATTTCTATGAAAATAAGAAAAACAGAAAGGAAATACAGTATCAGTAATGCCAGTGGAGTGGAACACCAATTAATTGCAGTTACGGTTGCCGTTGCAGAAGCCGATGCCTATCTCTCTCATTCTTACCTTTGTAATAAGACCAAAGTCGTAAGCGTCGTTCGGTTGGTTAGTTAGTTAGTTATTTCTGTTTTACTTTACGGTGTTGGAAAGAGTTATTGATAAGATTATGATCGGATTGTTTCTGGACCATATTGTTCTCTTATTTACTAATTTGTCTTTTCTTTGTGTGGGAATACACGTATCGAGCGTTCGATACCCATAGATACCCGTAACGTGTGTTCGATACTCAGTGTTTTAAATATCTCTTGATACTCTTGAGCGCGCTTATGTATAATTTACTTATTGCGCTCTCTTCTCGATAAAAGAGCTAGAACCCTTTGGAATCATTCTTCTTGTTTTACGTTTCCGTAAATACGAATACGTATTTGTTTTACGTTTACGTAAAACAATACGTTTCCGTAAATACGAATACATATTTGTTTTACGTTTACGTAAAACAATAATACGTATTCGTGTTACGTTTACGTAAAAGAATACGTATTCCTACCTCGTTCGCGTATACGTAAATTCACGCTTGATTCAGTATTCCAATACACCCTTGGATGATCCTTGGACTATCCGGTTCCTATAAATATATCGGTCTTACCTTTTTATGGTGGCTCCCTGGGTGGTGCTTGGTAGGGTAATCCGCCAGATTATGCTTTCCCGGTTGCCAAAAAATATTGAATTGTCCTTGTTGGGCCCGGTCTTTTAACCAATAGTATCGCATATCGATTGCCTTGGACCTCTTTTGTTTGATAGTCCCGTTGAGTATGCCCTCTGCTGTATTATTGTCGGTCTTCAGTGGAGTGGCCGGTTGTGGGTGTCCGAGTTCAAGCAGACATTGTCGGATGGGTAAGGCCTCCCGTGCATTCAGGAATAATGACGCCACTTCGGCCTCGGCTGTCGACGCCATAACATTTTTGATTATTTTTGCCAGTACGAGGACAGCGCCGTTGAATGTGTGATCGGCTGTATCCCCTAGGTAATGATAGCCCCCAGCTCGGCTCTTGGCCTCTGGACATACCAAGTACGCTGCATCGCTATCCACTCGTAGTATCATGTCACTTTCCCTGTAGATGATGGATGCGTCAGGGTTACATGCCGCATAGTTGAGGAAGTATTTTGTGGCCGCTAGTGTTGTTTTGTTATTCTTGGCAGAGGCAATGTCGTTGAGTGCATGTAACATTGTGTTGTCGACTGCCCGGGCATAAAACAGGAATTTTCCAGTGACTTGCTGGATGAATTTTATTTCTTCATCCGATAGTGTGGTCACGTCCTCGAGCTTCGCGTATTGGATTTTTTCGCCGTAGGCTGGGACGTCCGCGCGCGAAGGGCCCGCGTACGTGCGTGTCGGTCGCACGTGTTCGAATTCTTTCAATGCTTGTTCCACGTACCCATCTCTATTTTTCCTCTCGTTACTACGCGTTTACATGTGTAGTCCGCTAGATATTCTTACTAGCAGTATTCAGTGATTTCAAGTATTAGTATTTAGATTTGTGAGCAATTACGTGTAAGATGACCTCTGAGATCGAACCTCTATCGGTGCTCTATTACTGTTAGCGATTCAGCGAGTCGGCTCGCTTATTTGCCTGTTAGTCATACGTGTGTGTTATCTCATTCGTGTGTATTCCCGAATGTTCGTACGTCTGTACGAACGCTACCGGCGCTTTTCTAGAGTCCCCGTGTCTTCGTACTCGTACTGTTAAGTACTTGTAGAAGATACCTTAAGGGCTGGTCCCTTTTTTGCACCGCCAAATACATCTCCTACATAAGGAGAATAGCTTTACCCCACCCATAAGTTTTGTGAGTAGATCTGCAATATTAGTTTCACCGGGTTCCTTTCCAATCCGGATAATCTTTCCTGCAATGCATTCGTGTGCCTTATGGTAAGCAATGCTGTTATGCTTCTTCTTACAAGGGCTTTCCGGGTGTGTTACATTCTTAACAACCGAGTCATTGTCACAATACATGTTGGTTGGTCCTTCTATAGGTATGCCCATCATTCTGAGCTTATACCGTAGGCCTTCTACCATTTCAATTGCGATCTTGAGTGCCACAATCTCTGAGCCAAACGTGGATGTTTCAACAGTTGTTTGTCTCTTAGAGAACCATAGGATTGGTGCCCTGTTAACAAAGATGATGATTCCCGTATGAGACCTCTTAGTAGCCTTGCAACCAGCATGGTCGGCGTCCACGAAACATGTGGTAGTTACGGAGTTTCCTCGTGGCTCGGGCATATCCGGAGGAATTAGTTCCCCCGCTTCCGGATAGAATTCGGCCCAGTCACATTCATGGAAAACTGATTCATCAAGTTCTGGGATGGAACAGTCAAACACCAACTTTGATTTGCTGTAATTCTTTAAGTATGCAAACAAATGAAACAATTGGTTTAGATGTCCTTCTCGGGCCTGTGCAAGATACCGGGACATAAGTGAAACAGGCATTACGATATCTAGCCTTCCGAGTTCGCATATCCAACGGAGTATACCTATTAAACCCTGGTAATAGTTTTGTTTCTCCGGACCAAGTTCTGGTGAGGCATCGATTTCGGGCCTATACCCAGTTGCCAATGGTGATTTTGCGGATTTTGGGAGTACCTTGAAGGCATATTGCCCCCTACTCAGTTCCTCTTCAACAGACTTAACGGCTTTGGAGGTATACTTTGTTGAAGACATGGACCAGTACTCGGCCCCATCAACAGATGTGTTACCAATATCCGCCCCTAGATAGAAAGTGGGTGGTTCAACAGTTCCATCCTTCAGTTTGAACTGTCTTTCGATTGCATCCATTTGGAACTTTGGATCCATCCCACATGCAAGGATGTCATCCACATATGCCACGCAATATTCGTAATATGCTGAGCCATCTTTCTTTACAGCCGGCCGCATATATACATCTGGATCCGCCTTGCAAGACTTATATCCAAGTCCCCTTAAGTGCTCAGACAGATGAGATCGAAATGATGCGCCCGCTACTGGTAATCCATACAGAGCTCTCACAATTTTGCAGGGCCTTCCACATAACTCCGGTGCAAATCCTTGTTCCAGTGTAGCCATTGTGTAGTACTTTTCCTTAATTGGTGCGGTTAAGTATGCATTTTGGATGTCAGCACTTAAGACCTCAAGGTCATTAAGTGCAGAGACTAGGAAGAACATCCGAACCGAATCCCTGCTGGGCACGCTTGAGTATGTATACTCCCGTGATATTTCGGGCACTTTATGCCCATCCCCAATGAGTCGGGCCTTCCGAGTTAAGTCTATCTTCACATCAAATACCATGTGCATAGTGATTTTTGTATGTGCCACCGGTACTTTGTCCTCATCATTGAACTCAAAAGCTATGAAATTGTTTTTCATTTCTTTTGCAATAGCCCGGGCCCAATAGTCACTGCCGGATTCCTCATCTATCCTTCTTGCTTCAGCAATTGTTTTTGGTAGTCTAACCCCATACTTATGGGATTTGGTCCAATATTTTGTCTTGGCGCTGGAGATAATCCGGTCTTTCTTCCGAATTACCCGATAGGCCCACCACTTGAAGGCTGGCTCATCTATTATGCCTTGATCCTTGGCAAACAGGGCCGTTTCGACGGGGAAACTTTCCTTCATGTCACTTAACTTTGCCCAAGAGGAAGTTCCATCTTTCCAACTGACCACGATTCTCCACCCTTTGGTTGTCGGCTTAGTCCGAGTTTGTCCGGACTTAGTAGTGATAGTTGCCTGTTGTACTGTCAGAGCCTCTTTATCCTTTTCATAGTCAAGTAGCTCGTTCAGAAGACAATACATGCGCCCTTCATCGTCCACGGAGAAATAGAGATTCTCCGCGAGCACATTTGCTGTGTAGATCTCAATGGATCCGTCCGGCATAGAAACCTCGTAGGACCTTGTATCTAGGAGTGGATTGTTATTCTTTTCTCCGACTAGGATTCCGCTTGCGTCCCTGTACCGGTTATTAACCGTACCGCAAATCCGTTGGTCCCCTATCTGCAGTAGCACTTGGCTTCCAAGGTACTCATCAAGATTGTCGGTTAAGTCATCAATGTCCGGGGAAGACGCCTCTGGCTCAGCCATAAGTACCTCGTCCTCACCCTCATATTTGCCATCAAATAGGCCCAAGGGTGGTTCCCCTAACTCGTTTTCCAGGTAAGTATCCGAGGGCTTTGCCTCATCGCCGATCTTTTCATTAAGTAGCTTGTTGTGTTCCTCTAACTGCAGGATAGTGTCTGGGTGTTTCCATTCCACTTCAGATATAGGCCGTGTGCCGTTTGTTATGTGTACTTTTCCAGTCTTATACAATACGTAGTGACAATCGCCACCTCCATAAGTATCTCCACATGGGCCCAGCCATCTTCCGTATTTCTCCAACTTATCCTGTAGGTCGTACCACCGGATGAAATTGTACCAATCGTGTATCATGTATGGGGTTATATCCGGAGTATATCCATGGACTAACTCAAACCCCGTTCTTCCCATCGCAGATGGGTCCCCAGATGCGGTGTTACTTAACCTTCCGGCCGCCAACATTCCACAAAAGGCACAGCACCTCCTCGGGCTTCCTTTCTTAGAAGTCATTAATCGTATTGATCTCCTTAGGTCCCCTGCACTGTGTTCTGCCGTATTCTGCCACCAACAGTGGGGCTGTATGTAGGTTTGGCGTATGCGATACTCCGATCGAAGTTTAGTCCATCCGGTGCTGTGTGTCTCATGATTTCCTTGGGCCTTTGCCCCATCGGTGACAAGGTGTTCTGGTATTCCTACCTCATTTATGAAGCAAGATAGTCCGTCGTGGCATCGTTTCTCCCCTCTTACTGGATAGAATGCCACATATCCTTTCCCATTGGTAAAGATCTGTGCGTCAGTATCATTCCGAATGATACTCGGTACTTTGAACTTCATGGTATCAGCGAACCACCGACCCTTAAGTACTTTTCTGTTTCTCCACTTTTGGGTCTTTAGCCTTCGGGTGATTGGTTGTGTAAGGTTTCTTATGCCTTCCTGGGTAGTGACTTTAATCGTTTCTTCGGCCCTCTTAACACTGATGTTCCACATCTTTGCAATGGCCTCTGAATCATATCTGTCCACTTTCTCCGGAATTCTTATCGGAGGTCCCCATTGTCCGCGGCGGATAAATGATCTCTTCTCTAGGGAAGTTTCCTTATCTATCACATCCTGTTGGCGGCGGAGTAGTTTCCTTTCTTTTGTCCAAGCTTTTGCTTCCTTTTGGATGGCAAGCTCTTCCTCTGTTAGGGAAATCGAAGTTTTGGTTGAAGTAGCTGAAATTCGGAGTATCTCCGAGCTTTCTCTGTCCCCGGTACTCTTAACAAAAGCTGAGTGTAACCGGTTGCCAATCTCTTGTTGAGTATACCCCGGCCGTTGAGTACGGGTTGTACAGATCTTCTGTAGGTATCTGAGGCGATAATCCTTGTGTTTTACATTGATGAGTATAGGGTTGTCTGTTGAGCGTATCCAAGATTCAGTTGTCCCAGTCGATCCTCCTCCAGAGAGGGCGGCCACTACTCGTGGGAACGACGCGGTTGCGGCTTCTTCATCTTCTCTGAAGTGGGGGGCGTATGGGTCCCAGGTATGAGTGTCGGTTGCAAGGACTTGGTCACATGTATCGAGTTCCCAGCGTGTCGGCTTCCGCGTGTCAAAGTATGACAGAACACCATCAACTAACAATGGTATTGCCAATTCAAAACCGTCGGCCCGAAAGATAAGACTGTGACTGGAAGAACTGCAGTATCTTCTTGGTATGTCTTCAACCACATTCAAATTGCATTCTCTGATTTGGTTCGGGCATATCAGACTGTGCTGCAATGATTCTCCGAAATAGAGGGCCTGTCCGAATACCAATATGTATGTGATACCGTCCGTTGGGTCTGTCCAAGCAGTAGCACAACGGGCAATAGGAACATCTTTCATTGGTGAGTACACGTCTGAAAATGGAGCAACATCAGCAAATGTCATGATAGAATCCAGTGAATCGAGTAATACCATGTTAGATCCAGCTGCAGTCGTGTCTGCATGGCTATCCAGCTCGCAACGTCCTGGCTTAACACTGGATGACTGGGTCATCTCTTTGAGATGGACTATCGGCCGGCCTACCCGAGGTTCTATCTTAAGGCCCCGGCCGGCGAATCAATTCCCATTCCCGTTTCCAATGTGGCTGTGACAGCCAAACTGGTTCCCAGCTGAACTGTGGTTATTGGGAGGGTTTGCAGCTGTGGCTGCTGCCACTTTTGATTGTTGGTTGCCCCCGCTATTGCTTGCATTCCTTGCTTGTTTTAGCGCTCGGACTTTTTGTTGCTGCTCTTGGGACATGCTCAACCATATTTCTCGTGGATAGAACTTGCATTCAACGGGCCCTTTATAGGTCCCTGGTTGTGCCTTTGAGCCACCACTATTGTTGTTGTTGTTGTTGCCTTGTGGCTTGTTGGAAGAGAAGTTGCCGCGTTTGTTGTCACCTTTCCTCTTTTTGTTGTTAGTGAAGGCTGACACATTCCTACCCCTCTTTTGTGGTTGATTCTGGAGTTTCTTTACTCCGAGCATTCGAGTAAGATACGCCGAAGCCTTCTCAAAATTTGCGTAATAGTCCGATTCTTCTGTTATTAAATTTGGGATGGATTGTTCGAGTCGTACATCCTGTAGGGATCGTACGAAGTCGTACACAAACTGGTCCTCAGGTGGGAATGCGCCGTATCTTATCAAGGTTTGTTTCGCGTCATGCCATAGCCTTTTGTGCCTGTCAAAATTGTAGTGTTTGGAATCCCCCGTGTACACCGATTCCCGGATAAACTGCCTTTTTGCTTCGACAATTAGTTTTACGTTGGTTGCCTCATAGGCTTGAGAGTAGAGGGCAAAGTATGCCTTTCGGCCGTCACCCCCTACCCCGTGTTTGGTCCCAAAGCTTTGTATATAGGACCAACCGGGTCCGGATCCCACCAGCTTAAACAATATCCCCCAGAGAGTATTGTTGTCTTTAGACCAATGAGAGTTGGCGTGAATCGTGCATCTTATTGCATACTCAGTCCAGTCAGGGTATGTGTCATCTGGGCCTGATCCGACCGTTCCACACCTGTCGGTTTCTCCGACTGCAGATTGTTGTCTTATCGTGTAAAGTAGGGATGTCTTGGTGACACCCCTCTTATGCCGTAGGTATTCACGTAAGTTCTCATCAAATTCCCTGAACTTTGACATTGTAGTCAGTTTGTCGGGTAGTGTTAGATCCTTAACTGCCATATTTTCATCGTCCTCCTTTGTAGATCTCAAACGTTCCCGTGTATCCATCTCGGCCGTTGGGTCCTTGATCCAGTCCACTTCGGTGGCCGTTGCGCCTATCATAGGCTGGAATTTGATCCAAGCCACAAACAGCTTCAGTCGATCGCCAAATGCCCTTCCAATAAAGACTTCCTGTGGATCCGGGCATAGATGGTGTTTTGCCTTGGTTAGCGACCCTAGAGTGGACTTGATCCCTTCTGAATCGAGGTCTGCAATGGCCTTCATGTTAGAATATCCATGCCTGAATATTTCGTTTGTCGTAGGCCTGTTGACCCCAAAGGATTCGAGGATTTTCCTGAAACAAACCTCGGCTGAGGTCAGCGACCGTTCTCCTTCGTAGCCGGGGATGCCATCATTGGCCTCTGCCCTTTCTTTGGCTTCTCTTGCTGTCGTTGATAGGGATATGTCCCTGCTTGATAGTCTTGCGACCAGGGTCACCGTGAGTTGCTCAAGCTGTTCTGGGTCCAATCTTGTTGTTACCGATGGAGGTAGTAAGCCTATCAAGTTGCCCGCCGCCTCTGTTACGGCCGCGGCCGCTGCTTCTGCTTCTGCTACTGCTGCTGCCGCGGTTGCAGCTAGTTGAGCTCTGGTTGGTGGCGCCATGGTGTGTTGTTTCGGAGTATGCTGTAGGAATTAGGCTTGTAATAAGGGGTTTGTTAGCTTTTGCTTTCATGAGGAAGCTGTGATTGTGATTTTCTGAGTTCTGAAGCAACTTGTGGAGTATTTTTCTTTCCACGTGCTTTTGCTAGTAAACAGGTTCATATCCACGGTATGAGGATTAATTCCTATCGGAACCCCAATTTTTCAGTTCCTCTATACTTAAGCTCAACAGTTGTTTCCCTTTTTTCGAAACGGTATCGAATATTCGTTCGTCTCTTATTAAATATTTGGTCGAGCATTTTGTTTATCCAATACTGGGTATGTATATTACCTCGGCTGGTTTTGTTATCATATCATTTGTATACGAGTGAGTATACTTGGGCTCTTTTCTGTAGGAATTGAATTTGATTCCCATTTGCTTTGTTTTCGAGGTCACGTTTTCGAGGTCGCGTGCCTCTCTTTATTAACGGTTCTTTTGTAGCCGTTATACGATTTGCAGTACCGAACACACGTACATCGCATTATTCCGGACGTTATTTTGCCGTTGTATTTTCGACACATCTTTTGCTGTTCCCATCGTTGGGGACCTCTTGCAAGTGTCTATTTTTGGTGGATAACAAGCTTTTGGTGTTCATTTCTCTCCCCTACAAACCTCAGTAGAAGCCACGGGTATTAGCCTGGTGTGCTCTGTATTAAATTCCTTTCATGTCCGGTATAGCGTATGTAACAGTGGTACAGTGGTATCATTCTTTACTCACACAAGTTCAGCTTACTTGCCCGCGAATCATGACGTTTAACGTTAAGGACCAAATGGCTCAATCTGTGAGCTAGATATCTCATTTTCTGACCAAATGGCTTGATCGTGTAAGCCAGGTGTCTCATTATTGACCAAATGGCTCAATCTTGCGAGCCAAGTGATCGTCACTCGTACGATCAAATTATCGATACTTAAGGTATCAAAAGAGAGAACGCACGGCAGAAACTAGCATATGCTAGTCATCTCGTTAAGTGTTTTGTTTTCAAGAAAAGACAGCAGAGGTTCGATCTTTGTGCTCACGAACCTGTTTGTCTGCTGTACAGAATATCGTATGTGTTGTATTAGCGGCAACACGGTATTCTTCGTAACACGGTATTTTACCGTAATACTCGTAATTTCATCGTGCTGTATTAGCGGCAGCACGCTTTAAAGTGCTACCTTGCTCTCCAGCAAGCTGAAGCGCATACCTTTTAGATTATTTGATTATTCAACCTTAAACCTTGCACCGGACGCCTCCTTGCGTCCCATTTGTAGAGCTACAAGCCTAAGATCTAACTGATTGCGTCGATTGGTCGATAGTCAGAATAGATCTGATTGGATTTGCATCTAGTCGTAGTGGATATCAGAGAAATATTAGAAACAACAGACCGGCACCTCAACCGGCCTGCAACTACAGCTCCTGTTGATCTTCTTTGCCTTTGGATGAATCAGCTCAACAGCCAGTTTCAGAAGGAAATTAACAGATTAACAGTCGCAAGCTCGTTGAAGCTTGCAGAAGAAGACAACAATCGACAACACGCCGATACAAGAAACAATCCGACAGCAGATCATCGAACGATCGACTACGTACGACGATTGATATTTCTCTGCTCCGACACGACACTTGTCATATCCACATCAACCTCTTGGAAATATTGACTGTTAACAAGGAAAAAGTCAATTAATTCGGACCGTCATTGCGAAAACGAAACAACAACACAAAAAGAAATCCCTCGGCACCGACCTACACTTACACGGCAACAATGCCTAATATTCCGGTTGCTGGGAGAACAAGAAGCAGGTCGACTGGACGAAGCAGATCGACAGGACGATTCCAAACACTCCAACCTGGCAGCGCAGCAACCACACCTCGGCTACCCGCAGCAGACGTGGCACCCGATCAACAGAGTAACCCAAGCCAAGAGGAGGAAGAGGACACGTCTATCTCGGACCTCTTCCCATCGTTTGACCGGCCGCTAGCCACCTTCTTGCATGAAATATTTGATATACCAAGGGAACGAAATGACGCCTTGTGTGAGGCTCTCATTGCCGGAAGGATCAAGACATGGCTAGCCTTCTTGTACATCGAGAACATTGGAGACCTAGCTTTCCTTGAAGGGGGCGCAAGAACACCAATTTATCGACATGTACAGATGTCCATACAGCAAGTCATCGACTTCGGCCAACACCTCACAGCACAAGGACTAGACTCAGAGGACAGAGCCCAGTATACCAAAGATGCCTTTCAGAACTGCTGTTTTAGTGCTGTCAGAGCCAGAAGAGCATCTGGCACGGATATGGGAATCACTACCACACTCAACAGCACAGGCACACCACGACGACAACAGGAAAGATCCTCCAAGCCCATCGAACAGCTTAGATATGAATCCTGGACCAAGAAATCAAGGGATGAAACCACCTTTCCAGCTCTGCAAAATGATGCAAGGTTTGAACGCTGGCTTGTCAAATTCAAGGCGAAGCTGGAAACATCTGATATAGATACCCATACATTTCTCGATCCAAACTGGCCTGACACACCACTCGTCGGGTATGAAAAGGCCCTCCATGACAAGCAATGTGCCTTCTTCTGGACCCTTGTCTTACATGCCCTTCAGAGTGATCTCTCCTATTCCTGCGTGCTCAGCCATACCTCCTCAAGGGATGGTAGACAAGCCTTCTTTGACTTTGTATCATTGCACGACAAATCCAAATCCAAAGTATATGACACATCCATCGTGATGCAGCAACTATTGGACATTGATTTGAGGACATGGAAGGATACCAAGGTCAAGTTCATCACCCAGTGGTTTGCACAGTTGGAACATCTCAACACACTTCGCGACCCACAGAGGCCACTTGATTTTGATACTGTCAAAACGCACCTCTGCAAGGCCTGTAGTAGCAGCTTCCAGCTCAGTGAACAGTTCTACAAGGTCGATGATCCCCCTGCAGCACAGGACTTGATTAAGTTTCGACAGCATGAAGCTGTTGCTATCAGTGAATTGAAGAATACCCTCCTCCTTGAAGCAACCAGGCTGGATTCCCAAGCATCACTGACCCAGCCTCGCAGTCGAACAGCTGTTAAGGTCAACTCCCATGATTTCTCCTCTGTGACACCATCCACATATTCTGGAATAACCGATGACTCCGCATCATATTTGCCTCCTATTGATTTTGATGGTGACTATCAAGACTATGCTGTTTACAAGGCTGGAAGAACCCCCGACCCAACCACAAGGTTACCTTCTGTTGTATGGAAAACTCTATCCAAGCAAGGTATGAAACATTGTCTTGGCTTCACAGCTGATGACAAGAAGCGCCTAGTTGCTTGCCTTCGACCTGAGCTCCTTGATGCTGCAATGCCACCGGACCCCAACTCCAGCAAGCCAATCACGCGACGAGCTTATGAACACCTTACTGATGAGCAGATCCCCTCACCACATGACAAGGAGCCAGTCCTCTCACCTGATGAGGAAAGCTCAGCCAGATCTGCGTTCCATGCATCCCTAGGTGTCTACAAGACATCTTCTCAAGAGGATACCAGGCCCCTCAAGTCTTCTGTTTCTCCTGCACATCCAGCTCGCTTCCTGGCAGATAATCCTGATATCCTTTACAAGAAACAAGGCAATGTGTATGTCCCTGTCGGTCAGTCTTCCATGTCCGTGAAATTCCACCATTGGGCATCACTTGATTGTGACTCTCATGTTTCACCGTCACACCCCATTGCCACATATCATTCTAGCAAAACCAACGTCTCCACACCCGGTTATGCTATGGTTGACAGAGGCGCAAATGGGTGTATCATAGGGCATGATGCATGTCTCATCTCCAAGGATATTCCGCCGCGATATGTCAATGTAACTGGTATCAACAATCATCAAATCCAGAACATCCCCATTGCCACATGTGGCGCGTACTCTGTTTCCAACAGAGGTCCTGTCATCATCATCTTTCATGAGTGTGCCTATACTGGACAGCACCCATCCATCTTGTCTTCTCCTCAGATGGAAGCATACTTCTCGATTGTAGATGACACCTCCATCAAGACAGGCGGCACCCAAGTCATCACCACCACCGATGGTTATGTCTTTCCACTCAGTATATCCCATGGGTTGCCTTATCTTGCCATGCGAAAGTATACCAGTGAGGAATTTGCTCATCTTCCTCATGTTGTCATGACCAGTGATCAACACTGGGACCCATCTACACTAGATCGCGCATATACCCCCCAGGATGATACCTTCATCCAGAAATACCCGCCTCTTGTCACCTCACTTCCATATAAAGACTATGATGAATTTGGTTCCCTCAGGGATATCAACATTGGCATATCTCCTACGGTCACTTCATTCTTGTCCAACAGCGCCACTCCACCCATCCAGGCATTAGATGCTTCTGATCCCTCTTTTTGGCTCAGCCCAGCTGATTATATTCACCAAGCAATCCTCAGTCGGTGCTCTAATCAGACTCCTTCCACCTTCATTACTGCCGCAGCCCATGTCCAATCGCCCACTGATATAGATTACTTGTCACTGAAGCCTTTCTTTGGATGGATCTCCCTTGACCGTATCAAGGCCACCTTCAACAATTCCACTCAGTATGGCTCACTGTCACTTAGTCCCGATGGTAACATCTTCAAAAGGTTTCAATCACCACAGCCTGCCATGAATGTCCGGCCTCTCAATGATGATGTCCTCTCTGATGTCATCTATTCAGACACTCCTGCTATCAATGGTGGTTCCAAGATTGCTCAAGTTTTCTTTGGTCGCAAATCTCATATCATCCATGTTGAAGAAATGCGGACTACTGCTGATTTTCTACCTTGTCTCCAAAATTTTGTCCGGCAATGGGGTAGACCACTCAGATTGCTCTGTGATCATGGATCTTATCAGTCCAGCAAATCCGTTCTTGACTACCTCAAGATGATGTGGATTGGCTTATGGCAAAGTGAACCATACCATCAACACCAAAATCTATTTGAACGGCGGTACCAGACCTTCAAACGCATTGTCAATAGAATCATGGATCGCACGGGCACTCCACCACACCTCTGGCTTCTTTGTATGCAATATGTTGGCCGCCTCATGAATCACTTGTCTGATCCCACTCTCTCTGACAAACAGCCTTCCTTCATTGCTACTGGTATCATTGGTGACATCAGTCCCTACCTTAGTTTCTTCTGGTTTGAGCCCGTCTACTACAAGACTCCAGATACACAGTTTGGTTCACAGACCACTGAATGTCTTGGCCACTTTGTTGGCATTGCTGAACATGTTGGCAATAGCTTATGTTTCACCATCTGGGATCCCATTACCAATAAACTACTTGATCGCTCTGGTGTTTGCACTGCCTTGACTCCTGAGCATCGGAACAAGCGTGCTGGCTTGTTCACTGATGATGGCTTTCTTGCATGGCGCAAAGCCAAAGATGCTTCCGTCACACCTAAGTCTTCTGGTGATAGTCCCTCCTCTACACCTCCCAGCTCCGTCACCGCACCTCCTCCACGCATCTCCCAACCATCCCTGCCTACTTTTCTTTATTCCAAGGTTCCTAATACAAGAAGCTATGCCCCTTCTCCAATCCCTCACAACTATGGGGAGATTCTTGATGGTCCTCCAACCCCTCATATCTTCAGCAAAACTCCTGACGGCGTCCCTGTTACTGAAGAGGATTTTGGCCCCCCTGAGCTAGCATATTTTGATGTTAGTGAAGTCACACCTGCACTCATCAATCCCGCTACCCCTTCTGTAGACCCATCTGAGGTAGTTGTTACTGATGAAGAAGGCAATGTCCAATTTCACGATGATGGCAAACCCATCACCATCCATGCCATCCCTGCTGCTGACTTGCAAGGTCGATCTTTTCTAATGGCTCTCCCTGACGGCACACAGAAAAGAATGACAGTTGTTGATGTTGAAAACAGCATTGAGCAAAACAAAGACTTCATCAAGTTCAAGTGCAAACATAAGGATGATGAACTTGAAGATATCATCGCCTACAATGATGTCATGAATTATATCCACAGAGATATCACTCAAGAAGATGGCAAACTTTGGTCCTTTCGACGCATACTTGGTCATCAAGGTCCCCTTGACAACAAGCACCCCCAATACAAAGGTTCCAAATACAACCTATGGATTGAGTGGGAAAACATGGAACGTACCTATGAACCTCTCTCCAATGTCGCTGCAGACGATCCTGTCACTGTAGCCAAATATGCAAAGGATCACAACATGCTTGATCAACCTGGCTGGAAACATCTCAAACGCATTGTTTCCCTTGCCCGAAGAACCAAGAAACTAGAACGGCTAATCCACCAAGCCAAGCTCCGCTCCTTTCGAACTGCTCCACAGTATCAGTATGGATTCAAAGTACCTCAAAATCATGACGAGGCCATCCAGTTTGATACAACAAATGGCAACACCAAATGGCAGGATGCCATAGCGCTGGAAATGTCACAGCTTCAAGAATATGACACCTTTATTGACAAAGGTATCTACAAGGCTAGCAATATACCCATTGGCTTCCAACAGATCAAGGTCCACATGATCTATGCAGTCAAGCACGATGGACGACACAAAGCCCGGCTAGTTGCAAATGGCAATCTCACTGAAGCTCCCATTCACAGTGTGTATGCGGGAGTTGTTTCCCTTCGTGGCTTGCGCATGTGCCTATTCCTTGCTGAGCTGAATAGCTTAGAAGCATGGGGAACTGACATTGGTAATGCATACCTTGAAGCTGTTACCTGCGAAAAAGTATGCATCAAGGCTGGCGCTGAATTTGGATCACTAGAAGGCCACCTCCTATTGATTTACAAGGCCCTCTATGGACTCCGATCATCTGGCAAGTGTTTTGGTGATCTACTTGCTGCCTGCCTCGTTGAACTAGGTTTTGAAAGATCCAAAGCAGAGCCCGAAATCTTTATCAAGCCTGGCAACAACAAACATGGGGAGCCCGTATATGAGCTCATATGCACATATGTTGATGACCTCTGTTTATGTATGGCCAATCCCGAAGCCTTTCTGATAATCCTACAGTCTGAACCTTATAATTTCAAATTAAAGGGTTCTGGGCCAATGAACTTTCATTTAGGATGTGGATTCGAAAGAGATGAACATGGTGTGCTCTGCATGAACCCCATCAAGTTCATCGAGAAAATGGAAGCCTCGTATGTACAAATGTTTGGCTGCAAACCTACCACCAGGTTCCATTCACCACTTGCTGAGAACGACCACCCAGAGCTAGACTCAACATCCTTCCTAAGTGATACTGATATCCAAAAGTATCAAAGCATGATTGGATCACTTCAATGGGTCATAGCTATTGGACGTTTTGACGTGCAGACTGCAGTTATGACATTGTCAAGCTTCCGAGTCCAACCTAGGGAAGGCCACCTCAATCGAGCCAAAAGAATCTATGGTTACATCTCTAAGTTTCGACACTTCAAAATCCGATTCAGAGTGGGCATACCAGATTTTGTGCTCACTGAAGGTACCAGCACAGACTGGTCCAATACAGTGTATGGGGAGCACTCCGAGGACCTCCCTAGTGATGCTCCTAAATCCCTGGGTAAGGTGGTTGTGTTGTCTCATTTTTATGATGCAAACCTAATGCATGACATCCTAAGTGGCAAGGCTGTCACTGGCATCCTGCATTTTGCAAACAAGACCCCCATCATGTGGTTCTCCAAGAAGCAAGCAACATCTGAAACAGCCACCTTTGGGGCTGAGTTTGTATCTGCTAGAACCTGCATTGAGCAAATTGTTGACATTCGACAGTCATTCAGGTATCTTGGTACTAGAGTACACGACACATCCTACACATGGGGAGACAATGAAAAGATGATCCAAACCTCCACATTCCCATACGCGAGGCTCCACAAGAGGCATCACATTCTCTCATATCACTATGTCAGAAGCATGATAGCTAGAGGCTTCATCCTCATGCAACATCTTGCGGGCAAAGATAATTGCGCTGATATCCTCACAAAACATTGGGGACATTCAGTGGTGTATCCATTGCTCAAGCCCATCTTTCACTACTGTGGAAACACAGGTGATCTGTTGCAGGACGATTGCATCGGATCTTAATCAATGCTTTCCCATGGACACATGGGGAGTATTAAATTCCTTTCATGTCCGGTATAGCGTATGTAACAGTGGTACAGTGGTATCTCATTCTTTACTCACACAAGTTCAGCTTACTTGCCCGCGAATCATGACGTTTAACGTTAAGGACCAAATGGCTCAATCTGTGAGCTAGATATCTCATTTTCTGACCAAATGGCTTGATCGTGTAAGCCAGGTGTCTCATTATTGACCAAATGGCTCAATCTTGCGAGCCAAGTGATCGTCACTCGTACGATCGAATTATCGATACTTAAGGTATCAAAAGAGAGAACGCACGGCAGAAACTAGCATATGCTAGTCATCTCGTTAAGTGTTTTGTTTTCAAGAAAAGACAGCAGAGGTTCGATCTTTGTGCTCACGAACCTGTTTGTCTGCTGTACAGAATATCGTATGTGTTGTATTAGCGGCAACACGATATTCTTCGTAACACGGTATTTTACCGTAATACTCGTAATTTCATCGTGCTGTATTAGCGGCAGCACGCTTTAAAGTGCTACCTTGCTCTCCAGCAAGCTGAAGCGCATACCTTTTAGATTATTTGATTATTCAACCTTAAACCTTGCACCGGACGCCTCCTTGCGTCCCATTTGTAGAGCTACAAGCCTAAGATCTAACTGATTGCGTCGATTGGTCGATAGTCAGAATAGATCTGATTGGATTTGCATCTAGTCGTAGTGGATATCAGAGAAATATTAGAAACAACAGACCGGCACCTCAACCGGCCTGCAACTACAGCTCCTGTTGATCTTCTTTGCCTTTGGATGAATCAGCTCAACAGCCAGTTTCAGAAGGAAATTAACACTCTACTGCGCTAGTGTTGTTAATCTTCTAAGCGCCTGAGTCTCTTCTGTTGGAGAGGGTCTTTAACGTCCAGCCTCTTGGCTTCAGACGGCGATTAACCGGTGATCAGTCGGCAATCAGCTTTCATTTTCTTTACCCAGACTCTTTGAGTCCATTTGGGTCTGATAAACTCTATTTTTCCTCTCGTCACTACGCGTTTACACGTGTAGTCCGCTAGATATTCTTACTAGCAGTATTCAGTGATTTCAAGTATTAGTATTTAGATTTGTGAGCAATTACGTGTAAGATGACCTCTGTGATCGAACCTCTATCGGTGCTCTATTACTGTTAGCGATTCAGCGAGTCGGCTCGCTTATTTGCCTGTTAGTCATACGTGTGTGTTATCTCATTCGTGTGTATTCCCGAATGTTCGTACGTCTGTACGTTTGCTACCGGCGCTTTTCTAGACATCCATAGACAATCGTACTTCACGTTTGTCGTAGTCCCAACGTAGATGAACCCCGACGTACTGTTTCCCCGACCAGTCTACCTTGAATGTGTACTTGGCCCCGACGGCCGCTATTAGGTGATCCACGTCTTCCTGTTGGGTGTACTTGATCCCGAAGTCATCCACCACTAGGGTAAAGTTTATGTCTCTTTCATCATGTAGGAACAGTCCCTCTGTGTGGGGTGCTTTTCTGTACCCGTACTTCTGGAGGTGGTTTACTAGGTCGTCGTGGGCTATCTTTCCACTCTGTTTTAACCCATACCATGCCTTTTTGATCCGGGCATATACGTACTCTCCTTGTTTGATTCCTTCCAGTTGGTACGCTATCCGGACTCGGGGGGGAATCATGTCCCACCGGAACTTAACGTATTCGGGTTCGTCTAGCGTGGAGCATAAGTACATGTTAGAAATGTCACCGGTACAGTATTTGGCCCCAGGGGATGACACTACGCTGTTCCAGTGGGTTTTTATGGTCTCCATGCTTGCCGTCCGGGTGGACACGTTACCATGGTACTCCAGTTGGTCTCCCCCTGCTGTGATTCTAGTCCTGTAGGGGTCGGCCTTCTCGGGGCGTATGGCTACTGTGTATCGGGGGTATGTGACCCTTTTGTGCATGGGCACGTCCGTTCTCCTGATCCAGTCCAATACGTCCATCCCTTCTATGTTATTCTGTTGAAAGCCTTGGAATAACCGGCCAAACTCGTCCTCGCCCGACCTGAGCCATAATTCTTGGATCTCTGCTTTGGGGTGCCTGATTAGATCACGGTACGCTGCCCATTTGTTCAAGTCCTCATCCCATATGGATCCCCCACACGCTAGTTGGGGCACATATGATAACTCGTTCATCCGTAGGGCCTGTTTTGGTACGGGGAACTGGACCGGATCACGCGGGTAAACTCCCATTAGGGCGTTGGGCTTAAGCTTGGATTTTGAGTAGTATTGGTCGGACTTATAGTATCTGGACACCTCACCGTGTGTGTAGTCCGCAACGTCCCCATCCGTGAATTTTACTCTATAGTATTGATTGGTTTGGTCATAACTTATGACTTCACCTTCATACCACCCTGAGTTGAACTTCTTTCTAATGATCGTACCTATAGCCCAGGGGTGTCCCCGGCGGGCACTGCGTTGTTGCGTAGGCGCCACCCTTGGAGGTTCGCGCGCGTTCTCGGGTACCTTGGGCACCCTTGGAGGTTCGCGAGCATTCTCGGGCACATTGGATATTGTTTTGGGCCCGGTTGATATCTTCTGTGTCGTATCACAATGCTCGGCATCTTTGAGCTTATTTCGTTTTTGTTGCGTATTTATATGTAATAGGTCTTGTATACTCCGAAGGGCCTCGTTAACTTGTGTTCCCTGTTCCATATAAGGGATTGGCGGATGGGGTTTACTAGCAATTTCCTTTAGGTCTTGGAGTGTCATGAGCAGTCGGTCTGTAGAGGACGTATGCGGCATCTCAGTCTTTGGGAAGAATGCCACTGTGTTGCTGATTCTGGTAGCGCGGCTGGCCTCCCCGACACACGTGTAATTTCTGTAGTGCTTTAAGGCCGGCCCAATGTAGTAGCCCCTCGTTCCATGGTCCTGCCAGGCGCCGCGTTCCTGAGCCCTGTCGTGGATAATCACCCGACAACCCATAGGGGCGAGGGGGTGTTTGTTGTAGTCATATATCCCGCGTCTGAGCTCATATGCTGATAGTTTGGGCTGGGTACGTGACGCGCGTAACAAGTTGAGGGTAATGAGGGCCTGTGGGATCAGTAGGTCCCAGTCGTCTATCGGGTACTTGTCATCCACCCCATTCAATCCTGCTATAAAATGGTTCTTGAATGTCTGTATGGCCCTTTCCGCGTGGTTGAGGCGATGGTCCCCGGGAGATGCTAGTCGGTAATCGAGGTTGTTCTTTGTGATGTATGCGATTAGTTTCTTGGAGGTCTTGTTGTCCATACGTACTATTTTTGCGTTCACGTTGTCCTCTTTCATCCGCGCGTAGCATGCTGCGAATCCCTGTAGGATGTCTTCGCTCTTGCGTGACTGAATGGGTTCCACGTCAATATAGTTGGAATCGTAGTCGTACATGAGGAAAACGTATTGGTGGCCACGACGTGACGTGACTGGGTATCTCCCCGGTAGGTCCCACGCAATGAGTTCCGTCGGCTCGTTTTGGGTGCGTGGCCCTGTGTGGTTGGTTGGTTGCATTTCATTTGCTGATACTATGTCCACGCAGACATTATGTATCTTCTTCCGGCTGACTTGGGGTGGATCTGTATTGGCTGTCGGCCTGTTCTTCGCCTTCTTTGGTTTGCGCGTGCTTTGGATGCCTTGCCGAACCATTTGTAGGTGTCCCATAGTAGTTTCTTCAGTGAGTGGGAGATGTCGGTTGACACGTTGTGCTGTGAGACCTGGCCACGTGGCGAATGACCCATGGTTGATGGCGCGGACCCATGTTTCTTTCGTGGGATACCCTGCTGCTGCGTGGTAGAATCTTATTAGCTTGGGGATGGCTTGAATCTGGTATGCCCCTGCCCCCGTGTGTATTGGATATTCGTTTGGGTTGTTATTTGGGTTGGCGCTGGTTGCGCTGCTTTCGTTTTCGTTTTCGTATTTCGGGATGGTGCTGGTTGCGCCGCTTTCGTTTTCAGTTTCGTTTTCGTTTTCGTTTTGCGGGGGGAGGACTTTCACCCTTGGAGATTTAGCCGTATCCGGCTCGGCGGCCTGATGTAGTGGTACCATGTATAGATTCCTAAGGGGGTCACGTCGGCCTGTGAGTATGATTTGTTTGGTGGGGCCATAAACAGCCACGTGGTTCTTAGAGAACGCCACTTCGCAACCGTTATTGCATAGTTTGGGCACTGAGACCAATGGCAGCTCCACTTCATCAAACTTGTGACAACCGCGTGCCTCGAGGGGGAGTCGGGGTAAATCTAACAGGTCGGTCGCAGTGGATAGCATAGTGCTCCCATTAGCACAACCTACGGTTAGCGCCCCCGGTGTGTCTTGATGTGCCCCCCCTTGGTACGTCGCTGGGACAAAATGGTCTGTTGCTGCTGAATCCAGGGCCCCAAACCCGGGTGGGGCACCGACATGGAACGCAACGTCTTGTGCGAAGGTCACGGAACGCGGCGGCCGAGGTAGTTTATCACGCGAGGGGTCACGTAGGATACTGAGTAATTGTGAATCGTGATTACTAGATTTATGTATACTACTACTGTGGTCCCTCCCACACCGTCAGGTCCGGAGGGGAGCCTCATATACTCCTCGTCCGTTGCCGTTGGGATTGGGTCCATTCCACTTCATCCACCTGTCGTTGTTCCTGGTGGATCCTCCCATTTGGTTGTCGTATGTGGCTCCTTCCTGGTGGTTGGACTTGTTCCTACGGTGGAAGCAATCTCGCCCGCTATGCGACAGGTTGACGCCGCAGGAGTGGCAGTAATATTCGTACTGTTTCCACTCGTGGGCTAGTGGCCGACCTGTTTCGGCCTGCCTGTGGCGGCTGGTGTCGGCTGCCTTGAGTCGATTGACGTCTGCCTGTAGTGAGGCCATGGCCGTTTCCCATTGGTGCGACATTGTCATCGTAGACGCTGCTGTCGCGGTTGACGCCGTGGTTTCGGATACGCACGAGTAGATCTCACGGCACGCGTTTGCCAGCTCAAGTTGTTGGGCTTCAAGGTCTGTGAACCGCCGGTCGTTATGAATGTCCACCATGTTGGCCTTTGCGGACTTACTGTGGTATGCGCTGTACAACTCCTTCAGTTGTTGTCCCCAGAACTTTTTGTAGTGTAAGAACTCATCTTTCGGGGCTATCGTCGTCCTGTGCTGTTTCCAGTCCTCATTGACTCTGTGGAGGGTAATTGGGTCATGGCCGCTGCGCATGAATGCGTCCCGCGCATAATCGATCATTTGTGCTGCGGATACTCCTGCGGTTTCCGGAAGAAGGTTGATCTGCCATTGATACTTGGTTAATTGTCTAAAGTACTCCTTGGGCCCGATTGGGCTCGGTGAATACGATAGGGCATTCATTTTCTTCGAGAGCTCGCGAGTGAGTTGGTGTTGGGCATCCGTTGTACAGAGGTCAGTTTCCATGGCTTGGAACGCAGCCAGTACTGTGGTTCCTCTGGGGAATGCCTCTGAGCCCAGGTCTTTTAGATCATCCAGCATGGTGGGAAACTTTTTGTCGGTAATGAGCAGGGCTTCTCTATCATATTTGTTCCACTCCACGTATAGGGCGCGTCGGCGTTTCCATAATTTGTACGCGTCTGAGGTGAGCTCTATAGTGCTATCGAGTTCTTGGGGCTCAGTAGGCGCCGTGGGATATTCAGCTCCGGCGTCTCTTGCGTTGTATTGTTCCTTACTTTCCAATAGGAATGCATACCCACTCCCTTGTAGGAATTTGATGGATACTACTTCGGCCAATGCGTTGGCTAGGGTCTTCTTGAACTCGTATACGTCCACACTCGTTGGGACCGCTATGGGTTTCAATTGGATCTCATCCAGGTGGTCTTTAACCCCAGTGTAATCCTTCTTCTTGACCATCCCGTCGTCGGTGTCACTATCTTCACTGTCTTCGGTATAGTCGTATAGCAACCTGTTCTGTGTTTGTAACTGTGTGTTTTGTTCTTCTGTGTATTCGAGTATATCCCTGTTGTAATGTTCGAGCTCTACCAGTTGGTCTCTCAGATCCCGAATTCGGGTGGAGCCTACGTTCCTGGAATCGCCGATGCTGGTGTCTGGGGTAACTCCTCTCGTTGTAGGGCCGGGGATTCCTTCGGTTTGTGTTCCCTCTGGCATTGGGGTGTGTAATCTTATCGATAACTAATAAGACCAAAGTCGTAAGCGTCGTTCGGTTGGTTAGTTAGTTAGTTATTTCTGTTTTACTTTACGGTGTTGGAAAGAGTTATTGATAAGATTATGATCGGATTGTTTCTGGACCATATTGTTCTCTTATTTACTAATTTGTCTTTTCTTTGTGTGGGAATACACGTATCGAGCGTTCGATACCCATAGATACCCGTAACGTGTGTTCGATACTCAGTGTTTTAAATATCTCTTGATACTCTTGAGCGCGCTTATGTATAATTTACTTATTGCGCTCTCTTCTCGATAAAAGAGCTAGAACCCTTTGGAATCATTCTTCTTGTTTTACGTTTCCGTAAATACGAATACGTATTTGTTTTACGTTTACGTAAAACAATACGTTTCCGTAAATACGAATACGTATTTGTTTTACGTTTACGTAAAACAATAATACGTATTCGTGTTACGTTTACGTAAAAGAATACGTATTCCTACCTCGTTCGCGTATACGTAAATTCACGCTTGATTCACTATTCCAATACTTTGTTGCCGATTCTTTGCCGATTCCTTCTCTTTTGTCGTTGTTCTTGCTGCTGCCGGCTGGTTGCTTCTGATTCGACGGTTGCGCAGCCTTCTTACTCCTCTGTCACGAAAAACAGTACCTCGTGCCTGTTGATATAGAAGCAATGGATAGAGATTTATTGCTTTCAAGACATATTTGTTTGGGGGCCAATTCAAACAATATCTATCAGCAAACCACCTCTTCTCCAATGCGAGCTAATTCTTTTTTCAGTACAAGGCTGTTATTTCAGACTAAAATATAAGAGCACGGATAACCTGCCTAATGCTGATAAAGAAGTATTAGGTGGAATCCCACGTTCACCGACGGAGTGCCAAATTGGTGGAGTTGTTAGTTGAACGTTTAACACTAACCCTAAGAGTTGACAACCTTGTAGACGGAGTTTATGTGGGGGGGGGGGGTTTGGGGGGGGGGGGGGGAAATACGTAGAAATATTAAAAAATCTGTTTTTAACAAGTAGACTTGGTACAAACGCTACGACTAAAAATCATTAAAAACAGTACCCAAATAATTATTTACGGAAATGAGATGCTTTGTCTAAAAGCAATAGTTATATCTAGTGGCGCGCGTTCATTTTTATGGTAGCGAACTCTCATTTTTATGGTTGCACATAACCATAAGATTTAACCTGAATACAGATTAAAATCATACGATTCTCATCATCGTCATCATCGGCCCGTCGTTTCTCATACCGTACGAATCGAATTTTATGAGAGAGTTGGTGAGAAATACAATCGGACTTTTTAGATTTGGTACAATTTGTACATGAATGAGTCGGACTTGATGTACTTACAGCTATCTACTCTCATACGAATCGAATTTATTTGATCGAAAAAGACGCGAAGGAAAGATACGAACGATTGAGGTGCGAAAAAGATCGGTACCGGTACGATACACATAAAATGCAACCCAGGTTGAATTTTCCTGGCTGCGTGCAACTTTGTACTGCACGTTCTGTAGACTGAGATACCCCATTCCGCACCCTCCAAAAACAGAGGTGCGGTAACATTTTTTGTACTGGCACCGTACAGTACAGGTTGCATAATCAACCTTAAGAGGGTTGCATTTTCAGTTGATTTTTATTGCTGTATTTTAACACGAGGTGCGCAACTTATGCAACCCACCACACACCATTGAGTTGAGTACCGGCCCATTATTTAACTTGTTTTTGGCGACACTCAATAAGACTCCACTTTGGTTTCTTACTTCATATCTTTTTGCCGATTCATCGCTCACTATTTCAACTCACTATTTAGCTCACATTTTTGATCCAAATTCAACAGAAACAAGAAACAAGCATGCCCCGAGTACTCAGTACGAATCCTCGGGCTGTTAGAGCCAGGGAACGGCGTGCTGCAGCCCGCGCTGCTACAGCAAACACTGCAGCATTTGAAAGAGCCTTTCCCCTTCCAGCAGGTGGTCGGAGTTTGGAAGAAATCCGGAATGCTACATCCCTTCTAGATTTCCGGAATAGTGCTGGTGCTGGTGAATCCTCATCGTCGTCCCCCTCATCCTCAGCATCCGGATCTCCTACGACTCGTGCTGCTCCCCGCCCTCCTCCTCGACCTCCTTCCGGAACAAGAACAGGAATAATAATTCAACGTTTGGAAACGGGCCAACGTGTGCAATTGGCAACACTTGAAAGGGCTCGCGGTCATCTTGGACTTGGAGATCGACAAGACCAACAAGAAGAAGACCAACAAGAACCCCTTGAATCTGATGATGACGATGACAATGACGATGATGCAACAGCAGCATCCAATGGCACAGGTATTACCGGCGCGGATGCCGCCGCTGCCAATGATGATGATGATGATACAACAGACACGCCTCGTCGACGAGGAGGCCGAGTTGCAGGACCAACACCTGTCCTACCAAATAATGTGAATGCTCCCACCCAAGTATTAAGATACCACAAGACCTTGCTGATGGTGATGGATTTCTTGCATGAATGCAAATACCCCACAGACAAGATGTTCACTACTGAGGAGCTTGCTGTCATTACCCCCGAGGATATCTACAGATGGATGTGTTTCAAGGTGTATGGAAAAGTCGATCCTGGACCAGATGATAATCCAAGACTAGGTAGATCAAGTACTCTGATGTATTGGAAGAAGGCTATTTCATACTTCATGCCAAGCCATGCCACCTGGAATGAAGCCACATGCGTAGGAAACCCCACAAAGTCCCGCCGCATTAACAACCTTATTAAAGCAGTGAAGAAGAAAGAGACTTGCCACCTAGGAAAGGAGAGCCAAGCTGATCGATGCTTCACAAATGAAGAGTTCCTGCAAGTGCTTGACCTAACAAAAGGAACACAGCATTGTTCAGCTTCAACACCAAGCAATGTTGAAGTTCCAGCTTCATATGATTGGTAGGGGGGATGATACATCCCATATGAAGAAGGTTAACTTGGAAGCCAGCCTAAACTATACCGGTTACATTTTAGCGCAGATGAGATGGTCAAAGAATGTTCAGGATGAAGGCAACTGCCCAGTGCAGCTGCTAATGGGCGCTATGGATCACCGCTACTGTGTTCTTCTTGGGCTTGCAATCTATCTGGAGGTGTGGCTAAGCACTGGCGCGGGCTGGTTGAGTCAGTGGCTGTTTGCAGAAGGAAATACTGTGTTCAATTCATCTGCAAAGGTGCAAGACAAGGAAGCAAATGCTTGCAAGAACAGCTATCAGAATGCTCTCAGGCGAATCATCGAGGACCCAGAGTTTGAACCTGTTACTGATAGGAAGCTTGGGACTCACTCTGTTAAGAAGTGGGGTACTACTATGGCGCGCAGAGCAGGAGCTACTAGGGACGATGTCAACTAAAGAGCTAGATGGAAGACTAGAGGCCAACAAGATGACTATCTGGATGTACAGTTGGATTGGCCAGATATTAATGCAGCTAGTAAGTTGTGTTATAAGGGCATCTGCATGTACAAGGAGAAAGATGCTAGTGGTATTACAAAGGAGTGGCTGTGTAGTGCTGTCGCGCCAGCAATTAAATCCAAGTTTGGCCCTGCAGTCGCCACCACTCTTGCAAAGGCCTTGCTTTGGGCTTGCTTTGATGGAGCAGCGGTTGATTTGGTCCCTCCTGGACTGAAGGGGCAGATACTTAATCGGTACAGCCTTTTAGAAGAAAGATTGGAGGATGAAGTGAATCCTATTCAAAAGGTTCGAGTGATTGCTTCAAATCATGATGGGGTTGTGCACTTGGATGAAATCCCTACGACAGAAGATGAGATTGCTCGGGGAGCACGAGGGCACGGAGAGCAATGGAAGAATGCTATCTATGCTAAGATGTGTACCACACAGAACCATGTTGCAGAGCTCAGGAACCATAACATTGCAGAGATAGCAGAGATGAAGAGAACAATGAAGCAGTTGCAACAGATGTTTAGGGGGATGGCAATAGCGCCGGCGCGGCGACTTGGTGGAGGAGGAGGGAGAGGACCAGCTGTAGTGGATGCCGCGCCGGGTCTTCCAGAGGGGCAGCGGCCTGCAACCTTGTACGCCACTCCAAGAACCATCCAAGCCTTGTGGGATGAGTACCAAAATGGAATAGGAGGGAGGAAGCCGGCGCGCGAGTTCACTGCAGCTGAGCGAGGGCGCGTTAAGTTCAAGTATTCCAACAGGAAAGTTGTGTGGAGTTGTATGGAGAGGCTCTTGAATCGTGGCAATGATGTGAACACTGCCATCAGCAAGATCAAGCGTGTTTATGGGGATGTGTCCATCACAAAGCTAATCAAGGCAATGCGCCGTGATGAGAGGAGTGGAGGGAATCCGACACTTCGATGAGCAGCGGCGATTGCTGCTGGATGGATTCGTTTGATCGATTCGTTCGATCGATTCGTTTGATCGATTCGTTTGTTGGTTCAATGGAGGAGGAGGAGGAGGAGCTTGTTGGATAGGGGATCCCCCCCTGTTGTTGCTGATAAGCTCTGTTTTTTAGTTCAAGTTTTTTCATGTTCCGGTGTGTTGTCGAGTGAGTGAGTGCTGTAATCACGGGCGGGTTTGATCGATCACCTGTCTAAGTCAATGTTAGTGTCGTGTAACATGTCAGTAATAGATAACAGTATTATTTGTACACATTTACTTCCATCTTCTTGTACCTCAGCTCGGAAAGTGAATGGTCGATTTTTGGAACTGTCTTGTTGCCGGTCTTGTTGCCGGTCTTGTTGCCGGTCTTGTTGAGTATTGAAGGTGCGGCGGGTTCGATCGATCACCTGTCTAAGTCAATGTTAGGGTCGTGTAACATGGAAGTAGTAGATAACAGTATTATTTGTACACATTTACTTCCATCTTCTTGTACCTTGACTCGGAAAGAGAATGGTTGATTTTTGTTCTGTCTTGTGTTTTCAACCTTTCGACGATTTTTTTTCGATACTTAGTGTGTTACACAAAAAGGTGCGGAGTGCTCACCAAACGTTACCTCTGTAGACTTCTACATGGTTTGTGTACTGTTGCATTTTAAGTTGCGTTTTTTTTTGTGTACTCTCACGGTACGCTCGTAATTGGTGGAGTTGTTAGTTGAACGTTTAACACTAACCCTAAGAGTTGACAACGTAACCTTCTAGACGGAGTTTATGGGGGGGGGGTTTGGGGGGGGGGGGGGAATACATAGAAATGTTTAAAAAATTTGACTGAGTTATAGTTTGGGCTGGGACTGGCAAGACTTGCACTCTCTTCAAATCTGGTGGGTTTTTTGATTGATGATTGAGTTAATTTTAGGTTGGGGATGGGCAGGATTTGCACTGTCTTCAAATCTGGTGGGTTTTGGGGTTGACAATTGAATTATATTTTGGTTAGGGACTGGAAAGATTTCCACTGTCTTCAAATCTGGTGGGTTTTTGGGTTGATGACTGAGTTATATTCTGGTGGGGGATGAGCAAGATTTGAACTGTGTTCAATTCTGGTGGCTTTTTGGGTTGAAAAATGAGTTATATTTTGGTTGGGGACTGGCAGGATTTGCACTGTGTTCAAATCTGGTGGGTTTGTGGGTTGATGACTGAGTTATATTGTGGTTGGGGACTGGAAAGATTTGCACTGTGCTCAAATCTGGTGGGGTTTTGGGTTGATAACTGAGTTATGACTAAGTTATAGTTTTGTCAGGGATTGGCGAGACTTGCACGCTCTTCCAATCTGGTGGGTTTTTTATTGATGATTGAGTTAATTTTAGGTTGGGGATGGGCAGGATTTGCACTGTTTTCAAATCTGGTGGGTTTTTGGGTTGATGATTGAATTATATTTTGGTTAGGGACTGGAAAGATTTGCACTATGTTCAAATCTGGTGGGTTTTTGGGTTGATGACTGAGTTATATTTTGGTTTGGGATCAGCAGGAATTGCACTGTCTTCAAATCTGGTGGGTTTTTGGGCTGACGATTGAATTATATTTTGGTTAGGGACTGGAAAGAATTGCACTGTGTTCAAATCTGGTGGGTTTTTGGGTTGACAATTGAATTATATTTTGGTTAGGGACTGGCAGGATTTGCACTGTGCTCAAATCTGGTGGGTTTTTTGGTCGAGGATTGAATTATCTTTTGGTCAGGGACTGGCAGGATTTGCACTGTGTTCAAATCTGGTGTGTTTTTGGGTTGATGGCTGAGTTATATTTTGGTCGGGGACTGGCAGAATTTGCACTGTGTTCAAATCTGGTGTGTCTTTGGGTTGATGACTGAGTTATATTTTGGTCGGGTATCGGCAAGATTTGCACTGTGCTCAAATCTGGTGGGTTTTTGGGTTGATGACTGAGATATATTTTGGTCAGGGACTGGTAGGATTTGCACTGTGTTCAAATCTGGTGGGTTTTTGGGTTGACGATCGAATTATCTTTTGGTCAGGTATTGAAAAGATTTGCACTGTGTTCAAATCTGGTGGGTTTTTGGGTTGACGACTGAGTTATATTGTGGTTGGGGACTGGAAAGATTTGCACTGAGCTCAAATCTGGTGGGGTTTTGGGTTGATAACTGAGTTATGACTAAGTTATAGTTTTGTCGGGGATTGGCAAGACTTGCACGCTCTTCCAATCTGGTGGGTTTTTCTATTGATGATTGAGTTTATTTTAGGTTGGGGATGGGCAGGATTTGCACTGTTTTCAAATCTGGTGGGTTTTTGGGTTGATGATTGAATTATATTTTGGTTAGGAACTGGAAAGATTTGCACTATGTTCAAATCTGGTGGGTTTTTGGGTTGATGACTGAGTTATATTTTGGTTTGGGATCAGCAGGAATTGCACTGTCTTCAAATCTGGTGGGTTTTTGGGCTGACGATTGAATTATATTTTGGTTAGGGACTGGAAAGAATTGCACTGTGTTCAAGTCTGGTGGGTTTTTGGGTTGACAATTGAATTATATTTTGGTTAGGGACTGGCAGGATTTGCACTGTGCTCAAATCTGGTGGGTTTTTTGGTCGAGGATTGAATTATCTTTTGGTCAGGGACTGGCAGGATTTGCACTGTGTTCAAATCTGGTGTGTTTTTGGGTTGATGGCTGAGTTATATTTTGGTCGGGGACTGGCAGAATTTGCACTGTGTTCAAATCTGGTGTGTCTTTGGGTTGATGACTGAGTTATATTTTGGTCGGGTATCGGCAAGATTTGCACTGTGCTCAAATCTGGTGGGTTTTTGGGTTGATGACTGAGATATATTTTGGTCAGGGACTGGTAGGATTTGCACTGTGTTCAAATCTGGTGGGTTTTTGAGTTGACGATTGAATTATATTTTGGTTTGGGACTGGAAAGATTTGCACTGTGTTCAAATCTGGTGGGTTTTTGGGTTGATGACTGAGTTATAGATTGGACAAAGATGGGCAGGATCTGAACTCTCTTCAAATCTGGTGGGTTTTAGGGTTGACGATTGAATTATATTTTGGTTAGGAACTGGATAGATTTGCACTGTCTTCAAATCTGGTGGGTTTTTGGGTTGATGATTGAGTTATAGTTTGGACGGGGATTGGTAGGATTTGAACTGTCTTCAAAACTGGTCGGTTTTTGGGTTGACGATTGAATTATATTTTGGTTAGGGACTGGAAAGATTTGCACTGTGTTCAAATTTGGTGGGTTTTTGGATTGATGACTGAGTTATATTTTAGTCGGGGATTGACAGGATTTGCACTGTGTTCAAATCTGTTATGTTTTAGGGTTGATGATTGAATTATATTTTGGTTAGGGACTGGAAAGATTTGCACTGTGTTCAAATCTGGTGGGTTTTTGGATTGATGACTGAGTTATATTTTAGTCGGGGATTGACAGGATTTGCACAGTGTTCAAATCTGTTATGTTTTAGGGTTGAGGATTGAGTTATATTTTGGTCGGGGATTGGCAAGATTTGCACTGGCTTCAAATCTGTTCAAATTTTGAACTGATGACTGAGTTACTTTTTAGTCAGGGATTGAAATAATTTGCACTGTGCTCAAATCTCGTGGGTTTTGGGTTGTTGGGAGTCACAAAACATAAGAATACTGATCTACAAAGAAGAAAAGACGAAAACAAGCACATAACTTCACAGTACCCGACAGGAACAAACCATCATGAACAGCAATATACCTCCCATGGATTTGGATGGTCAGGAAATCAATGCCAATGCCAATACAACTGTGGGTACGGAGAAGACACTAGAAGGAAAAACAGAGTCAAAAACAATTTCTGTCATGCTAGAAGCAGCAATCGATACAGCACCCGACAGGAGCAATCCTATCATGAACAGCAATTTATCGCCCGCCAACAAACCTGCTTTGACGACACTAACTCTCATGGATTTAGAGGGTCAGGAAAGTAATGACAATGCCAATACAACTGTGTGTACGGAGAAGACACTAGAAGGAAAAACAGAGTCAAAAACAATTTCTGTCATGCTAGAAGCAGCAATCGATACAGCACCCGACAGGAACAATCCTATCATGAACAGCAATTTATCGCCCGCCAACAAACCTGCTTTGACGACACTAACTCTCATGGATTTGGATGGTCAGGAAAGTAATGACAATGCCAATCCAACTATGTGTACGGAGAAGACACTAGAAGGAAAAATGGAGTCAAAAACAATTTCTGTCATGCTAGAAGCAGCAATCGATACAGCACCCGACAGGAACAATCCCATCATGAACAGCAATTTATCGCCCACCAACAATCCTGCTTTGACGACACTTACTCCCATGGATTTAGAGGGTAAAGAAAGTAATGACAATGCCAATACAACTGTGGGTACGGAGAAGACACTTGAAGGAAAAATGGAGTCAAAAACAATTTCTGTCATGCTAGAAGCAGCAATTGATGACAATGGTAATGCCAATGTGAATGTCGGCATTGTTAAGGAAACACATTTAGAAAATATTGGACAGGACACGGTGAATTACAAAACGGTTGCAGGGACAGAGACGACAACAATTTCTGGTAATGACGCAACAGCAACAACAACAGAAATAGATGTGACGACAAATGAGAAAACCCCACCGGACGACCACCAGATTGTTGAAAGGATGTCAGATAATCAAGAGACAAAGAATAAAGGGAAGCCAATCAGTTCAAAGAAAAAAAATGATCCTCTATCAAAATACAACAAACCCAATCTAGTGGAAATTAGAAAACTATCTAAAGAAAAAGCAATCGACATGATGTCTGGATTCTGCAGTTATATCTTTCATGATAATGACAAGGAAATACCATATGCGATGCCAACTTCAGTGATGAGTTTCATATGTAAATGTGGGCAAGTTATGGGCCATGCAAAAAAAGCAAGTAAACACTTACAAAACTGCCAATCCATGGAAGACACTGTCCCAAAATGCATACCAGATGAAATGAATTATAGAGCTGAATCTCGATATGCATGGTATCAGAACAAGCTTCAGTTGAAATTGAGTCTTAATCAAAAAACATTTGCCTGTATTTGTGGTGAGATGCATGGAATAACAGCTTTTTCCACTCATGCTAATGCCTGTCAATTTGTTAATTTCCTTTTGAAACTGGCTGTTGAGCTGATTCAATCCAAAGGCAAAGAAGAACAACAGGAGCTTTAACTGCAGGCCGGTTGAGGTGCCGGTCTGTTGTTTCTAATATTTCTCTGATATCCACTACGACTGGATGCGAATCCAATCAGATCTAATCTGACTATCGACCAATCGACGCAATCAGTTAGATCTTAGGCCTCTGGAGGGCATGTAGGACAAGGGTCCAGAAGAAAGCACATTGCTTGTCATGGAGAGCTTTTTCATACCCAACGAGTGGTATATCAGGCCAGCTTGGGTCAAGGAATGTGCGAGTGTCTATGTCAGACGTTTCCAGCTTTGCCTTGAATTTTACAAGCCATCGTTCAAACCGTGCATCATTCTGCAGGATGGGAAAGGTGGATTCATCCCTTGATTTCTTGGTCCAGGATTCATATCTAAGCTGTTCGATGGGCTTGGAGGATCTTTCCTGTTGTTGTCGAGGCGTGCCGGTGCTAGTGATTGCAATGCTCGTTCCAGATGCTCTTCTGGCTCTGACAGCACTAAAACAGTAGCTGCGAAAGTCGTCTTTGGTATACTGGGTTTTATCCTCTGAGTCTAGTCCTTGTGCTGTGAGATGCTCGCCGTAGTCAATGACTTGCTGTATGGACGTCTGTACATGTCGATAAATTGGGGTTCTTACTCCCCCTTGGAGGAAAACTAGGTCTCCAATGTTTTCGATGTACAAGAAGGCTAGCCATGTCTTGATCCTTGCAGCAATGAGAGCCTCGCACAGGGTGTCATTTCGTTCCTTCGGTATGTCAAAGATATCATGCAAGAAGGTGGCTAGTGGTTGGTCAAATGATGGAAAGAGGTGTTCGATAGGTGTGCTTTCTTCTTCATCGTCATGCAACCTGTCCTGCGGGTCGTCCATGTCGTTTGCAGGCAGTAGGGATGTGGTTGCAGCGCTTCCGGGTTGGAGTGTTTGGAATCCCGTGGACCTGCTTCGTCCCGTCGACCTGCTTCGCGTTCTGGCGGCGACGGGGATGTCCGGCATGAGAGGATGGGTCTAATGACTGTAACGCTGCTATCGTCTCCAGTCTTTCGATGAGATATGGCTTGCCGGTGACGCGGAGAGGCAACGAAAATCCGTTTCCTGCGTTTGTTGCTGTAGACCAACGCCGCAGTTTTCTTGTATCGAGAACGTAAATTCGTTGACTTTGTGTCGTTGTTTTGTTTTCGTAACAAAAATTCGGATCTGCTGTCGGATTGTCGTCGGCGTTGAGTGCTTCTACTTGTCGTCTTCTTTTGCAAGCTTCAACAAGCTTGCGACTGTTAATCTGTTAATTTCCTTTTGAAACTGGCTGTTGAGCTGATTCAATCCAAAGGCAAAGAAGAACAACAGGAGCTTTAACTGCAGGCCGGTTGAGGTGCCGGTCTGTTGTTTCTAATATTTCTCTGATATCCACTACGACTGGATGCGAATCCAATCAGATCTAATCTGACTATCGACCAATCAACGCAATCAGTTAGATCTTAGGCTTGTAGTTCTACAAAAGGGACGCAAGAACGTCCGGTGCAAGGTTTAAGGTTGAATAATCAAATAATCTAAAAGTATAAGCGTGTTGGCTTGCTGGAGAGCAAGTTACCACTTTAGAGTGTGCTGCCGCTAATACAGCACAATATTACAAATATACGGCAAAATACCGTGTTACGGGGAATATACGGCAAAATACCGTGTTATTTTGTGCATCAGGGAAACAAGTTCGTGACCACGCTTCGAACCTCTGCTGTCTTTTCTTGAAACAGAACACTTAACAAAATATAGCATATGCTAATATCTGGTATGTGTTCTTTCTCGGATCACTAAGTATCGAACTTGAGTGACGATCGATGCTTCCTCTTCAGTTAAGTATCGATTCTCGATCGTAAGAATGAGCTATCGGTTCTTTTTCTCATATTTAAGTATCGGTCTCGATCGTAAGAATGAGCCCGGTAATTTTCGAGGTCTCATTATTTTCGATCTCGTACCTCTACCAACTTAGACACGAAAGGAATTTAATACAATTTGCTGCAGAGTGCGTCAAGGAATTTGAATTGAGGAATGCTACTCCTCATGTTCGAAGTGTAAAACGCGTACGAACGTAAGTTCGCACCTCGAGTGCCAGCGAGATGATTTCGCACCTCAAGTGCGCGCGCAATGCGCGCGCCTGTCAGTGACGTCATTGCTTGCACCTCGAGGGGTGTCAGCGTCGTATCGGAATCAGCGACGTATCGGAATCGACAGCGCCGCACCTCTGCTTGTACCTCTACTGGTGATAACACAGATAGGTATCAAGCGCCCACACATACAAGATAGCAGTAGTACTCATAATTATTATTAACCCCGATTATTACATGCACCTCTGTCTATACATCATGGGCATAGAGTAGAGAGAGGATTCTCGAACTCTAATAGTTAATAATAATTATCCGGACGTCAACGATACACAGAGCGCAAACAGCGCCGCTGCAGGGAAAACCGAAACGGCAACAATCATCGACGCCCGTCAACAAGAACCTTGTTGAGAGAGGGATCGTAATCCTCCTACGACTTCTCCTAGAGCAACAACAAAACACAATCGCTCTAGTGGCGCATGCAGCTCCAAGGGTGGTGCCTTGATAGCTACTGCAACATCAACACCTTCCTCTCCAGTACCGAGTCGAAACCAAGGACAACGTAAGGAAGACACAACAACGAAGCCGACGATTGATGAACGACACAACGTCTGTCGATGCTTTTTATTGCAAGTGCTGATGAACAAAGGTGCGCAACCGAAACGAAGTTATTGTTCATGGCATATGCAAAGAACATTTGTGAAGTGCGTACGCGGATGTGGTTATAAGTACAACTAAGTGGGCGCAGATAACATATCTGCAAGGGTGTGTTCGAAGTGTAAAACGCGTACGAACGTAAGTTCGCACCTCGAGTGCCAGCGAGATGATTTCGCACCTCAAGTGCGCGCGCAATGCGCGCGCCTGTCAGTGACGTCATTGCTTGCACCTCGAGGGGTGTCAGCGTCGTATCGGAATCAGCGACGTATCGGAATCGACAGCGCCGCACCTCTGCTTGTACCTCTACTGGTGATAACACAGATAGGTATCAAGCGCCCGCACATACAAGATAGCAGTAGTACTCATAATTATTATTAACCCCGATAATTACAGTAACTGCATGCACCTCTGTCTATACATCATGGGCATAGAGTCGAAAGAGGATTCTCGAACTCTAATACCTCAACCATTGAAATCTATGACAAATGGATCTTTTTCGAATGATGTTTTGCTTGAAATTTCTCAACCCAATCATTCAACATCTTACAAACGCATGAAATGTGAAGAAATGATAGATCACCTATTTGTTACTATGACGTTTGAACAAGCTGTGTTTTATGTGCCAAAACTTGAAGATCCATTGTTTGCTACACAGCTGCAAATTCTTGATAGCATCCAAGCCAAAATTATGAAACATTGGGATTTTTTCAAGTCAGTTGTTTCTAAGGCAAGGAAAGCAGATCATTCCGCACAACCAATACAAGCATTCAGATATGAAATGCATCTGTCTTTCAGCAGTCCAAAGCACCTAGCACAGAAACCGGCATGGAAAAAGTTTTGTGATAAAACTGGTTTTGAAATGCGTCATATGGTTTCTTTTTTAAAATTTATTGAAGAAACCACTATGAATATGTGTTTACCACGAACAATTCCAAAAGAAGAAATTCAATATTGGAAGGTTGCTACACCAAGCCTAATAATCACTGAAGTACGTGGTGATCAGGCCATGCACTTAGATTTGATGGGACATCCTTTTGAAAAACAATTTGGAATGCTGCTTACAGGAGGGCAGAGTACAACAAAAGTGGTTGAACCAAGTCAAAAAGAAAAGGTTGGTTATACAACAGTGATTGATCTCATTCAGAAAGGTTTATCATTTGTTCGGGCTTTGAATTGGATAAATATTCCAGATTCATTTTTTCAGAAAATCAAAAATATGGGGGAAACGGAAGAAGCCTTGGATGAATATTTTCAAACAGCATTTGGTGATTTATTCAGGATTATTCATGGTGAACATCATGTCAAATATGACAAAAATGAATCAATTACACCCAATCTGATGGAAAATTTTGAATTCAAAGCAGCCAGACTCGTACGGTGTCCTTTGCTGTCTTTTTCTGAAATTCCGGGAGGAGTAATCCACGCTGGTAGTGGTTCATCCATAAACACGATCCGTATTTTGCTATTTTGGACTGCATATAACAAGACAAAAACAAAACAGTATGATGCTGGTTTACAGGTTACACTTCTGCAGAATATGGTTATGATTGCAGAGTCTGTTTGGAAACATATTGATGATTTGGACAAAGAATATATGATTTATCTACTCTACTATGCATATTACGTTTCAGCAGAAGCTTACAAGCCTACAGCCTCTGGAATGTTTACAAGTCAAGGCAATTTTTCTGAGGTGCACACACTTGTTTCAAAATTTCACATTATATGTGAATGTGAATCAGATGAAGAGAAGAATCAAAAAATGACTGAATTGCTTTCCACCTTTACTAAACGTTTGTTCAAGGTTCAATATCACCGTGAAGCAAAAAAAACATAAAAGAAACTATAAGGAAAATTAAGTTCTTTTCCCCACGACCCCCTTTTTGGGGGGTCTAATACGTGCAAAGGACAGATTACATTAAAAAAATTAATATTTGATTGTTAGATGTTAATTTCTCATTCCCTCTATGCTTTGAATTCATTTTGTGTGCGAGACATGCTCACACATACATCGCATGCACATACATGACACGTGCCCCACGCATGGTATAATTGGAAGACACATGTTGAATAGTTTTTAGAGTACTTTTCACATCATAGTATCTTCAATTCGATCATCTTAATTAATTCCATTACTATGAAGTCCCAGGTTTGTGAAAAAATCTTTATTTTATTATCTATGATTAATCCAATTGACCTATTGCAAATTCCAAGGCAATCTTGTTTCATTGTTTTTAATCTATCACAACAGTGTTAAGTCCCAGGTTCTCAAAATCGTTTGACAGGATAACGTAGAATTAGCAGACAAACAATCAATTTGGAATTACTTCACACACTACTGTGTGGATTTTGAAGGTATTTTGGTCCGTGCATTACCTCTGCAATTTTTGCACACTTTTTTTCAAGTTGAAAAACCCATCCTAATTAATAAGACCAAAGTCGTAAGCGTCGTTCGGTTAGTTAGTTAGTTAGTTATTTCTGTTTTATCTTACGGTGTTGGAAAGAGTTATCGATAAGATTATGATCGGATTGTTTCTGGACCATATTGCTCTCCCAATTACTAATTTGTCCTTTCTCTGTGTGGGGACGTGTGGATACTCATATCGTGCGTTTGTAAGATTCTCATATCGCCTACCACGATTCAGTGCTTTAAGTATCCCTCGATTCTCACTTGCGCTTATGTATAATTTACTTATTGCGCTCATCCAGTGATAGTTCTTGGAATCATACGTCTCTCTGTATTTACGTATCACGTATTTTCACACGTATACGTATCACGTATACGTAAATACCATTCGCGTATACGTAAATTCTCACGTATACGTAGATTCTACGTTTTACGTACGTACATATCTTACGTTCGCGTATCACGTATCTTTTAGTAATTCAACACACCCTTGGATGGTCCTCAGGCTATCCGGCTCATAGAGATATATTGGACGTACCTTTTTATGGTGGCTGCCTGGATGGTGCTTAGTGGGGTAGTCAGCCAGATTATGCTTTCCCGGTTCCCAGAAAATATCGAATCGACCTTGTTGCGCCCTGTCTTTTAACCAATAGAATCGCATATCAATGGCCTTGGACCGCTTCTGCTTGATCGTGCCGTTGAGAATACCCTCTGCTGTATTATTGTCGGTTTTCATTGGAGTGGCCGGTTGCGGGTGGCCTAATTCGACCAGACATTGACGGATGGGCAAAGCTTCCCGTGCATTCAGGAACAACGATGCCACTTCGGCTTCGGCTGCTGACGCCATCACATTTTTGATGATCTTGGCTAATACTAGGACCGGTCCATTGAAGGTGTTTCCCTTGGCGTCACCAAGGAAATGGTACCCGCCCGCCCGGTTCTTGGCGCCTGGGCAAACTAGGTAGGCCGCGTCACTGTCGACACGGAGAATCATATCACTGGCACGGTAAATGATGGTGGCGTCGGGGTTACATGCTGCGTAGTTGAGGAAGTACTTCGTGGCAGCTAACGCGGTTTGGTTGTTCTTGGCTGACGCTATATTGTTGAGTGCATGTAACATTGTGTTGTTGATTGCCCGTGCGTAGAATAGGAATTTTCCGGTAACTTGCTGTATGAATTTGATCTCTTCGTCTGATAGATTAGTCGTGTCCTCTATTTTTGCGTATTGTATTTTCGCGCCGTACGCCGGTACGTCGGCGCGTGATGGTCCTGCGTAAGTGCGTGAGGGCCGTACGTGTTCGAATTCCTTCAATGCTTGTTCCACGTAACCCTCCATGGACAATTTGACCTCACGTTTGTCGTAGTCCCAACGTAGGTGGACCCCCACGTATTGTTTTCCTGACCAGTCAACCTTGAAGGTGTACTTGGCCCCGACTGCTTTGATTAGATGATCTACATCGTCTTGGTTGATGTATTTGATCCCAAAGTCATCCACGACTAGGGTGAAGCTTATGTTCCTCTCGTCGTGTAGGAAGAGTCCCTCGGTGTGGGGTGCCTTTCTGTATCCATGTGAACGTAGGTGCGCCACTAAGTCATCATGCGCAATTTTCCCGCTTTGTTTGAGCCCGTACCATGCCTTTTTGATTTTGGCATAAACATACTCACCCCTCTTGAGGCCATCTAGGCCGTAGGCTGTTCTAATACGGGGGGGAATCATGTCCCATCGAAATTTTACGTATTCGGGTTCATCTAGCGTGGAGCATAAGTACATGTTAGAAATGTCGCCGGTACAATACCTGGCCCCTGGGGTGGACACTACACTGTTCCAATGGGTCTTAATGGTTTCCATGCTTGCGGTTCTGGTGGATACGTCACCTAGGTATTCCAGCTGATCACCTCCGGCTGTGATGCGCGTTCTGTACGGGTCGGATTTCTCGGGGCGTATGGCTACCGTGTATCGTGGATAAGTGACCTTCTTATGTATGGGTACTGCGTGTCTATCTATCCAATCCAACACATCCATCCCCTCCACTCCGTTGGGTTGGAACCCTTGAAATAATCGACCGAACTCATCTTCACCCGATCTGAGCCATAATTCTTGCACCTGTGTCTTGGGGTGTTTGATTAGATTGCGGTATGCCGCCCACTTGTTCAACTCATCATCCCATATGGAACCCCCACATGCCAATTGGGGCCGGTGCGTTAACTGGTTGGTCGGTAGGGCCTGTTTTGGTACGGGGAAACGAATTGGGTCGCGCGGGTAAATCCCCATTAGTCCTTTGGGCTTAATCTTGGGTTTGGAGTAGTATTGGTCGGATTTGTAATATCGCAACACTTCACCATGTGTGTAGTCGGCAATGTCCCCATCTGTGAATCTTACTCGGTAGTATTGGTTGGTCTGATCATAGCTTACAATTTCGCCTTCATACCACCCTGAGTTGAACTTCTTTCTAATGATTGTGCCCGTGGCCCAGGGGTGTCCCCGTCAGGCGCTGCGTTGTTGAGCGGGCTGCACCCTTGGAGGTTTGCGTGTTTTCCCTGTTTCGTTAAGTGATTTTGCATTGGGCCCGTGCGCCACCCTTGGAGGTTCGCCTGTGGTTTCGGATGTATCACTAAATGTGACCTTGGGCCCTTTCTGTTTTAGTTGCGCCCCTATATGTAAAAGATCGCGTATACTCCGTAGGGCCTCATTTACCTGGGTTCCCTGTTCCATATAAGGGATTGGTGGATGGGGCTTACTGGTAACTTCCTTTAGGTCCTGGAGTGTCATGAGCAGCCGGTCTGTAGAAGAGGTACGTGGCATCTCAGTCTTGGGGAAGAAAGCCACTGTGTTGCTGATTCTGGTAGCGTGGCTGGCCTCCCCGACGCATGTGTAATTCCTGTAGTGTTTTAAGGCCGGTCCAATGTAATAACCTCGTGTCCCATGGTCCTGCCATGCGCCGCGTTCTTGAGCTCTGTCGTGAATAATCACCTGACACCCCACAGGGGCCAATGGGTGTTTGTTGTAGTCATAGATCCCGCGTCTGATTTCATACGCTGAGAGTTTGGGCTGGGTACGCGCAGCACGTAACAAGTTGAGTGTAATGAGGGCTTGTGGGATCAGTAGGTCCCAATCGTCCACCGGGAATTCGTCATCCACCCCATTCAACCCAGCTATAAAGTGGTTCTTGAAAGTCTGTATTGCCCTCTCTGCATGGTTGAGTCGATGGTCCCCTGGTGAAGCTAGTTGGTAATCGAGATTGTTCTTTGTGATGTACGCTATTAGTTTCTTGGAGGTTTCGTTGTCCATTTGTACTATTTTTGCCTTCACGTTGTCCTCTTTCATCCTTCCGTAGCACGCCGTGAACCCACGTAGGAGGTCTTCGCTCTTGCGTGACTGGATGGGCTCCACGTCAATATAGTTGGAATCGTAGTCGTACATGAGGAATACATACTGGTGTCCAGGGCGTGATGTGACTGGGTATCTCCCTGGTAGGTCCCACGCGATGAGTTCCCGTGGCTCGTCTTTGGCTCGTGGCCCTGCGTGATTGGTTGGTTGCATCTCATTCGTGGATACTATGTCCACGCAGATGTTATGTATCTTATTTTGGTCAACGCGGGGTGGCTCAATATCTTCGGTCGGTTTGTTCTTTCGGCCGACGTGGGGTGGCCCTTTGTCGGCGGCCGGTTGGTTCTTTGTCCTGTTTGGCTTTTGGGTGCTTTGTATACCTTGTCGGACCATTTGTAGGTGTCCCATTGTAGTTTCTTCCATGAGTGGGAGGTGTCGTTTGACACGTTGTACAGTGAGTCCCGGCCACGTGGCGAATGACCCACGTTCGATGGCGCGGACCTATGTTTCTTTCGTGGGATACCCTGCTGCTGCGTGGTAGAATCTTATTAGCTTGGGGATGGCTTGAATCTGGTATGCCCCTGCCCCCGTGTGTATTGGATATTCGTTTGGGTTGTTGTTTTGGATGGCGTTGGTCGCGCTGTTTTTGTTTTGGATGGCGCTGGTTGCGCTGCTTTCGTGTTCGTTTTTGGATTGCGGGATGGCGCTGGTTGCGCTGTTTTCGATTTCGTTTGTGTTGTGCTTTTGCGGGGGGGGGGGGGCTTTCACCCTTGGAGATTTAGCCGTATCCGGCTCTGCGGGCTGATGTAGGGGAACCATGTATAGATTCCTAAGGGGGTCACGTCGGCCTGTGAGTATGATTTGTTTGGTGGGGCCATAAACAGCCACTTGGTTCTTAGAGAACGCCACTTCGCAACCGTTATTGCATAGTTTGGGCACTGAGACCAATGGCAGCTCCACCTCATCAAACTTGTGACAACCGCGTGCCTCGTGGGGGAGTCGGGGTAAATCTAACAGGTCGGTCGCAGTGGATAGCATAGTGCTCCCATTAGCACAACCTACGGTTAGCGCCCCCGGTGTGTCTTGATGTGCCCCCCCTTGGTATGTCGCTGGGACAAAATGGTCTGTTGCTGCTGAATCCAGGGCCCCAAATCCGGGTGGGGCACCGACATGGAACGCAACGTCTTGTGCGAAGGTCACGGAACGCGGCGGCCGAGGTAGTTTATCACGCGAGGGGTCACGTAGGATACTGAGTAATTGTGAATCGTGATTACTAGATTTATGTATACTACTACTGTGGTCCCTCCCACACCGTCAGGATCGCAGGGGGGCCTCATACACCCCTCGTCCGTTGCCGTTGGGATTGGGTCCATTCCACTTCATCCACCTGTCGTTGTTCCTGGTGGATCCTCCCATTTGGTTGTCGTATGTGGCTCCCTCCTGGTGGTTGGACTTGTTCCTCCGGTGGAAGGAATCTCGCCCGCTATGCGACAGGTTGACACCGCAGGAGTGGCAGTAATATTTGTACTGTTTCCACTCGTGGGCTAGTGGCCGACCTGTCTCGGTCTGCCTGTGGCGACTGGTGTCGGCCGTCTTAAGTCGATTGACGTCAGCCTGTAGCGAGGCCATGGCCGTTTCCCATTGGTGCGACATTGTCATCGTAGACGCTGCTGTCGCGGTTGACGCCGTGGTTTCGGATACGCGCGAGTAGATCTCACGGCACGCGTTTGCCAGCTCAAGTTGTTGGGCTTCGAGGTCTGTGAACCGCCGGTCGTTATGAATGTCCACCATGTTGGCCTTTGCGGACTTACTGTGGTATGCGCTGTACAACTCCTTCAGTTGTTGTCCCCAGAACTTTTTGTAGTGTAAGAACTCATCTTTCGGGGCTATCGTCGTCCTGTGCTGTTTCCAGTCCTCATTGACTGTGTGGAGGGTAATCGGGTCATGGCCGCTGCGCATGAATGCGTCCCAAGCATAATCGATCATTTGTGCTGAGGATACTCCTGCAGTTTCCGGTAGTAGGTTGATCTGCCATTGATACTTAGTTAATTGCCTAAAGTACTCCTTGGGCCCGATTGGGCTCGGTGAATACGATAGGGCATTCATTTTCTTCGAGAGCTCGCGAGTGAGTTGGTGTTGGGCATCCGTTGTACAGAGGTCAGTCTCCATGGCTTGGAACGCAGCCAGTACTGTGGTTCCTCTGGGGAATGCCTCTGAGCCCGGGTCTTTTAGATCATCCAGCATGGTGGGAAACTTTTTGTCGGTAATGAGCAGGGCTTCTCTATCATATTTGTTCCACTCCACGTATAGGGCGCGTCGGCGTTTCCATAATTTGTACGCGTCTGAGGTGAGCTCTATAGTGCTATCGAGTTCTTGGGGCTCAGTCGGTGCCGTGGGATATTCGGCTCCGGCGTCTCTTGCATTGTATTGTTCCTTACTCTCCAATAGGAATGCATACCCACTTCCTTGTAGGAATTTGATGGATACTACTTCGGCCAATGCGTTGGCTAGGGTCTTTTTGAACTCGTATACGTCCACACTCGTTGGGACCGCTATGGGTTTCAATTGGATCTCATCCAGGTGGTCTTTAACCCCAGTGTAATCCTTCTTCTTGACCATCTCGTCGTCGGTGTCACTATCCTCACTGTCTTCGGTATAGTCGTATAGCAACCTGTTCTGTGTTTGTAACTGTGTGTTTTGTTCTTCTGTGTATTCGAGTATATCCCTGTTGTAATGTTCGAGCTCTACCAGTTGGTCTCTCAGATCCCAAATTCGGGTGGAGCCTACGTTCCTGGAATTGCCGATGCTGGTGTCTGGGGTAACTCCTCTCGTTGTAGGGCCGGGGATTCCTTCGGTTTGTGTTCCCTCTGGCATTGGGGTGTGTAATCTTATCGATAACTAATAAGACCAAAGTCGTAAGCGTCGTTCGGTTAGTTAGTTAGTTAGTTATTTCTGTTTTATCTTACGGTGTTGGAAAGAGTTATCGATAAGATTATGATCGGATTGTTTCTGGACCATATTGCTCTCCCAATTACTAATTTGTCCTTTCTCTGTGTGGGGACGTGTGGATACTCATATCGTGCGTTTGTAAGATTCTCATATCGCCTACCACGATTCAGTGCTTTAAGTATCCCTCGATTCTCACGTGCGCTTATGTATAATTTACTTATTGCGCTCATCCAGTGATAGTTCTTGGAATCATACGTCTCTCTGTATTTACGTATCACGTATTTTCGCACGTATACGTATCACGTATACGTAAATACCATTCGCGTATACGTAAATTCTCACGTATACGTAGATTCTACGTTTTACGTACGTACATATCTTACGTTCGCGTATCACGTATCTTTTAGTAATTCAACACTAATCACGATAAAATAAACACTTCAAATACAGCAGCATCTAATCAATCATTCCTTTCAATATGGCGCTAACGAGAAAGGCTGTAAACTCCATTGATGACTCTAAGAAAAAGACTACCACTGTCACCAGAAAACCTCCATCTCCAGTTAAAAAAGAGAAAATCATTAAACCTAGAAAGTTGATCAGCCCGCGCAAGTATCAGCAGAATGTGGTAGAAGTTTTCAAATTTTGCATGGATGATAGAATGATGGGTGCACAGCTTCTTAATGTTATGGGTGAAGCTGGTTTTGCGTTTCCTGTGTTGAAAGCAATCAGAGAAGGTAATTTGAACAAGTATCCTGAGCAAGGTCCTGATCATTTTGATGTGAGATGCACGGAAACTCTTATTCTGAGGGAATCACATGACACTAACAAAGCTCTAAAAGACACACCCACCAGCAAATATGGACATGTTGCTTTTGTTGCCTTCCCTAATCCTGACAGATACCCTACCATTGAAACACAGACTATGGAAGAATTCAGAGATTTGATCGTCAAGATTTTTTGTAGTGAAGAACAGAAAAATGCCGAAAAAACATTTCTTCCATTTTCTCCAACTCCTATCAAAATCCCAAACAATGCCCCTCCTAATAGTTCCATTGACAAAATATTCAAGGATGATAGTACACATGCAATCTTTGAAACCTATCATTGTCCAGAAGAGGTGAAGACTCCAGAAGAGAAATATTCATACATCCGTGAGAATGATTTGTGGGACATCTTCACACGCAAAAACAATGGTGAATACAGCTACTATGCAACACGCTTTGTTGGCTTCCCTGTCGGACAGAACTATCAGGATTGAAGTATCATCTCCAGATTCACAGAAATCATGTCAATTACAAAAGGTCAATGCCACCTTAACAGAAGATTATCAGATTAAACCAAAAAGAATTATCGCATCAAAAACAATTGACATAATCGCATACCATCCCAAAAGCAATTACATAACAAATACAAAAAAAACATATTATTCATCATCTTTTTCTCAACTGTCATAAATTGAAAAATCTAAATCAGCAAAGCATAACATTTGTGTACAAAAACAAAACATAATAAGTCCATTCCCGTACCAAAATTATAGAGATTTGAAGACAGTGCAAATCCTGTCAATCCCGGACCAAAATATAACTCAGTCATCAATCCAAAAACTCAACAGATTTGAAGACAGTGCAAATCCTGCCCATCCCCGACCAAAATATAAGTCAGTCATCAATCCAAAAACTCACTAGATTTGAAGACAGTGCAAATCTTTCCAATCCACGACCAAAATATAACTCAATCATCAACCCAAAAACTCACCAGATTTGAAGACAGTGCAAATCCTGCCCATCCCCGACCAAAATATAACTCAGTCATCAACCCAAAAACCAACCAGATTTGAACACAGTGCAATTCTTGCCCATCCCCGACCAAAATATAACTCAGTCATCAATCCAAAAATTCACCAGATTTGAAGACAGTTCAAATCCTACCCATCTCTGACCAAAATATAACTCAGTCGTCAATCCAAAAACTCACCAGATTTGAAGACAGTGCCAATCTTTCCATCCCCGACCAAAATATAACTCAATCATCAACCCAAAAACTAACCATATTTGAACACAGTGCAAATCCTGCCCATCACCGACCAAAATATAACTCAGTCATCAATCCAAAAATTCACCAGATTTGAAGACAATGCAAATCTTTCCATCCCCGACCAAAATATAACTCAATCATCAACCCAAAAACTAACCATATTTGAACACAGTGTGAATCTATTATTTTCCTTCTGAATCCGATTCGTTGAGAGACTGATTCAAAGGCTTCTGAGGAACAGCAACGCTGCGTTAGTGTGTTAGTAGACGAACGATTGTACTCTACGCGTGACAATTGTGGTTGGATACTTTCGGCAACGGATAATCGGACTACAGGCGAGACTAGGGAAACGCCAGATCTCTTCTTGCTGTGACTTATTCAGATTGCAGCGAGACAGACCTTAGTATGTAGATTACAAGTAGTTGGTAGCAACTAGTGTGAATTTTGGGATATAAATCAGTTGAATGTTAAAAGTATGAGATAAAGTGAAATCTTGCTGAAATGCAAGATATCTCTTTTATTGAGATGAATACGTTGCAACTGCTGTTGCGTAGTGCTGGGATTACTTGCTGATTATTTCCGTACATGTATTAGTCGTTGACCATATATATTTGTATGCATGTATATGTATTGTGTGTGAGAATCACACGCCAACGGTTTTCTTCTCTTGTTCTGTTAGGAAGACTTCATGATATGTTTATCATTAAGGTCAGGAATTGCTCCCGTAGCTCGTGTGATATTTTATGAAGTCAGAGTTTGCTCACCGAAGAACAATGGCAATATTGTAAAACAGGGATTGCTCACCGTTGATGCGCGATGGGAATCGATGCGCCGTGGGAATCGATATGCCGTGGGAATCAATTACTTAGATTGATACGGGACTCATTGATTCGTACGAATAGGAAATCTACCCTCTGGTAGCTTTGGTACTTCTGGTCACGAAAGGAATTTAATACTCCCCATGTCTCCTTGTGAAAGGTCATCACGCTCTACATGATGCTTCCATCATCCTGAAGAAGGTCGCCGGTATTACCACAGAAGTGGAAGATGGGCCTGAGCAGTGGATACACAACGGAGTGACCCCAATGCTTGGTGAGAATGTCTGCACAGTTATCCTTACCTGGGATGTGCATCATTAAAATGAAACCTCTCACTATCATGCTTCGTACGTAGTGAAACGACAGAATATTATGACGCTTGTGCAACCTTGCGTAAGGGAAGGTTGACGTTTGGATCATCTTTTCGTTGTCACCCCAAGAGTATGAGACATCATGGACTCGTCTTTCTAGGTATCGGAATGAGTGGCGTAAATCGACGATCTGTTCGATGCAAGTCCTTCCTGCAACAAATTCAGCTCCAAAGGTGGCTGTCTCCGTAGTAGACTGCTTCTTCGAAAACCACATCATGGGAGTCTTGTTCGCGAAATGAAGAATGCCGGTTACAGCCTTACCACTGAGAATATCATGCATGAGGTTGGCATCATAGAAATGTGTCAACACTACTGTCTTTCCAAGCGGTGCAGGAGCGTCGTCGGGTAGCTCTTCAGAATGCTCCCCATAGACGGTGTTGGACCAATCGATGGTGTCGGGTTTAGTCAATATAAAATCGGGTGGTTCCACGCGGAATCTGATTATAAAATGTCTAAACTTGGAAATATATCCATAGATACGTTTTGCACGTTCGAGATGCCCATCTCGTGGCTGAGCTCTGAAACTTGAGAGCGTCATCACGGCTGTTTGTACATCGAAACGGCCAATAGCGATGATCCATTGGAGTGAACCGATCATACTTTGGTATTTCTGTATACCGGTTTCTTCGAGAAAGGCTGAGGAGTCCAATTCGGGATGATCGTTTTCCGCAATGGGTGATTGGAACCTAGTGCTAGGTTTGTATCCGAACATTTGTTCGTAAGACGCTTCCATCTTTTCGATGAACTTTATGGGATTCATGCATAGAACACCATGTTCGTCGCGCTCAAATCCACATCCTAAGTGAAAGTTCATAGGTCCGGACCCCTTCAGTTTGAAGTTATATGGTGACGACTGCAATATCTTCAAGAAGGAATTGGGATCTGCCATGCAGAGACATAGGTCATCGACATATGTGCATATAAGCTCATATACACGTTCACCATGCTTGTTCGTTCCGGGTTTGAGGAATATTTCCGGTTCTGCGCGGGATCTTTCGAAGCCGAGTTCGATGAGACAAGCCGCAAGTAAGTCTCCAAAGCACTTGCCTGAAGACCTGAGACCGTATAGGGCTTTGTAAATGATCAACAGGTGACCTTCCAGCGATCCGAATTCAGGACCTGCCTTGATGCATACTTTCTCGCAGGTGACTGCTTCTAAGTAGGCGTTACCTATGTCGGTACCCCATGCTTCTAAGTCGTTGAGTTCAGCTAGGAATAGGCACATACGTAGGCCGCGGAGAGATACGACACCTGCGTAAACACTGTGGATAGGGGCCTCAGTGAGATTACCGTTAGCAACGAGGCGAGCCTTGTGTCTACCGTCGTGCTTGACAGCGTATATCATGTGTACCTTGATCTGTTGGAATCCCGGGGGAATGGAGCTCGTCTTGTACACACCTTTATCAATGAATGTATTGTACTCATTGAGTTGTGCCATTTCAAGAGTGGTGGCGTCTTCCCATTTGGTGTTTCCGTTGGCTTGATCAAATCGGAGGGCTTCTTTGTGGTTACGGGGCACTTTGAATCCATATTGATACTGCGGGGTGGTACGGAAAGAACGTAGTTTGGCTTGGTGCACGAGTCGATCAAGTTTCTTGGTTCATCGCGCTAGGTTGGTGATTCGCTTGAGGCGTTTCCAACCCGGGAGGTCAAGCAAGTTGTTGTCTTTCCCATATTTTGCAACGGTGACCGGGTCATCAGCCGCAATGTTGGCCAGAGGTTCATATGTGTGTTCCATATTTTCCCATTCAATCCAAAGGTTATACTTGGAACCTTTGTATTGAGGATGCTTGTTATCCAGTGGGCCTTGGTGTCCTAGGATGCGGCGAAACGACCAGAGTTTGCCGTCTTCTTGGGTTGAATCACGATGTATGTAATTCATGACATCATTGTATGCAATGATATCATTGAGTTCGTCATCGGAGTGTTTGCACTTGAACTTGATGAAGTCGTTGTTGCGTTCAAGACTGTCTTCAACATCGACGATGGTAAGACGTTTCCGGGTGCCATCTGGATTGGTTACAAGGAAGGATCGTCCTTGTAGATCAGCAATCGGGATCGTAGGAATGGTAATGGGTTTACCGTCATCGTCAAATTGTGCGTTACCTTCTTCGTCGGTAACAACTACCTGTGATGGGTCTACTGAAGGAGTAGCGGGGTTGGTGTGTGGAATCGTGACGTCACTAACATCAAAGTATGCTAATTCTGGTGGGTCAAAGTCATCTTCAGTAAGGAGAACGCCATCGGATGTCTTGCTGAAGATGTGTGTCGTAGGAGGACCATCAAGACTCTCCCCATAGTTGTTAGGGAGTGGAGAAGGGGACCAGCTTGGGCTGTCATCGACCTTCTTACTGTGTTGCGTAGTGCTGGGATTACTCGCTGATTATTTCCGTACACGTATTAGTCGTTGACCATATATATCTGTATGCATGTATATGTATTGTGTGTGAGAATCACACGCCAACGGTTTTCTTCTCTTGTTCCGTTAGGAAGACTTCATGATATGTTTATCACCATCACCGACCAAAATATAACTCAGTCATCAAACCAAAAACTCAACAGATTTTAAGACAGTGCAAATCTTTCCAGTCCCTAACCAAAATATAATTCAATCATCAACCAAAAAACCCCACCAGATTTGAACACTGTGCAAATCTTGCCAATCCCCGACCAAAATATAACTCAATCATCAACCCAAAAACTCACCAGATTTGAAGACAGTGCAAATCCTGCCCATCCCCGACCAAAATATAACTCAGTCATCAATCCAAAAACTCACCAGATTTGAACACAGTGCAAATCCTGCCCATCTCTGACCAAAATATAACTCAATCATCAATCCAAAAACTCACCAGATTTGAAGACAGTGCAAATCTTGCCAATCTCCGACCAAAATATAACTCAGTCATCAACCCAAAAACTCACCAGATTTGAACACGGTGCAAATCCTGCCAATCATCAACCCAAGTGCAAATTTTGCCAATCCTCAACCTAACATTAACTCAGTCGACTATCAAAATATTGACCAGATTTGGCCCAAATTTATATCACAGGTACGTTAGGCAAGCGAATTGGAAAGGTTTTCAACTATTTCAAATCTACATGGCTCTGAATATCCAGTTTCTTACCTAAGATCATTGATCATTTTCACTACAATATTCTGAAACAGGTTGATAATGCTTGTGACAATTCATTCCATTCAAAAAGCCTATGAAGAGGCATTGAAAGCAAAAAATAAATTGATTACTTTTTCTCAGGGAAAGTTCAAAGCAAAAATTTGCTGTATCTGTGACAGATTCATAAGAACAGGTGATGAAAAAAAACTTGACTTTAGTTCTCTAGCACATCCATATGTTAGAGATTATTTTCAAAAGAAGAAAATCAAGTGGGACAAGATGCCATTTAAATTTGCTTCTGTGTCAGTTAGGAACCAAGTTCTGAAGCAATACACACAAAAATGTATCAATGGGAGAAGAATAATCCACAATCAACAAATTAAATTCATTGATTTCATTTTGTCACCAAAGACATATGCTATCAAGCCTTCTAATGATAGAGATGCTATTTCCCAATTTGGGTGCTGCAGCCAATGCTATAATGGTATTGAGAGCATGAAAAAGAACAATTATAAACAAGCCAAGCTTCCAAAATATGCTATAGCAAATGGACTCTTGCATGGATATCTGTTAATTTCCTTTTGAAACTGGCTGTTGAGCTGATTCTTCCAAAGGCAAAGAAGAGCAACGCGATTTGTAGCTGCAGGCCGGTTGAGGTGCCGGTCTGTTGTAATCTAATATTTCTCTGATATCCACTACGATTGAAGGCTCGCGTTCAATCAGATCTATTCTGACTACCGGTGGGCTCAGTCAGTTAGATCTTAGGCTTGTAGTTCTACAGTAGGACGCAAGAACGTCCGATGCAAGGTTTAAGGTTGAATAATCAAATAATCTAAAAGTATAAGCGTGTCGGCTTGCCAGAGAGCAAGTTATCGCTTTAGAGTGTGCTGCCGCTAATACAGCACGATGAAATTACGGGTATTTTGTACGGTAAATTACTGTATTACGGTGAATATCGTGTTGCCGCTAATACAACACGTATATTCGTGAGCAGAGTTTCGAACCTCTGCTGTCTTTTCTTGAAAATAAGACACTTAACAGAAGGTAGCATATGTTAACATCTGTCATGTGTTCTTTCTTGGATCACTAAGTATCGGACTCAATCGTAAGAATGAGCTCGGTATTGACGATCGATTCTTCTCCTTCAGTTAAGTATCGAACAGTAATTTTTCGAGGTCTCATTATTTTCGATCTCGTACCTCTACCAACTTAGACACGAAAGGAATTTAATACTCCTCATGTGTCCACATGAAAGCATCCTCTAGTATCTGGTGCAGTCATCCTGCAACAGATCACCGGTGTTTCCACAGTAGTGAAAGATGGGCGTGAGTAAAGGATACACTACCGAGTGTCCCCAATGCTTGGTGAGGATGGCAGCGCAGTTATCCTTACCTGCAAGATGTTGCATGAGGATGAAACCTCTTGCGATCATGCTTCTAACATAGTGATATGATAGAATGTGATGCCTCTTGTGGAGCCTCGCATATGGGAATGTAGAGGTTTGGATCATCTTTTCGTTGTCTCCCCATGTGTAGGATGTGTCGTGTACTCTAGTACCTAGATACCTGAATGACTGTCGAATGTCAACAATTTGCTCAATGCAGGTTCTAGCAGATACAAATTCGGCGCCAAAGGTGGCTGTTTCAGAGGTTGCTTGCTTCTTGGAGAACCACATGATGGGGGTCTTGTTTGCAAAGTGCAGGATACCAGTGACAGCTTTACCACTTAGGATGTCATGCATTAAGTTTGCATCATAGAAATGAGACAATACAACTACCTTCCCTAGGGGTTTAGGGGCATCGCTTGGTAGATCTTCAGAGTGTTCCCCATATACGGTATTGGACCAGTCTGTACTGTTGCCTTCAGTGAGTACAAAATCTGGTATGCCCACTCTGAATCTGATTTTGAAATGACGAAACTTGGAAATATATCCATAGATTCGTTTGGCTCTGTTGAGATGGCCTTCCCTAGGTTGCACGCGAAAGCTTGATAAGGTCATGACAGCAGTCTGCACATCAAAACGTCCAATGGCAATGACCCACTGGAGTGAGCCCACCATGCTTTGATACTTTTGGATATCAGTATCACCGAGGAATGATGATGAATCTAGCTCTGGGTGGTCATTCTCAGCAAGGGGTGAATGGAACCTGGTGGTGGGTTTACACCCAAACATTTGTTCATATGAGGCCTCCATTTTCTCAATGAACTTGATGGAGTTCATGCAGAGCACACCATGTTCATCTCTTTCGAAACCACAGCCCAAGTGAAAGTTCATTGGACCAGAGCCCTTTAATTTGAAATTGTAAGGTTCAGACTGCAGGGTTACCAGAAAGGTTTCAGGTTTGGCCATACATAAGCAAAGGTCGTCAACATATGTGCATATCAGCTCGTATACTGGCTCCCCATTCTTGTTGTTGCCTGGCTTGATAAAGATTTCAGGCTCTGCCTTGGATCTTTCAAAATCTAGTTCAATGAGGCAGGCAGCGAGCATATCGCCAAAACACTTGCCAGATGAGCGAAGTCCATATAGAGCCTTGTAGATCACTAGTAGGTGGCCCTCTAATGATCCAAATTCAGCACCTGCCTTGATGCATACTTTCTCACAGGTAACAGCTTCTAGGTATGAATTCCCAATGTCGGTTCCCCATGCTTCTAAGCTATTCAGTTCAGCAAGGAATAGGCACATGCGCAAGCCTCTAAGTGAAACAACTCCTGCATATACACTGTGAATGGGAGCTTCAGTGAGATTGCCATTTGCAACTAGCCGGGCTTTGTGTCGACCATCATGCTTGACGGCATAAATCATGTGAACTTTGATCTGTTGAAAACCAATGGGTATATTGCTAGCCTTGTAGATACCCTTGTCAATAAAAGTGTCATACTCTTGAAGCTGGGACATTTCCAACGCTATGGCATCCTGCCATTTGGTGTTGCCATTTGCTGTATCAAACAGGATGGCTTCGTCATGATTTCGAGGTACCTTGAATCTATATTGATACTGAGGAGCAGTACGGAAGGAGCGGAGCTTGGCTTGGTGGACTAGCCTGTCTAGCTTCTTGGTTCTTCGGGCAAGGGAAACAATGCGTTTGAGATGTTTCCAACCAGGTTGATCAAGCATGTTGTGATCCTTTGCATATTTGGCTACAGTAACAGGGTCGTCTGCAGCTACATTGGAGAGAGGTTCATAGGTACGCTCCATGTTTTCCCACTCAATCCATAGGTTGTATTTGGAACCTTTGTATTGGGGGTGCTTGTTGTCAAGGGGACCTTGATGACCAAGTATGCGTCGGAAAGACCAAAGTTTGCCATCTTCTTGAGTTACATCCCTGTGGATGTAATTCATAAAGTCATTGTATGCTATGATATCTTCAAGTTCATCATCTGTATGCTTGCAGTTGAATTTGATGAAGTCCTTGTTTTGCTCAAGACTGTTTTCAATGTCAACAACTGTCATTCTTTTCTGTGTGCCATCAGGGAGGACCATTAGAAAAGACCGACCTTGCAATTCAGTAACAGGGATAGCAGGGATGGTGATGGGTGTGCCATCATCGTCAAATTGGGCGTTGCCTTCTTCATCAGTAACAACTACTTTAGATGGGCCAACAGATGGGGTAGCAGGATTGATAGGTGGAGGTGTTGCGTCACTGACATCAAAATATGCTAGCTCAGGGGGACCAAAATCATCTTCAGTAACAGGTACGCCGGTAGGGGTTTTGCTGAAGATGTGAGAGGTTGGAGGACCATCAAGAATCTCCCCATAGTTGTTAGGGAGTGGAGAAGGTACATAGCTTCGTGTATTAGGAACCTTGGAATAAAGGAATGTAGGCAAGGATGGCTTTGGGATGTGCAGAGGATGTGATGCTGGTACCGAACGGGGTGGTGTAGGAGGTCGAAAGGAGGGACTATCACCAGAAGACTTAGGAGTGAGGGAAGCATCCTTGGCCTTGCGCCATGCAAGAAAGCCATCATCAGTGAACAAGCCAACGCGCTTGTTGCGATGCTCAGGAGTTAAAGCAGTGCGTACACCAGAGCGATCAAGGAGTTTATTGGTGATGGGATCCCAGATGGTGAAACATAAGCTATTACCAACATGCGTAGCAATGCCAACAAAGTGACCAAGGCATTCAGTGGTCTGGGAGCCAAACTGTGTGTCAGGAGTCTTGTAGTATACAGGCTCAAACCAAAAGAAACTGAGGTATGGGCTGATGTCACCAATGATACCGGTGGCAATATAGAAAGGCTGTTTGTCAGAGAGAGTAGGGTCAGACAAATGATTCATGAGATGACCAACGTATGTCATACATAATAGCCATAGGTGTGGTGGAGTGCCTGTGCGATCCATGATTCTATTGACAATGCGCTTGAAGGTCTGGTACCGGCGTTCGAAGAGATTTTGGTGTTGATGGTATGGTTCACTTGGCCATAAGCCAATCCACATCATCTTGAGGTAGTCAAGTACAGACTTGCTGGACTGGTAGGACCCATGATCACAGAGCAATCTGAGTGGTCTACCCCATTGCCGAACAAAATTTTGGAGACAAGGGAGAAAATCAGCAGTAGTCCTCATTTCTTCAACATGAATGATATGAGATTTGCGCCCAAAGAAAACTTGAGCAATCTTGGAACCACCATTGATGGCAGGGGTATCTGAATATACGACATCAGAAAGGACATCATCATTGAAAGGTCTGACATTCATGGCAGGCTGTGGTGATTGGAACCTTTTGAAGATGTTACCATCGGGACTAAGTGAAAGTGAGCCATACTGTGTGGAATTGTTGAAGGTAGCCTTGATACGGTCAAGGGAGATCCATCCAAAGAAGGGTTTCAGGGACAGGTAATCGGTATCAGTGGGCGATTGAACATGGGCTGCAGCAGTGATGGAGGTGGAAGGAGACTGATTAGAGCACCTACTAAGGATGTCTTGATGGATGTAATCAGTGGGGCTAAGTCAAAATGAAGTATCAGAAACATCCAAAGCCTGGAGGGAGGAGGTGGTGCTGGTGGACAGGAATGAGGTGACTGTAGAAGAGGTGCCAATGTTGATATCCCTAAGCGCGCCAAATTCATCATAATCTTGATATGGAAGTGATGTGGAAATAGGCGGGTATTTCTGAATGAAGGTATCATCCTGGGGGGTATATGCGGTATCTAGCACAGATGGGTCCCAATGCTGATCACTTGTCATGACGACGTGAGGAAGATGAGCAAATTCTGCACGGGTATACTTGCGCATGGCAAGATAAGGTAAGCCATGGCATATACTGAGTGGAAAGACATGGCCATCAGTAGTGGTAATGACTTGGGTTCCACCTGTCTTGAGAGAGGTATCATCCACGATCGAGTGGTATGCTTCCATCTGAGGAGAAGACAAGATAGATGGGTGTTGTCCAGTGTAGGCACATTCATGAAAGATGATAATGACCGGACCTCTGTTGGAAACAGAGTAGGCGCCACACGTTGCAATAGGGATGTTTTGGATTTGGTGATTGTTGATACCAGTTACATTGACAAATCTAGGGGGGATGTCCTTAGAGATAAGGCATGCATCATTTCCTATGAAACATCCATTTGCACCCCTGTCAACCATAGCATAACCAGGTGTGGATACAGCAGTTTTGCTTGAGTGATAAGTAGCGATGGGGTTTACTGATGAAACAGGAGATTCACATTCCATAGGTGCCCAATAGTGAAAGTTCACAGATCGTGAGGTCTGTTCAACAGGTATATAAATATTCCCCTCTTTCTTGTAAAGGATATCAGGGTTATCGGCAAGGAAACGAGCTGGGTGCGCGGGAGAAACAGAAGACTTGAGCGGTCTGTTATCGGATTGAGAAGATGCCTGATATACACCAAGGGATGCATGGAATGCAGATCTGGCTGCGCTTTCCTCAGCAGGTGAGAGGACCTGTTCAGTATCAGTTGAGGGGACCTGCTGATCAGTGTGGTGTTCATAGATCCAACGTGTGATCGGTTTGCTAGAGTTGGGGTCCGGTGGTAATGCAACATCAAGGAGCTCAGACCGTAGGCAGGCAACTAGTCGCTTCTTGTCGTCAGCTGAGAAGCCAAGCCAGTGCTTCATACCCTGCTTAGAGAGAGTTTTCCAAACTGCAGATGGTAGTCTTGTGGTTGGATCTGGTGTTCTGCCAGCCTTGTAAACAGCGTAGTCCTGGTAGTCACCATCAAAATCAATAGGAGGTAAATATGAGGCCGAGTCATCAGTGATAGCAGAATATGTGGACTGTGTCATAGAAGACAAATCATGAGTATTGGCTTTGACAGACAGCCAACTTCGAGGTTGGGACAGGGAAGCCTGGGAGTCCAGTCTGGTGGCTTCAAGGAGGAGGGTATTTTTCAATTCACTGATAGCAGCGGCTTCATGCTGTCTAAACTTGGTCAAATCCTGTGCTGCAGGGGGATCATCAACCTTGCAGAACTGTTCACTGAGTTGGAAGCTGCTACTGCAGGCCTTGCAAAGGTGTGTTTTGACGGTATCAAAATCAAGTGGCCTCTGCGGGTCGCGTAGTGTGTTGAGATGGTCTAGCTGAGCAAACCATTGGGTGATGAACTTGACTTTGGTTTCCTTCCATGTTCGTAAGTCAATGTCCAATAGGTGTTGCATCACAATGGAGGTGTCATACACTTTGGATTTGGACCTATCATGCAATGCGACAAAGTCAAAGAAGGCCTGTCTGCCGTCTCTAGAAGTGGTATGGCTGAGCACACAGGAGTAGGAGAGGTCACTCTGGAGGGCATGTAGAACAAGAGTCCAGAAGAATGCACACTGCTTGTCATGAAGGGCCTTCTCGTACCCGATGAGTGGTATATTAGGCCAGCTTGGATCGAGAAATGTGCGCGTATCTATGTCGGATGTTTCCAATTTAGCCTTGAATTTGACAAGCCAGCGCTCAAAGGTTGCATCATTCTTCAGGGTTGGGAATGTGGTTTCATCCCGTGATTTCTTGGTCCATGACTCATATCTAAGCTGTTCGATTGGTTTGGAGGATCTCTCCTGTTGTCGTTGAGATGTGCCGGTGATAGTGCGCGCCGTTGTTTCAATGTCAGTCCCAGATTCTCTTCTGGCTCTGATAATCCCGCGACAGTAGCTCTTAAAGGCGGCCTTGGTATAGTGGGTTCTATCTTCCCAGCCCAGTCCTTGTTCTGTGAGATGTTGTCCAAAATCAACGACTCTTTGTAGAGTCATCTGTACATGTCAGTAAAGGGGTGTTCTTGTTCCTCTCTTGATGTAAGCGAGATCACCGATATTCTCGATGTACAGGAAGTCCAACCATGTCTTGTACTGCCCAGCGACGAGCGCCTCACATAAGGTGCTGTGGGACTCCTTTGGGACATCGAAGGATTCATGCAAAAAGGTGGCTAATGGTTGGTCGAACGAAGGAAAGAGGTCCGTGATAGATGTGTCCTCTTCACCCTCTGGGCTTGGATTATTCTGTTGATCAGGTGCCATGTGTCTGCTGTGGGCAGAAGGGATGTGGTTGCAGCACTTCCGGGTTGGAGTGTTTGGAATCCTGTGGACCTGCTACGTGTTTGACCTGCGATGGGGATGTCGGACATGTAGTGCTGTTACAGTTTCTCTTTGTTTCGTTGTTGTCTTTTCTTCAGCGTCTCGCGGATGGATAAAGCAGTTATCGATCGATAATTGCTGTCGGTGGGTTTGAATTGCTTGGCGTTTCCAAAGCAATGGGCTTCTATAAAAGACTGCGGCGTGCCCGTTGATGTGCTGTAATCGGATCAGAGAACTATCAATCGTCGTGCTGTAATCGGATCAGAGAACTATCAATCGTCGTCCGTAGTCGAGTCAATTGATGATCTGCTATCGAATTGTTTTCGTCGTCGTCTTCTTTTGCAAGCTTCAACAAGCTTGCGACTGTTAATCTGTTAATTTCCTTTTGAAACTGGCTGTTGAGCTGATTCTTCCAAAGGCAAAGAAGAGCAACGCGATTTGTAGCTGCAGGCCGGTTGAGGTGCCGGTCTGTTGTAATCTAATATTTCTCTGATATCCACTACGATTGAAGGCTCGCGTTCAATCAGATCTATTCTGACTACCGGTGGGCTCAGTCAGTTAGATCTTAGGCTTGTAGTTCTACAGTAGGACGCAAGAACGTCCGATGCAAGGTTTAAGGTTGAATAATCAAATAATCTAAAAGTATAAGCGTGTCGGCTTGCCAGAGAGCAAGTTATCGCTTTAGAGTGTGCTGCCGCTAATACAGCACGATGAAATTACGGGTATTTTGTACGGTAAATTACTGTATTACGGTGAATATCGTGTTGCCGCTAATACAACACGTATATTCGTGAGCAGAGTTTCGAACCTCTGCTGTCTTTTCTTGAAAATAAGACACTTAACAGAAGGTAGCATATGTTAACATCTGTCATGTGTTCTTTCTTGGATCACTAAGTATCGGACTCGATCGTAAGAATGAGCTCGGTATTGACGATCGATTCTTCTCCTTCAGTTAAGTATCGAACAGTAATTTTTCGAGGTCTCATTATTTTCGATCTCGTACCTCTACCAACTTAGACACGAAAGGAATTTAATAATATCCTCCTAACAAACTATTAGATTTGACAGCAACAGAACTTGCCATTATCTCAGATGTGAGAATCATCCAACACATATTTCATTTCCATGCTGGACAGCATCAAATGATTAAAGGGTATCACTTTTTGAGAAGAAACAATTTGGAATATACAAGTGGCGTTATCAGCTATCTGGAATCAATTGGGAAGAATCAAATCCAAGTGATCCTAACAGGATCATTCACTAACCAACAAAAACTGGCAGTAAAAAAGAAAATGGAGTTCAGAATACAAAAAAGTGAAAAAAGCCTTGCATTGGATGAAACAAAATATGGGTTACCTTGAGGATGAAAACATAAATGATACTCATATCATTTTACCTCTTTTTGTTGACAAGACCAATCAAATACCATCTTCGAACTCAAACATTGAACAACAATTTGAAATGCATGTCATCTTTCCTGATGAGAATCTACCTAGCACAACCAATGGAGGATTTGACACAGATAAACATTTCAAGGACCACTGTATAGAAGATCTCATTGACAAGAATGCCACCATGATCTGTAGAACATCCAACAACATACTGAAAGATTATGAAGGGAACAATTTCTTGCGTTCTTTCCCACTTCAATTTCCATATGGCATTGGATCTATTGATGTGGATGGAGAGGAGAGAATGAGTCCTGATTATCTGAAATATTTATCAGAGTTATCATCACCATGCTTTCATCAGGGTGAATTTGTAGCAGTTATGTACAATTTTGTACAAAGAGTCAAAATGGTGAAACATTCCTATTTAAAAACAACAAAAAACCTGAGGTGCAACGTTTCACAGCTTGACCCAGTTCAACTCAAACAAGCATCAATCAATTTTCTAGATGGAAATGTGGTGCCAGAAACAAATGAAGATTTTTTCTATCTAAAATAAGGGGAGTAACAAGTTCAATGGGAAATACAAATGCAGCTTCTGATCTTGCTAGAAAGAAAATGTTTCAACTGATGGCACATTATGGATTGCCTTGCATTCTATTCACCATCACTCCAAATGATTCAATCAATTTTAGGATTAGAGTGATGTCAAAATCCAAGGATGAAGAAGTTACTTCTGAGGATTTCCCAGATCTTTTTAAGCAAGAACAACCACCCATTGATGATTGTGATCTTTTTCAGTTTGTGACAGAGTGCTCATCAATAAGAACAACATATCCAGGTATTTGTGCTATTGAATTTGAAAATATTTTGGAAATAACCATCAAGTTCATATTGGGATGGGAAAACAAGGAAGGTAACATCAAAGATATGGGTTTATTTGGAGATTTAGAAGCATATAGTGTTGCAGTTGAAGAACAAGGACGTGGCACTCTGCATGCACATTTTGTTTTGTGGATAAATAAATGGAATGATCTGCTACAAGATTTGCATACGGAGGACAAGCAAGATGGGGCAATAGAGACCATGAAACACTATGCACAAAACATACTGACAACAAAATTGTTTCAGAACTTTGATTCTATTCAGTGCAGGAATCCTGAGTGTTTGAGTTTGGTTTCAGAATCTTTTGAGAAATGCACAGAACAGGATTTAAGGAGATTGAGACTTAAACATGGTCACACATCACTGGGTGACAAAGCAATTTTCAAATGCAGAGCCTGCTCTAAACTTTACACAAGTGAAGATTTGGCGCGTGAAAGTTTAGATTTCCTCAAAAGTATATCAACATCAAATGAAACTGGAGAACAATATTTCATGTATCACAAGTTTTGGAATGGTGTGACTAAGCAATCTAAATGTCAGGTGACAATGGAAATGGCATTGCATAAAGAAACTGCTGCCCAAATTAAAAGTGGTCTTTTCCCGCGCCTTGGATCAATGAAATACAAAAAAAACCTTCACATTGTGAATTTGTTACGCAATTTGCATGCCTCAACATATGCAAGCTCATGTCACAAAAAGGACAAAAATGGTGAATGTAGGTTCAGGCTCCCGCTTCCTGCTTGTGATGAAACAAAGATACATTTTGAAGATGAAGAATTAACATCATTTGATTGGACAGGCAAATGCAACAAGAAACAATTGTTTGTCTGGGAACATGAGAGAACACATCAGGATTGTTTTGCCAATTCAAACAATAGTATTGTAAGTTCTATTTTTCAATGCAACAACAATGTTATTTGGGGGGTGGATGGTGCAGGGATTTATTACCTTACATGTTATGCCTCAAAAAGTACACAAAAGGATGATAAAGAAAAGATCAGTGCAGTTGCAGAAAAAGTAATCAAACAACTTGGTGAACAACAGAGACAAGAAAATGAAGATGTCACAATGAATGATGAAGAACATGATGAACCAAACACAGTAAACCACAGAAATGACTCTACAGCACAACTAAATGAAACAAATGAAGAAGATGATTTGATGAGGGAAAAGGTTGGAATAAGAGCTATTCTAAATGCATTGTTCAAAGTGACACAAGATAACATCACTTCAGCACCAATGGCTGCCTACCTGACAAGAAACCATACAAGATTTAGGTTCTCAGAAGAGTTTTCAACATTGGTGTTGAGCAATTATATTGAGAATGATCATGTTGTTGATGGTGTTCTAAAACTGAAAGAAGCCAATGAAAGTGACAATGAGGAAGACTTGCCAGTTTACATATCACAAGTAGCAAATTATATTTGCAGACCAACAGAACTAGAGGGTGTGTGTCTTTATGATTTTGCATCAAAGTATTATACAAAAATGAGAAGAAGTAAGACATCACTGGACTTTACGGATAACCATCCCTCAAAAAAACCATTCATTTTGTGATGAATACAAAAAACCTAAACTTCCAGGTATCTGTCACTATGATTTGAAATCGACGTCAAACTTTAGGAACAAACAAATTATGGATTTTGTCCCACAGCATGAAAATGAAGAACACCAGGAAATTGCTTTAGCAATGGAAGATTATGCTAAAAGAGCAAGTGTGTTATTTTCACCATTCAGAAAGCTTTCTGACCTCCAATTGAATTCCAAATATCTTCCCTATTTTCAATCTTTTTTAGCAAATGGTTTGCTAAAACAAGAGCATCAGAATATTTTGAAGAATATTCAAAGGACACATAACAGCTTGATGGGTGGACGTGCAAAAGATGCACTAGAGAGAGTGACCTTACCACCAGATACTAGGTGGACACATGATGAATCAAATGCAGAAGACAACAACAGAAATAATATCAACATCTTGGATGAGTTGTATCTTTTTGGGAACACAGTTTTAGGATTGGATGATGACAACTGTTTTAGAACGAGTCATAATCTATTTTCCTTCAACACATCAATCATTACTAAGGCAGGAAGCAATCATTGTGGACACAATTTGATTAAGGCACCAAATATTGACCAAACAAAAACAATATTTTGTTCAGCTTCTAGAGTATCATTAATGGAAGATGGTGAAGATACAGATATGGGCAGGGATTGGCATGAGCTTGACATCACAAACATGATTAAAGTGATGGTAACACACCATACTGTTGTTACAAATGAAGAGATCACAAACTTATCTGCCACAGGTACTTGTGAAAACATGATTGCATATGGTAAAGAGATATTCAATGGTGACAAACATCAAATGATAGCATTTGTATACATTGTCTCTGGATTTGTACTGAGAGTTTATGAAAAACAAAAGAAAAATGGAATGCAAAAAACAAGAAACACAAGGAGAAGATTATCTGGTGAATTGGGAAGACTTGCACCATTCAATGAATTTGGTGAGGAGAAAGAGAACGATGATTTTGACTCATTTGTTTCAAGGCGTGACAAGATCAACTTCAGTACAACAGTTCAGATGTTGCAAGAAATGCATGAACATAGACAACAATCCATAGCATTTCTATCAGGTGCAGGTGGTACAGGGAAAAGTTGCGTGATCAGAGCAATTCTGTCTTATTGCAAGGAATTCTGTGAAAATTTAAACATCAAGTTTACAAGGCAAACAATTGTTGTTACAGCTTTAACTGGATGTGCAGCAGTGTCAATTCATGGTAGCACTCTTCATAGTGCTTGCCACATTCCAGTGAAAGAGAACGATTCATCCCTTGAAAAATTAAGTGAATTCAAAGAAGATTGGGTTGACACAGAAATGATCATTATTGATGAAATATCCTTTGCAAATTATTCATTGTTAAACAGGCTGCATAAAACATTAAATGAATTGAAAGATGCTCCAAGAACAAATACATTGTACGGTGGTATCAATGTACTCTTTGCTGGAGATTTCAATCAGCTACCTCCCATAAATGGAACCAAAATATATGATGAGCAATATACAACAATGTTCAGGGATGCTGTCAATGTGATGCTGGAATTAAAAACAAACCACAGGTTTCAGGAAGATGCATCATATGGAAAATTGTTAGAAAGAATTTTTAAAATTGGGCTTAGTGAAGAAGAGGCTAAGCTTATCAACTCAAGGAAAGTGATTGAGAGTGATTCTTTACCAATGGCAATATCTTATGCTGTAGCAAGAAACAAAGACAGGTGTGCAATCAATGATGCAATTTTTGCCCTTCATTTACAACAAACCCATTCCAAGAACATTCAAGACCCTATTCCCTTGCACACCATATGCATTCGAGCATCCAATGTTGAATACAAATATGCCAAAAGCAGAAAAGATTACAAGGCCTTTCCAGATAAAGGAGATATATTTTATAGTTGTTGCTCTGATGCAGATGTTACAGAAAGAAGAGGAAGTACACATGTTGATCCATTTCTAAAGCTATATATTGGTTGTCCCATCATGATAACAAGCAATATATCTGTTGAAGAATCTATTGCTAATGGTTCAATGTGTGAATTTAAAGGTTTGATTTTGAAACAAGAGATGAACAGGTTTGAAGCCCTTGAGAGTGTTGTGATCAATGGCTATTATGTCAATTGCATTGATGCTGATAAAATTGAATCTATACAAGTTATTCTTACAGATACCAATACTCCAGAAGAACAACCCATATACAACCTCAAATTGCCCAAAAAAAGATATTTATGCCTTGTGCAAGTATCCTTCTCTGTTTAGTGAGCACATCAGTCACAAATCATCAAGACAGAATTTGAGCGTCAAACTCAAACAATTCCCTCTCAACATTTCCCATGCTAGAACTGTGCATAAATTACAAGGGCGTTCCATAGACAATATTTTGGTTTCAAGTTGGAACTATAGGATGCAACGTTGGATATATATTGTTTTATCAAGGTGTAAAACATTGAATGGATTGTATTTGAGGGATGAGATAGATCATACCAAAGTCAAGGGAATGTGTAAGGAAATTAAAAATTTCTATGATGAATTCCAGAAGGAAAAACAACCACCATCAGTGTTGATTGAAAAAGTTACCAATAGTTTCTAACAATAGTAAATCCTGCCCGTTCACAACCACAATATCACTCAGTCATCAACCCATAAACACACCAGATTTAAAGAATATAACTCAATCCTCAACCCAAAAACTAGCCAGAAATGAACACAGTGCAATTCTTGCCCATCCCCGACCAAAATATAAGTCAGTCATCAATCCAAAAACTCACCGGATTTGAAGACAGTGCAAATCTTGCCAGTCCCCGACCAAAATATAACTCAATCAACCCAAAAACTCACCAGATTTGCAGACAGTGCAAATCCTGCCCATTCCCAAATATAACTAAGGTCATCAATCCATAAATTCACCAGATTTGAAGACAGTGCAAATCCTGCCCATCCCCGACCGACAGTGTGTTGTTACTCTAAAAATCGACCGGATAGGTATAACGAATATTTTAAATTTAAAGAGATGTGAGCTCAGAGAGAGGCTCTTATTTTTACTACGTATTTTCACTGTGTATCGGGGCTCTCTGCTGTATTTTATGTGGTAGAGATCTTCCCCGGTTATTTGTTACTGCTTGGTTTACCGTCGTACCGATTCTTCTGTTGCTGTTGCTGTATTAGCATCGTGTCGGTCTTACTGTATCGGTCATTTGATGGTATCGGTCATTTATGTTGTTAAGTAATCTGTTTGATGGGGCGTATGCTTGTTCGTGGTATATATGCTAGATATGAGGCCCATCTGGAATCGGTACTGATTTTCTTGATTGCAATAAGTAATTTCCTCACGGGATATCAAGTATATTCTTTTGAATGTACTTATGGATTCCAAGTGTTTACTTACTGTTCAGGTCTTTGGATATTTCTTGTTTCTAACTGATTATCCCTTTTTGTTTGTCGCCTTAGGTGATATCGTTTTTACCACTTAAGGATTCCAAGTAGTGGAGGTGCGTTTGATTCTACCGCTTAATCATTGGAGTACTTGTATCTCGTATTCCGCACCTCGGTCGTCGTTTCGTTTTGTCAGCTTTTCCAATCGAATTTGATGCCAACAAAGTCCGTATTTTTCGCCGACAACACACCCCTTGATCCAATACTCTACCCGTGTTGTATTGGATTACTGTCGGGGTATATTTAACCTTGGATCAATTTTGCTGATTCGGATCGAATCGGAATCAGATCGAATCAATCGTAGCAATCGTCGAAGCGCGTACTGTTGACTGGTTTAACCTGCGTAGTGTCCCATGATATATCTTGCATGCCGAGCGTGCAAGATCCATCCCAATGGTTTGGTTAGATCATCAGCAGGGTTGATGACTCCAGGAATATGGATCATCTTGATTTCACCATTTTCTTTCCATGCTTGAATGGCAAAGAACCTGATTTCAATATGCCTGGTTCTTTCAGTTGGCTTCTGGGCATTTATGATTTCAATTGCCGATGCATTGTCTTCATAGGTAGGGGTTGGACCAGCTTGAGCAAATCCTAATTCTTTGAGTACGGATCTGAGGTATCTGGCTGTTTTGGCTGCTGTGACTGCAGCAATGAATTCTGCTTCCGTAGAACTCTGAGCAGTGAGTGATTGTGCTTTGGATCGATAGACAACTGCTCCACCAGCATAAGTGAAGACATATCCTGTGGTGGATCTGCGATGTTTTGGATCATTTCCATATGCTGCATCAACAAAACACATCAACTTGTTGTGCTTGATATCTGCAGGGTATTTAGGGAGTGATACATCTTGGGCTACATAGTTGTATGGTTCTCCTGATGGAAGAGATGGTTCTGTATTCGGTCTATAGAATCTAATACCCCAAGATCTGGTTGTTCTGAGGTATCGAGCTATGTTCTTCAGACTGGAATAGTGGAATGCAGTGGGATTGGAACTGTATTTTGACATTAGGGTCACTGCATAGCCAATGTCTGGTCGGCAGCTCACATATGCAAACATCATTTCACCTAAGAGTGTTCTGTAGGAGAACCCAGATGTGGATTGTAATGCAGCGTGTTCCTTGGTGCCTTCTAATGGTCCATTCGTATGTGATTGCAGTTGGCTCAGTACTTCAGTTGATAACGGCGCTGATGGCTTGGAGTGGGGTTTCATTTTAGAGTCAGTCTCCCAACCATGGGATGTCATGATCCGGTCAATGTAATTGGCGCAGGACAGTTCAATGTAATCAGCTGTTTGTTTGACGTCAATTCCATTGAAGTCTTCAAGCAATCCCAATTTTGTAAAGGGGATCACGTCTTCCTTTGGTAGCTTGAGCCTTGCACCTATAATGTCATAGATCTTGTCGGATATGGATTCTGATGTACAAGCTAGTGCAAAATCATCAACTTGTCTCAACATGTATACCGTTTCACCTTCAAAAACTGTTGTATAGATTGTTCTGTCATGCGTGGTGGTCTTGAAATTGAGATCGGGACCTTTTAAGATCTTGTTGATGTGGGTCTCCCATAGTCTACCTGATTCTGGGTGGCCTTGAAGTGCTCGAAGGACTGGGAGCACCAATCTTCTGTCTATGTCCTTGCCATGCTTGTGTCTGAACCATTCTGCATATGCATCATCAATAGTCATGTATGTAGGAATGTTGGGTCCTGGACTATGCGCGTAGGCGTCTGCAGCATCACCCCCATACACTTTGAGGTTGAGGCTTGCAGCAATAGCAAAGAATAACCTTTGAATGGGATGTTCAACACATGATGAGTATGACATTGCTATGGCATGCAGGGTTGGGGCTGCGTATTTGCTTCCGTTGCAACACTGTCTTGCTCGTCTGACACCATTCCTCTTGACACTGTACTGCCAGTGAGGCCTGAGAATAATCGCGTCTGGGTCCTTAGGGTATTGAATTGGTGATCCAAACATTTCCAAATCTTCAAACTGATCAAGCTGTTTTCGCTCCCCAGCTTGCCATTCAGGCCATATAGATAAAGGCTTGAGATTCCTTCGAGTGAAGTGCCCTAGTGCTTGTTCTTCAGGTGTAGTTGCCTTGGAATTGATGGCCTTGATGAAAAGTTCAATTTCTTCAGTGGGTAGTGAATCTGCATCTAGCGGTAATGCATGATTTCCTGGTTTATGAAGCTTGGTGATAGCTCTGAGGGATGCAATATCAATAGTAGGAATGACAACCTCCATGTCATCTTCAATCGGTGCCAAGTGTTTTTGGATGGAGGCATGGAGCGTTTCAGTGCTATCGACCTGGTTGATTCTTGATTGTATCAGCTGTTTGTATTTGGTACCAATGCGCTGGATAGCTTTGATTGATGAAATCCGGTCCAAGAATGGTGGATCTTCTTCAGCAGTGGGTTCCTTCCAGGAGGTATTGGGAGCAAATAAACCATATTCATTTGAGTGTTTCCTGACCTCCTTCATAGATAATTTTTCTTCAAGTGCAAAGGTAATTGGTGTATCTATTGAAGAATCCCGCACCCCTCGATCGTGGGAGGTCTGTAAGGCTGTGGTAACATCAGCATCAGTAAACACACGATTGTGATTGATAGATACAATATAAGCGCCTCGGAGTTTTGAGAGAGTCTTCTTACGGGAGGAGAAAAGCTTTGAGGCAGGACTGTTTGGAATGATATCTGTGATGTAAGCTCTGCCAATCAGTGAGTCGGTGGCATATCGAAGACCAAAGGCTGGATCAGCACAAGAGGGGGAGACAGTGAGTCTGAGATTTGTGAGATCCGCAAAGGGGGAGATGGAGAATTGGAATTCACTAGATGACACCTCACGGGGTTCTGCAGGAAGTGGAGTATTGTCATCAGTCCGGAGTAGGTGCTTGACATTAGTTGGGAGGTCTACAAGTGGGAGATCATTCATGCCTTCATCAAACCTGACATGGGTGGCTATTTTGACGCGGTGGGTCTCAGTATCATACCAAAGGATGTTTCTGGTAGTGTATGGGACAAAACCCAGGAAGATGCCTTTTCGTGCATTGGGTTTGAGTTTAATAGATCTTTTGCCTGGAGGTCGCACCCAAACTCTACAACCAAAGGTTCGGAAATCAGCAAGGTTTTCCTTACGGCCAGTTGCCAATTCCAATGGTGAATGTGGTTGGTTGCCTTCAGGGAATGCATTGGACAACCAAAGTGCATGGTAGAAAGCAAAGGGCCAGAACTTGATGGGCAAATTAGCTCCAGACAGCATGGTGCGCATTGAATTAGCCAGAGTGCGATGCCCTCTTTCAACTGTACCATTCTGGTGTGAAGCATCCGCACCAGTGGGGAAAATTGAATATCCAAACGCAGAGAAGAGGTTTCTGATATCAGGATTGTGATAGAGTTCTCCGCCTTGATCAACTGAAACATACTTGTCGGCACAAGTTGGGTTGTACTGGGCGAAGAAATGTTCCAACCAATGCAGTGGCGCTGCCTTCGAGATTCGTGTATCACCATATTTCATACCAGTATAGTGATCTGTGATGAGAATCCAAGCTGTTTCTCCATGAATGCCTTCATAATCGCGCTTGCGTTTGCTGTTGGAGGATCTGGCACCTGAGAATGCAAAATCAATGGATAAACCTTGAAACGGTTGTGTGGCCTTTCGTGTGGATTGTGAGCCAGCAGGTGTTTTGGTTTGCTTACATTGTATGCAAGTTGGGCATTGGTCAAGAATACTTGTTTGACGCTTGAACTTTGGTACTCCAACAATGTGCTTATGAGCCTGATACAGAAAGTCATCGCACGGGTGTCCCAATCGTTGATGCCACAGAAGTTCCGATGTCTTGGTTTTGATGGCGTGGATGGGGATATGTTTGTCCACAATCTTGGTGAAGAACAATTTAGCATCAAACTTTGGCACGTCGCTGGTATCAGACTGAGCTTGAGCTGCCTCTGTGCATTTTTGCAGTGTGACAAGATTGGTGTATACATCATATCTGTAGGTGCGAATGGCTTCTTGGGAGGCCAGTTCACAAGCTTCCTTGAATTGCATGTCAGTAGCCAGAGCATAGGCTGACGATGTGGCACAATTAGCATATGGAGATGCAATGTCAACATCTGGAATCAGTACTGGGTGTGTATAGCATTGACCATCAATGATGCTTCCATGGAGGACAATGCTGCTGGCAGTGTTCTGCTTGTGATGACAGATAATTGTGAGGTTGCCGTTTTGTGGAGCAGCTGAGTCATAGTCGTCAATGAATGATTTATGGATTGACTGCCCACTGAACTGACGTCGCATGCGAGATGTCATTCCACAGAGATCGTTCTCACTCAGTAATGTCGTTGACAGGGAGGGAGAATAGTAGAAGAAGACTTTGAGATACCCTATGTGGTTGGGTGCTGGGATGTGTAAATATCCCGAGCCTTCAGGGATGCAGGTAGCTGCTTTTCCTCCTATTGCTGCTGTAAGCCTGACAGGACATTTCCTTATCCTGATGTAAGGTTTGTAACCGTGCAGGATGTGTTTGAGATTTGTGCAGGAAACTTTTGCACCGGTGTCAATCTGAGCCCTGACACCATGTTGGAAGTAGGCTGTGGCTGCAATAGGGTCTGGTGGGACTAGGGATTGCACATTGTATGTATCAACTGGTGTAGGGTTGTCCCGATCAAAATTGGGATCCTCATTGGTCTTCAGGTGTGATTCCAATGTAGGGGTTGTAGCCTCAAGTGATTCCATATCGCAGTAGATATCAATTGGGATTGATGACTGGAGGCTGTCTTTAGGGAAGAGGTTGACGGCACCAATTTTGACAGATTCGTAGGAGCTGACGCTGCTGGAGTCCAAGGAGGGGCATAAGCTGTTCACTTGGGGCGCTGTGACGTTGTCAAATCCTTGGAGATCATCTTGAGGTGATGTCATAGAGTGGCTGCACGGAAAACTTTTTATCCTTGGCCATCGCAAAAATTTTGTTCTTCTACTGCATTGTCAGGTGAAACTTCATCTTGATCTTCATTGCCAATGTTGATCTGAGAGATTTGTTTGGTGGAATCTAAGAGTTGTTGGGTCTGTTTATTGGATTTGTTCAGAAAAACAGCCGCAGCAATCCTATGTTTCTTCAGGGACTCAATATCTTGCAATGCAGGACAATTATCAAAATTGTGACCAGACATGTGGCAAACAATACATTTTCTGGATGTGTCAAAAAGACTAGGTTGCTTATCGAATGCCGTGATAGCATTGCAGTATGCTTGGTGGAGGAAGGGATCGTCAGATTCTTCGTCCATCTCCGGGTAGCCAAGTGATTCAATCAGGCTGATTGAGTGAGAGGTCAAAGTAGAAGGTGTTCTAACAGTGCTGTTGCTAGCGCGCTTTTGAAACCTATCATTGCGCCGGTGACCTGGTCTGGTACCTGAGACAGGCAATTGCTTGGGCTGGATTGATTTGGAGGTGTTCCTCTTGTACTTTTGTTCAGCCTTGATCTCTTGTTTATAGGTTTGGAGGGTTTGTAGAAGCCTACCTGCCTTGTATTTGTCTCGTTTGAATTGGTCATCAGAGTCGCGTTCATCTTCTGTCTTTTTGAAGAGCTCTTCTGAGAGGGTGGTTCCTGCAATAAGGTTGCTGACTTCTTCTGTTGAACTGATAGTGCTGGGTTGGTTTTGGAGGAACACTCTAAGTCTCAGATAATCCTTGTACCGGAAGTAGTATTCTTCAAGGGATTCATTTGCATCTTGGTTGGGAGGGTTTCTGACCATTCTGCTGGCATTGGATGGCCTTTTTGAGTTGGGATGTGTTTGAGCAATAACTGTGTATAGTGCTTCATATCCCTGTCCGCCTTCAAAGCTCTGAATAGTGGCCTTCATACTTGTACATGAATCAGGGATGATTTTATCAGTTCTTAGTGCTGCGTAAATGAGATTTCCCCATTCATTGATAGCCAATTCATATCTTGAAGGTAGGTCGTTTGGAAAGTCATCACCAATTGTGAATCCTCTGAGGTGATCAGCTTCACGCCTGAATAGATAGTATGGGTGTACATAAATATGGTGTTGCTGGGAATGAGCTGTGATTTCTCTGTACCATTTTCTAACCTGAGGGTCCGTTGCGTCCTTTAGTTGTGGGAATCCTGAGAGAAACAGTTTGTCTCTAGCTGCTTCCTTGGACTTGTCAGAGGCTCTGGTGAGATCAAAACAGTCACCACTTCTGGTGATTAGGCGTTGGTCGTTTCTACCACTGCCTAGGTTGTGTAGGTAGTAGTTTTGCCTGATGACCGTTTCATTTCCGGATGAGTCGGTGTAGGTGATTGGAAAGTCTTTCATATCATCTCTAGTGAGGAATTCATCTCTCTTGTAGTATCGGTCCTTGACAGGTGGTGGTAAGGTTGCTGGATTCCATGGTAAGTCGAGTGTCGCTTGGTGGTTGGCGCCGGCATTGTTATTGTTGTTGCTGTTCCCATTGTTGACCAGTTGTTGTAGTAGGTTCGTAATTTGTCCCATCTCAGTAGGGGAGACGGTTGCGACCGTTGCGGCAGGTGTATCCGGAATGGCTGCCTCATCATCTGATGGTGGGTCTCCGGTGTAGGCTTCCATGAATAGGTCTGGGCGCCAATTTTTCTTGAATCGCCAGTGGGTGATTGTGATTTCAATTAGAACGATTGGCTCATCATCTGTGTTGGTCCGAATGGCATGCTTTGCGGCGGCGTCAAAATCAGTTTTGTATCTCATGCGTTTTGTAGATCCACCATTTCTGACATGTTTGATGACACATTCGTCGAGGAGATTGGCAATGTGGCCTTTTGTTATTTCATCCGGTGGTGGTTCCACGATGTTGATGGCAATAGCCTTTGCAATGCAATTGAGGATGTGGAGTTGTGGATCTGGAGCTATTTCTAGTGGTCCATCGTCTTCTTCTTCATCCTCGCGGGTGACGAAGAATTCTGAGAGTTCATCTTTGTCAATGATTTCAGAGTAGGCTTTGTTAAGGGAAGTGGCCGCAGCCGGGTTGCTAGCGCTGGAAAATCGAAATTCGATTCCATGGATTGGAGTCCAGTCAAATGGAGTTGGCATTGTCGTCATTGTCGATTTCGGCGTTTTGGTGTTAACCGGTAATGCAATCGGCTTGTTGGTGTGATCGTAGTCGTGCGATTGTCGTTAACCTGCGATTAATCGTTGTTACCGTCGTCGACGTCCTAGTCAGTAGTCCGATGTACGATCGTTGTTGGTCTTGGATTAAACTTCCGGGAAATGGCGGCGTTGCCGTGGTAATCAATTGTGGGGAATGAGAGAAGATTCTCGTAGAACAACGAAATTATTAAATTCCTTTCGTGACCAGAAATACCAAAGCTACCAGAGGGTAGATTTTCTATTCGTACAAATCAATGAGTCCCGTATTAATCCAAGTAATCGATTCCCACGGCATATCGATTCCCACGGCGCATCGATTCCCATCGCGCATCGACGGTGAGCAATCTCTGTTTTACAATATTGCCATTGTTCTTCGGTGAGCAAACTCTGATTTCATAAAATATCACACGAGCTACGGGAGCAATTCCTGACCTTAATGATAAACATAACATGAAGTCTTCCTAACGGAACAAGAGAAGAAAACCGTTGGCGTGTGATTCTCACACAATACATATACATGCATACAGATATATATGGTCAACGGCCGATACATGTACGTCCGAGAACTGTTTCTCTACCCCCCGCGGGCTATCGCGCGGTATTTTTACAATTCTTGACCCTATTTTTTAAATTTCCTATCTTTTTAGGTCGCGTGTCTACTAAAAAACCTCGCGCGTCGCACACCTTTACTTTCGAGACAATATGGCAAACGATTCTGGACAACAATACTAAGAAGGCCTGCAAGTCTCAAAGGGATCTGCCGTATGCGTTAGATTAGAAGCAATAGGAGGGCTTAGCAGAGGACTCCAAATCCGAATTTTCACCTCCACAGAAAACACCCCCTCCAAACCCAAGGGACAGCAGATATCTCCATACTGAAGGCGCCGCGGGCAACGATATTGCAGGGATCCCTTCATTATATCGAGAAGAACAAGGCCTGCAAGTTTCGAATTGATTGATTGAGTGGATTGGAAGTATCTAACCGGCAAAGCATTGGACACACAAGGTCCGTTTTGAAGGTAAACAAGGAAAAAAAAAGGTGAATATTAATATCTCCATACTGAAGTCACCGCGGGCAACGATATTGCAGGGATCCCTTCATTATATCGAGAAGAACAAGGCCTGCAAGTTTCGAATCGATTGATCGAGCACATTAGAAGAATCAAACCGGCGAAGCAGATTGGGAAAATTTGGTTGTATTTCAAGGAAGCAACCCAAATAACGGTGACAGCAGATATCTCCATACCGAGCTCGCCGCTGCCAGCGATATTGCACAGACCTCTTCATTATACCAAGAAGGAGACGTCCTCCAAGTTTCGGATTGATTGATTGAGAGGAATAGAAGAATCGAACCGGTGAAGCAGATTGGGAAAATTTGGTTGTATTTCAAGGAAGCAACCCAAACAACAGTCACAGCAGATATCTCTGCACCAACGGCACCAACAGCAACGATATTGCACGGTCCGCTTTATTACATATATAAGAACACGCCGCCCAAGTTTCGAATTGATTGATCCAGCGAATCAGAAGAATCGAACCGGTGAAGCAGAGGGGCAAAATTTGGCTACATTTCAAGGAAGCAACCCAAACAACAGTCACAGCAGATATCTCTGCACCAACGGCACCAACAGCAATGATATTGCAGGGGCCTCTTCATTACATATATAAGAACACGCCGCCCAAGTTTCGAATTGATTGATCCAGCAGATCAGAAAAAAACGACTCAACATGGATGGGAAAGATGATGGGCAAAATTTGGCTAAAAAATGGGCTTCCAAGCCCCGGCCCGGTTGCTGTTGTTGCTTCCTTGATTCGTTGGAGGAACGTTTCCGTGAGTAGCGTTTCCGTGATTCATTGGAGGAGCGTTTCCGTGATTCGTTACCGAGCGCTGGTGGAGGAGGAGCGTTTCCGTGATTTGTTGGAGGAACGTTTCTGTGAGTAGCGTTTCCGTGATTCGTTGGAGGAGCGTTTCCGTGATTCGTTGGAGGAACGTTTCCGTGAGTAGCGTTTCCGTGATTTGTTGGAGGAGCGTATCCGTGATTGGTTGGAGGAGCGTTTCCGTGAGGAGCGTTTCCGTGATTGGTTGGAGGAACGTTTCCGTGAGTAGCGTTTCCGTGATTCGTTGGAGGAGCGTTTCTGTGATTCGCTGGTGCCGAGCGCCGGTGGAGAAGGAGCGTTTCTGTGATTCGTTATCGGAGGAGCGTTTCGCTGATTCGTTTTCGCTTGGAGCGATTCCTGGTGGAGGAGTAGGAGCGTTGCCCTTATTTGTTGTCGGAGGAGCGTTTCGCTGATTCGCGGAGGAGCGTTTCGCTGATTCGTTTTCGCTTGGAGCGATTCCCGGTGGAGTAGGAGGAGGAGCGTTTCGCTGATTCCCGGTGGAGGAGGAGGAGCGATTTGCCGCGCGCCGGTGGAGGAGGAGCAAGTTTGGTGGATCCCCGGTGGAGGAGGAGGAGCGATTACCGGTGGAGGAGGAGGGGCGATTCCCGGTGGAGGAGGAGGAGCGATTCCCGGTGGAGGAGTAGGAGCGATTCCCGGTGGAGGAGGAGGAGCGATTTGATACCAACAATTCGTTGCCGCGCGCCGGTGGAGGAGGAGTAAGTTTGGTGGATCCCCGGTGGAGAAGGAGGAGTGATTACCGGTGGAGGAGGAGGGGTGATTCCCGGTGGAGGAGGAGGAGAGATTCCCGGTGGAGGAGTAGGAGCGATTCCCGGTGGAGGAGGAGGAGCGATTTGATACCAACAATTGAACAAAATGGGTGAGTATCTATTGATGTACTACATAGAGTAAATAATAACAACAGCATAATATGATAATGTACATGCCGACCGATTCGTAATTATCACCAACCAGGAAAATTCCCCGCACCTACAGTAGAAGATTCGTTGCTTAAGATTCGTTGCTTCCGATTCGATTGTTGCTTCGATGTTTTCGATTAGTTGCTTCCGATTAGAACTGCTTCCGATTCAATCCGTTGCTCCCAATCCGTTGCTTCCGATCCTTTGATTCCGATTCGTTGGTTCCAATCCGACCCTATGAAAATAAGAAGAAAAGCCAAAGTTAGAAAATACATCATCTGTAATTTGGTTGCAATTTCATTCCTTGTTACCGTTTGTATGTTTACCGTTTATTCGTACCGTCGTTCCGACACTCGACCCGATGAAATTGTAGTTGCTGCCGTAGAATACTTCTTACTCCATGTCACGAAAAACAGTACCTTGTTCCTGTTGATATAATTGCAAGGGACAAAGCCAGTTCATTGATTTCAAGACGTATATGTAAGGCTGCAGTCCAAACAATATCTATCCAGCAAATCCCCTTCTCGTCAAATGCTAACTACTTCTTTTGCAGTACAAGGCTGTTATTTCGGACTAAAATATCTGACAACAGATCCTCCGGCTCAAAAGAGGTTTTGGATCAAACGTTCTCGGACGGAGTGTTGATTACAAGAACCAACACCCTAGTCAAATAAGTCGGATGTAAGAAGGCAGATTATGAAGTGATTTTTTTTTGTTGCGAGGTAGATTGTTTTTTTTGTTGCGAGGTAGAAAAAGTGATTTTTTTTGTCGCAAGGTAGAAAAAGTGATCTTTTCTGTTTGTCGCAGGTAAGAAAAGTTTATTAGTGTTTGTGTGGGAAAGATTTTTTTTTTTGTCGCGAGGTAAAAAAATCATACATCCTGTACAATTCTACAGGATTTGGTACTAGTGTTGATTTCTAGACTACTGTAGAATTCTACACGTTTTTTGTACTAGATAATTCTATCTCGTACGTACGTACGAAAAAGAATCTCGTACGTACGACGTTCGAAAAAGAATCTCCTACATACTACTTCTAGATTGTACGGTATGTATGTACGTTCGAAAAATAATCTGGTACGCGAAAAAGAATCTCGTACATACTAGATTGTACGGTATGTATGTACGTTGGAAAAGGAATCTCCTAATTTTTGGCAGGGGTAAAGAACTTGCGAGAAGTCCATATAAAAGACCCAATAATTACTGAATTTTCGAACATTATGTAACCCTAACCATATTCGAAACAACTTTTCCACACAGAACGCCAAAATCTTAAGGTTTGACTCTACAAATGGCAAACATGGGGGTATTTTGGGTGCAATTCCAGGGCACAAAAAAACTTATTTGGTAATGACTCCAAAAAGTATCCGGTCCAAGCAATGAATACATTCATCATGACTCATTAAATGCATATTGGGAACAACTTTGTCACATAGAATGACCAAAATCTTTAGGTTTGACTCTACAAATGGCAAACATAGGGGTATTTTGGGTGCAATTCCAGGGCACAAAAAAACTTATTTGGTAATGACTCCAAAAGTATCCGGTCCAAGCAATGAATACATTCATCATGACTCATTAAATGCATATTGGGAACAACTTTGTCACATAAAATGACCAAAATCTTTAGGTTTGACTCTACAAATGGCAATCATGGGGGTATTTTTGGTGCAATTGTAGGGCAAAAACTGAGTAATTGGGTAATGACTACAACAATATCTGGTCCAAGCCAGGAATACATTCATCATGACTATTCCAATGCATATTTGAAACAACTTTGTCACATAGAATGCCCAAAATATTAAGGTTTGACTCTACAAATGGCAATCATGGGGGTATTTTTGGTGCAATTCCAGGGCACAAAGTTACTTATTGGGTAAGGACTCAAAAAGTATCTGGTCCAAGCCATGAATACATTCATCATGACTCTTCCAATACATATTGGGAACAACTTTGTCACATCGAATGACCAAAATCTTAAGGTTTGACTCTCCAAATTGCAATCATGGGGGTATTTTTGGTGCAATTCCAGGGCACAAACTAACTTAGCGGGTAATGACTCCAAAAGTATCCGGTCAAAGCAATGAAAACATTCATCATGACTCATTAAATGCATATTGGGAACAACTTTGTCACATCGAATGCCCAAAATCTTAATGTTTGACTCTCAAAATGGCAATCATGGGTGTATTTTTGGTGCAATTCTAGCGCACAAACTGAGTTCTTGGGTAATGACTACAACAATATCGGGTCCTAGTCACGACTACATTCATCATGACTCATCCAATTCAATATGGGGAACAACTTTGTCACATAGAATGCCCAAAACCGTAAGGTTTGACTCTACAAATGGCAATCATGGGGGTATTTTTGGTGCAATTCTAGGGCACAAACTAACTGATTGGGTAATGACTCAAATAATATCGGGTCCAAGCCATGAATGCATTCATCATGACTCATCCAATGCATATTGGAAACAACTATGACACATAGAATGCCCAAAATCTTAAGGTTTCACTCTCCAACTGACAAACATGAGGGTATTTTTGGTGCAATTCCAGGGCACAAACTAACTTATTGGGTAATGACTCAAAAAGTATCGGGTCCAAGCCATGAATACATTCATCATGACTCATCCAATGCATATTGGAAACAACTTTGTTACATAGAATGCCCATAACTTGGTGGTTTAACTCTAGAAATGGCAAACATGGGTGTACTTTTGGTGCAATTACAGGGCACAAACTAACTTATTGGGTAATGACTCAAAAAGTATCGGGTCCAAGCCATGAATACATTCATCATGACTCATCAAATGCATATTGGGAACAACTTTGCCACACAGAATGCCCAAAATGATGTGGTTTGACTCTCCAAATGGCAAACATGTGGGTATTTTTGGTGCAATTCCAGGGCACAAAATAACTTCTTATTGGGTAATGACTCAAAAAGTATCGGTCCAAACCATGAATACATTCATCATGACTCATCAAATGCATAGTGCGAACAACTTTGTCACATAGAATGCCCAAAATCTTAAGGTTTGACTCTCCATCTGACAAACATGAGGGTATTTTTGGTGCAATTGCAGGGCACAAACTAACTTATTGGGTAATGACTCAAAAAGTATCCGGTCCAAGCAATGAATACATTCCTCATGACTCATCAAATACATATTGGGAACAACTTTGTCACACAGAATGCTGTAAATGTTGTGGTTTGACTCTCCAAATGGCAAACATGGGTGTATTTTTGGTGCAATTCCAGGGCACAAACTAACTTATTCGGTAATGACTCAAAAAGTATCTGGTCCAAGCAATAAATACATTCATCATGACTCATCCAATGCATATTGGGAACAACTGTGGCACATAGAATGACCAAAATCTTAAGGTTTGACTCTACAAATGGCAAACATGGGGGTATTTTTGGTGCAATTCTAGGGCAAAAACTAACTGATTGGGTAATGACTCAAATAGTATCGGGTCCAAGCCATGAATGCATTCATCATGACTCATCCAATGCATATTGGAAACAACTATGACACATAGAATGCCCAAAATCTTAAGGTTTCACTCTCCAACTGACAAACATGAGGGTATTTTTGGTGCAATTCCAGGGCACAAACTAACTTATTGGGTAATGACTCAAAAAGTATCTGGTCCAAGCAATGAATACATTCCTCATGACTCATCAAATACATATTGGGAACAACTTTGTCACACAGAATGCTGTAAATGTTGTGGTTTGACTCTCGAAATGGCAAACATGAGGGTATTTTTGGTGCAATTCTAGGGCACAAACTAACTGATTGGGTAATGACTCCAAAAGTATCCGGTCAAAACTATGAATACATTTATCATGACTCATCAAATGCATATTGGGAACAACTTTGCCACTCAGAATGCCCAAAATGTTGTGGTTTGACTCTCAAAATGGCAAACATGATGAGGGTATTTTTGGTGCAATTCCAGGGCACAAACAGTCTCATTTGGTAATGACTACCAAAGTTTTTGTACCAGGCCATGAATGCATATCACATGACTTACGAAATGCATGTTGGGAACAACTTTTAAATGCATATTGGGAACAACTTTGACACACACAGTACAGACAATGATGTGGTTTGTAGATACAAATGGCACACAAGACAGTACGGTATGTTAGGTGCAGCAGTCTACGAGATTCTACATGTGACTAGAGGATTGAAATACATAACCTTAGTGTGATCAAATGTTTCCCTTCTGAAAAAATTATGGCGCGGGAGGGGTGGCTTGCACAGGTACGTGCTCTACTGCTACAAATATAACAGCGCGCCCAAAACCAGACAACACACAGAAGATGTTCGGGCAAACAACATAGTACAGAACCCACGGAAAAATTCTACACACAAAACATCGTACACATACTACACGAAACACCGTACACACACACACACACACACGACACACACAACACACACAACACAAAACACCGTACACAACCCGACAAATTATTAGTACACACACAAAACCACACAAAAAGAAACACATGATTCTTGATCGACACCGTATTCAGAAAATAAAATAAAAAAATATGAATGCTATCGGAAAGACACGACGAAGCAAAAAATCCGAGGGGAAGACCCTTCGAAACAACAAAACCATCCGGCCCGGTGATCATCAAAATACAGGGGACAACAACGGTAAGAAAAGAAGAGTTAAAACAAACACCGCAATTACTAACAAAGTGTGTAACAGTAATACCACAACTATGAACGCATCAAAGGGCAACAGTAAAAAAAATGGTTCCGACAACACAATTTCTACTACTACAAACACGGAAGAACAAAACACCATCAACCAGAGTAACGAACCAGCGCTGACCATTACCAACACAACCACCACTACAGTAACGAACCAACAGAAAGAAGGAACAAAAACCAATGTGGTAGAGAAAACATCTAACGGAGAATGCTACAATTTAGAGGATGTTGCCGAACATGTCATGAAAAATATCCAATATGACAAATTGGCAGAGGAAGTGGCAAAACGCTTACGGAAACAAGAGAGGGAACCACATATAGGGGTGGGAAAGGTAGTAATGGTACCTAAACAAACGGAGGCAACCATGCAGGGAGAGGGGAGTTACAATGCCGGCGACACAAGAGAACGAGCAGTAAGTACAATTACAGACGAATATGGACTTATAATAGACAACGATATGCTTAAGGCTTTGAGTGATATGAGTGAAAGAGTGGAGAAGCAGCTAAGGGATTACGTCAAAAAACATTGGTACCCCAACATGAAGTTCCCTATCAATGACAAGGTAACGGCGCTTGTAATAAATAAAGCTGTTGGAGAAAGTGCGGTTATGAAGCCACAAAATATTCCACTTGCGGCATTCTGTTCCTTTTACAGGAAACGAGTAGGGACAGTACTGACTGCATTGAGGCACAACTCACAAACATTAGCGAGAAAAAACTGGATAGGTAAATACAGGTGGGAGAATTGGTTGTTGAAATTAGGATTTTGAGAATCTATTTTTGGTCCGACAACACTAACATGCTGCCCGTTGATACTTATGATACTTCCGTACAGACGATTACAGAAAAGGTCGAGTCCCTATCACATTCCCTGGTACTGTTGCAGTTATTCAAGACACAGAATATGAAAACACAGGTATTTTAAACCCTCAATACAGAACATACAAAGACGCGGAAGATGAAGATTTTTATTATTTTGTTACAAGAATCATGTCGGCAATCAATCCGACAAATTCCAATTTCAAACAACGGAAGGAGAGGCACTTGCTGAGTGATATATTTACTATAGCAGATGAAGCATTTGCATTGGTACTAATCTACAATGAGCATCATGTATGGGTGAACCAGCAGCGGCGAAAGGGTGATGCCACGATTCCGCGACAAAAAAAAAATTCTGCGATTCAGACAGTGGAAGCAGAAATGGATGGATGGAGGAAGGTCGCGAGTTGTTCAGTGACTTGTGCGACAAAATTGGCGAGATGCGAAAACACCCAGAAACAGGAAGGAAATTGGAAGAAATGATGAGGGACAGATTTAGGAACGAAAGTTCGACAAATTACACCAACAATAAGCAGGGCGATGCAAATATTACTAGTAGCAGCTCCACTAATTGTAGTGGACCAAAAAAGAAAAAGAAAAGAAACGTCTATATTGATCCGGCAATAACAGCATTGATGAATGAAAGTTTATCTATTGGTGAACTAATGTAGAAAATAACAGTACATACATAATACAAAACTACTACTAATCTTGAACTTAATTTTGAGAATATTAGAAATAATGGAGGATTCGTAATACGTCGCAATAGGAATAAATCAAGCATAATAGAATCTACATTTTAAAAAGGGAATATTGTAGTCAAGAAATATAATTCACAACTAGGGGAGCAGAATCGAATTGTTGTTTGGTAGATTAATATTTTGGAATTAATACTGACTCAAGATTTCTTTTTTATTCGTGAATAGAAGTAAGTGTTGTTCGTACAGAATAATAATTCGGTTCTGCTAGAGACTGAAATAAATTATTTTTATTTGAGAGTAGAGTAATGTGCATCACGCGCACAGAAATAGTGCTGAGTTTACATATACCCTTATACGATCGTCGCGAATTTCAGGGTATCCAGAAATATTGCCGTGTTAAAATCACGCACAAAATTTGTGCGCGAGAAGTAAATTCGAACCCCGCGAAACAGTTCTCGGACGTACGGAACTAATCAGCGAGTAATCTCAGCACTACGCAACAGCAGTTGCAACGTATTCATCTCAATAAAAGAGATATCTTGCATCTCGGCAAGATTTCACTTTATCTCATACTTTTAACATTCAACTGATTTATATCCCAAAATTCACACTAGTTGCTATCAACTACTTGTAATCTACATACTAAGGTCTGTCTCGCTGCAATCTGAATAAGTCACAGCAAGAAGAGATCTGGCGTCTCCCTAGCTTCGCCTGTAGTCCGATTATCCGTTGCGAAAGTATCCAACCATATTTATCACGCGTAGAGTACAATCGTTCGTCTACTAACACACTAACGCAGCGTTGCTGTTCCTCAGAAGCCTTTGAATCAGTCTCTCAACGAATCGGATTCAGAAGGAAAATAATAGAAATGACCAAGCGGAGGTGCGCGTGTCAAAGGGATGACCGAGGGAATGTTCCAAAGGACGTGTTGGGAGGAATAATCAATCTGATCGGTGAATCGATCGTTGGTAGAATTCTTCGGTGTTGTGTATCTACGTCGGGGTCGGCGTGGGAGTCGGCATCCTTGTAGCTTGTTTGTCCGGAGACGGTGATAATTAACCTTGCGGGCCGGTCGCAGATGTCTGGAACGTTCCTTTGGAGCTTGGTCGTGGATTACAAAAGAAGATTCCTGTAGAAGAATCGGGAGTACACCCCTTGATTCACGAGCAGGGAGAAAGAGAGAGAAAGAATGAGATGTGGGGAGGCCGAGAATGTGCCGCGCAGGGAGCTAAGCACAGAATTTCCTCTGGATTTAACCGACAGTGGAGGTGCTGAACGGCCGGAGATAGGTAGCTTAAGGTAAACACTGGTGCTCTTGCGGGACACAAGTGTAAGTTATAAGGGCTCTATAACCTGTTGTTACTCTAAAAATCGACCGGATAGGTATAACGAATATTTTAAATTTAAAGAGATGTGAGCTCAGAGAGAGGCTCTTATTTTTACTACGTATTTTCACTGTGTATCGGGGCTCTCTGCTGTATTTTATGTGGTAGAGATCTTCCCCGGTTATTTGTTACTGCTTGGTTTACCGTCGTACCGATTCTTCTGTTGCTGTTGCTGTATTAGCGTCGTGTCGGTCTTACTGTATCAGTCATTTGATGGTATCGGTCATTTATGTTGTTAAGTAATCTGTTTGATGGGGCGTATGCTTGTTCGTGGTATATATGCTAGATATGAGGCCCATCTGGAATCGGTACTGATTTTCTTGATTGCAATAAGTAATTTCCTCACGGGATATCAAGTATATTCTTTTGAATGTACTTATGGATTCCAAGTGTTTACTTACTGTTCAGGTCTTTGGATATTTCTTGTTTCTAACCGATTATCCCTTTTTGTTTGTAGCCTTAGGTGATATCATTTTTACCACTTAAGGATTCCAAGTAGTGGAGGTGCGTTTGATTCTACCGCTTAATCATTGGAGTACTTGTATCTTGTATTCCGCACCTCGGTCGTCGTTTCGTTTTGTCAGCTTTTCCAATCGAATTTGATGCCGACAAAGTCCGTATTTTTCGCCGACAACACAGTGCAAATCCTGCCCGTCCCCGACCAAAATATAACTCAGTCATCAATCCAAAAATTCACCAGATTTGAACACAGTGCAAATCCTGCCCATCCCCGACCAAAATATAACTCAGTCATCAATCCAAAAATTCACCAGATTTGCAGACAGTGCAAATCCTGCTCATCCCCGACCAAAATCTAACTCAGTCATCAATCCAAAAACTCACCAGATTTGAAGACAGTGCAAATCCTGTCCATCCCGGACCAAACCAATCAAGTGACGTCATTCGCGCGAGTTCTATTTTAAATTCGAACTCTCATCTTATTTGATTTTAAGTAATGATCGGGGTTTTCGCACCTTGGTCGGGTTGTTTTTCTTTTCTTTTTCCTTTTCGATAGAATTTGCCGCCGACATCTTTCGATCGAAGTTGTACTGTACCGGTACACCTACTTGGTCTCTTCGTCATTCGCACCTAAACTCGTACTCCATGTTAAATGTTAATTTTTCGCACCTCGGTTTGTCGCCGAGTCATGACGACTGTCTTTTTTTATTGAATTTGCTGCCGACAACGACCACCAATTTTGCACCTCTGTTTGTCGGCTTTTTTGATTGAATTTGCGAGACAAGGACCGTCGTCGCGTTTCGATCGAATTTGCTGCTGACAACGACCGTACGGGTATATTGTGCACCTCTACCGAACTCTCTCATCTGGTAAAGTTAACTTGATCTAAGACAGATTTTAATCGTATGATTTTTCATCTATATTCAGGTTAAATCTTATGGTTACGTGCAACCATAAAAATGAGAGTTCGCTACCATAAAAATGAACGCGCGCCACTAAATATTACTATTGCTTTTAGACAAAGCATCTCATTTCCGTAAATAATTGTTTGGCTAAGCTTTTTAGCGATTTTAAGTCGTAGCGTTTGATTTTTTTAATATTTCTACGTATTTTCACCCCCCCCCAAACCCCCCCCCCACATAAACTCCGTCTACAAGATTACGTTGTCAACTCTTAGGGTTAGTGTTAAACGTTCAACTAACAACTCCACCAATTAATTAACTCATAATCCGGAATTACAGTTGTTATGTTGGATCAAGGGGTGTGTTGTCGGTGAAAAAATACGGACATTGTTGGCATCAAATTTGATCAGAAAAGCCGACAAAACGAAACGACGACCGAGGTGCGGACACGGAGTAACAACAGAGATATGATTATCTCGATGATCGACTCTTAGAATCAAACGCACCTCCACTACTTGGAAATCCTTAAGTGGTAAAAACGATATCACCTAAGGCTACAAACAAAAGAGGATAATCGGTTAGAAACAAGACATATCCAAAGACCTGACCAATAAGTAAACACTTGGAATCCGTAAGTACATTCAAAAGAATATACTTGATATCCCATGCGGAAATTACTTATTGCAATCAAGAAAATCAATACCGATTCCAGATGGGCTCTATCTAGCATATATACCACGAACAAGCATACGCCCCATCGAACAAAATACTTACCTCGCAAATGACCAATACCATCGAATGACCGATACACGACACTAATACAGCAACAGCAATAGCAGTATCGGTACGATGAAACCCATACTAGTGAAAAGACCGGGGAAGATCTGTACCATCTAAAATACAGCAGAGAGCCCCGATACCGTAAAAATAAGAGCGTCTCTCTGAGCTCACTTCTCTTTAAATTTCAATTATCCTATACCTTTCGGTCGATTTTTAGAGTTACAACATGAACATCATCCACCCCTATCTCAACACACTCAACCTGGCGCTCACCTGCACCCCTCTGCTTAATACCCTTCGAGCTGCAGGCACCGGCCCCACCATAGCAGATGGGGGTGTCCACTTTGCAACACCCGGCACCCCCTTTCGGGGGGAGCCCGGCCTGACCTTGTACATGCAAAATCAGGTACTATACCAGGACCTACCCGGCTTGAAGCACCCCTTCCATCCGCAACCCCAACCCCAACCTCATATATGACCGATACCATTGAATGACCAATACAGTGAGACCGACAAGACGCTAATACAGCAACAACAATATCGGTACGAGAATGGTAACGTAACAAATAACCGGGGAAGATCTCTACCACGAAAAATACGGCAGAGAGCCCCGATCCAGTAAAAATACACAGTAAAAATAAGAGCCTCTCGCTGAGCTCACATTCTCTTTAAATTTTAATTATCTTATCCTTTCGGTCGATTTTTAGAGTAACAACAGGTCACTGGGCTGATTACTAGGGTAAAGCGAGGCACTTGGTTGAGAACTGAGATAAGAACTGAGAAACAAGGAGGGGGGAGTTGTGGCCAGGGGCGCTGACAATTCATTTACATGTTGATCCAATAACGAAACAAAGTCAGAGACGGATAAATAAGAGGTGAAAAATAGGTGTGGGCAGGAACCCTGGCTCCAAGCTTTCAAAGCTCAAACACACATCACAACTTCTTCACTCACCCAAATTAAGAGATAAATTTGTCAACAACCCAATCTCAGAAGGAATAGTGCCAGTCAATAGATTGCCATCTGCAAGCACATATCACCAAAGCACAACACAAAATCATTGAGATCACTCAGTAGCATTGCAAATAAATCAATTACAAAAACGCGAGAATGACAACCATCCAAGCTTTCACACATCAAACAAACATCACAACTTCAGCACTCACACAAATCAAGATATACCAAGCTTGTCAACAACCCAATCTCAGAAGGTATAGTTCCAGTCAATATAATGCCATCTGCAAGCACATACCACCAAAGCACAACACAAAATCATTGAGATCACTCATTAGCATTACAAATAAATCAATTACAAAAACGCGAGAATGACAACCTGCATCCAAGCTTTCACACATCAAACAAACATCACAACTTCAGCACTCACACAAATAAAGATTTACCAAGCTTGTCAACAACCCAATCTCAGAAGGTATAGTTCCAGTCAATTGATTGTCAGCTGCAAGCACATACCACCAAAGCAAAACACAAAATCATTGAGAAAACTCATCAGCATTACAAATAAATCAATTACAAAAACGCGAGAATGACAACCATCCAAGCTTTCACACATCAAACAAAACATCACAACTTCTACACTCACACAAATCAAGATATTCCAAATTCGTCAACAACCCAATCTCAGAAGGTATAGTTCCAAGAATTTTAGTGTTATCTTGAAGTACATACCACCAAAGCACAACACAAAATCATTGAGATCACTCGTCAGCATTACAAATAAATCAATTGTAAAAACGCGAGAATGACAACCATCCAAGCTTTCATACATCAAACAAAACATCACAACTTCTACACTCACACAAATAAAGATTTACCAAGCTTGTCAACAACCCAATCTCAGAAGGAATTCCAAAAAATCGAGTGTAAGCTGCAAGCACATACCACCGAAGCAAATGACAAAATCATTGAGATCACTCATCAGCATTACAAATAAATCAATTACAAAAACACCAGAAAGTCAACCATCCAAGCTTTCACACATCAAACAAACATCACAACTTCTACACTTACCCAAATTTAGATCTTCCAAATTCGTCAACAACCCAATCTCAGAAGGAATAAATCCAGTCAATTGAGTGTCAGCTGCAAGCACATATCACCAAAGCAAAACACAAAATCATTGAGATCACTCATCACCATTACAAATAAATCAATTACACAAACTCGAGAATGACAACCATCCAAGCTTTCACACATCAAACAAACATCACAACTTTAGCACTCACACAAATCAAGATTTACCAAGCTTGTCAACAAACCAATCTCAGAAGGTATAGTTCCAGTCAATGGATTGTAAACTGCAAGCGCATATCACCAAAGCACAACACAAAATCATTGAGATCACTCATCACCATTACAAATAAATCAATTACAAAAACGCGAGAATGACAACCATCCAAGCTTTCACACATCAAACAAAACATCACAACTTCAGCACTCACGCAAATTAAGATATTCCAAATTTGTCAACAACCCAATCTCAGAAGGTATAGTTCCAGAAAGATAATTGAAAACTTGAAGCACATACCAACAAAGCAAAACACAAAATCATTGAGATCACTCATCAGGATTACAAATAAATCAATTACAAAAAAACGAGAATGACAACCATCCAAGCTTTCACACATCAAATAAACATCACAACTTCTTCACTCACACAATTCAAGATGTCTCAAGCTTGTCAACAACCCGATCTCAGAAGGAATAGTTCCAGTCAATGGATTTTCCTCTGCAAGCACATATCACCAAAGCACAACACAAAATCATTGAGATCACTCGTCAGCATTACAAATAAATCAATTACAAAAACACTAGAATGACAACCATCCAAGCTTTCATACATCAAATAAACATCACAACTTCAGCACTCACCCAAATAAAGATATACCAAGCTTGTCAACAACCCAATCTCAGAAGGTATAGTTCCAGTCAATTGATTGTAAGCTGCATGCCCATACCACCAAAGCAAAACACAAAAGCATTGAGATCATTCCTCAGCATTACCAACAAATCAATAACGCAAATCCGAGAATAACGACCCTAAAAGCTTTTATACCTCAAACAGACATCACAACTTCTATACTCACCCAAGGAAAGATCTACCAAGCTTGGCAACAACCCAATCTCAGAAGGAATAGTTCCAGTCAATACATTCATTCCTCCAGAAATAGAATAGAAAGCAATCAAATTTGTTTGAGGGGAGTAATGCATGAGTGTTGATGTAAATTCTTGTCATGTTTCTGGACTTACCAAAATCCATTGTGTAAAATGATCCTAGCAAATGAATGAACCTTGAAATCGTCCCAGAAACTCCCAGTTGTCTCAAATCTAGCTCCCTTGGTGCTAGTTCTTCACATTTTGTTGCAGACCAAAGACAGACGGGATTAGAATCAATCCAAGATCTTCCATTGTGTGTTATTGGTGCACTGTAGTTCAATAAGCTCAATCCAAATCTTTCAATAAAGTATTCGTCATGACAATTTGAGTTCCCTGAAACATCTTTAACAATCCAGTACAAGGCTTCCCTTCCAGCAAAATCATTGTACAGCTCAAATATATCAGCTTGAACAGAAATGGTGTCTATCATACATTCAGGAATTGTCAAGAATTGTGTACTTTTTCCTTGCTTGCTGTTGCCCTCAATTATTTTTCTACCATCTGCCGCAGTGCCTCCAATAAAAATGGAATAGTCAACATACCATATGATATTCTCGCTCGCAGTTTGACTCTGCACTGTCAGAACACAATTTGCTCGATCACTGACATGGACAGTCTCAATCTGATTCACCATGTCTTTATTGATGTCAAGTGATAGAACAATTTTGCCTTCACATTCAAGGATAAGATATGGATTGTCAACCGGATTGCCTCCTACATAGTTCCAGAGTTTTTCTGACTCAGTGAAATTACCAAGATGGAGGGTAATTGGAACCATGATTGGATCTGTGCAGTTTGGAAAGCCATTCCCAGTTGTATTTGACACACCAAAAGCTCCTTTGACAGCATCAATCCCACAGACCGGATCAGAACATGTAAAAGAGCAGCAATCTCCACCATCAAATCCCAGTGCCAAGGTGTTAAAATCTCCATCGCAGACTCCATTACCAAGACGGTTGCAATTGGTCGTTTGGTTTCCTTCCAATTCGATCAAATAAAGATCAAGAGGTGTGCCAGAAGCACTGATCCATCCTTCATCAAAACTAGACGATATGTCAAATGAATCCATCTTTGATGATTTTGCAAGCTCATCGTTTTTTGCATCGTCATGACATGCATTAGTAGTATTTGTGGACAATATCCAACGACGTGCATTAATGCAGTATTGAAACCTTGCTGTTTGGTTGTCACCGTCTGACAGAAAATAGACATTTCTCTTGTACAAATTCAATCCTTGTACTTTCGTCTGTTTCGTTTCATAACATCCAGTGTATGCTTGGAGTTCTTTATCCTGAAATTCCACCCTCAAGACAGAAGTGCGCCACTTTTTTGGGTTTTCTTGTATAATCACGATTCCACTGATAAATGCAACAAAAATGACAGCCAGAGATGCCAAAGTGAAATGGAATCGAGTGTGCTTACGTCGAGACATGCAGCGTGGGAGTTGAAGTTTGGTGATTCGTTTTGCTTCCTCTTCAATTTGTTCACCATATTTACCACTCAAGGCCAGCATGAAGGCCACATTATCCATGCTACTTATGAAATTCTTTTCACAAATAAAGGGAAACAAAAAAGTGAGTCAACAAAATAGGGAAAATTGCAGTTAGACTCCCATTCAATTATGTTGCTCATTTGAAGTTCAATTGCTTACTCACAACAGCTGAAAAGTTCAGGACAATTTCAACCGCAGTATTTGATGTAATTATCAGTAGGAAAGCTGCAACCATTGCCAAAAATCCTTGAAGACACCGAACCATAGAAGAAAAGACCATGCACTTGACTTTGTCACCATTGGCTACTTTGGAGAAATTGGGGAATGCCTCAACTGCAGTAGTTATGTCCAGAATAGATGCATCTGCGAACAAGATATAGGACAAAATAGCTAGGAACTGTGTTGCTTGTACAACTGGACTTGCATTTGCGGCAACAATATTTGGAAGCACACCATCAGCTGGATTGTCATCATGCTTCGTACCCCAGTCTGGGTGAAGGACGCTCAGTAACATCATGAAAACAAGCGACAGTTGAAAGAAGGAAACTATAATTCCCATACCAAAAAAAATGGGTTGGTCAAATGGGCCATGAAGGGACAAGAAAGAGTAAGTATCTTGTGGATAGACCTGATGATCTGCAATTTCCTCACTGGAGAACAGTCCATTGTCTCTATCTTGCTCTTCACAAATGGGTGTTGGGTTCGCTCCATTGTTTCCAGGTGCACCATTCTCTATATCATCTTCAGATAGATCCAATAAATTCTCATTGCAGGATCCATCTATCTTCTGTGCCTTGCTCGATGGTTCTTTGATGGCATCGATGTCAAGGTCTTGGATCTCCATCTGATGCCCGATATGGGGAGATGCAACTTGTTCAAGGCCAGCACTAATGCTGGGCCGAGATATATCTGCTTTGACTCGAAAGGAGCCACCTGCGTCGTCAGGATGTTGGTCTGTACGATCAGGTGAGCTGTCTTTGCGTAAAGGTGAATCGTTATGCATCATAGAAGGTTGTGGAAGAGGACTAGTGTGGGTGCGAACAAGGTTTGCCAGTTGATTGATACACAATCTATTGATCTTGAAAAGAAGCTTGGCTACGTGTCCGTTGTTAGTGCAATTGAGTGATTGCTGCCAGTAGTGATAGTCCAAGTTTGACAAATGACCGGATCCTCCTTGGTGAAAAGAAAGGGCAATGGAGGCAGGGGGGAAACAAATTGAAGAGAAGGTCGATCGCTTTTTGTTGTTCGTTCGTTTCGACCCGACTCGGCTTGACTCGACAAAATAAAATGAAAACTTTTGCTTTCTTGGGCTGGGCTCAAAGCTTCGTTGATAATCAGGAGCAAAAATAGATGATGGCTATTAACCGGTGGTGTCGCCGATCGGTGTATGTGTTCGGGAGGAGATTCTGTAGGATCGGTAGTCCGTGGCGATGTACTTAACCGTCGATCGTCGTCGTTGTCACAGCAGATGTGTTGTAGTTTGTCGGTTTAATTGTCCGATCGGTGAACCGGCGATGTAATTGACCGTGGTTGTATGTGTCCGGTGTTTGTGGAGTCGATTGGTCGTTGTGGCGATGGCGATAATAATTAACCTTGCCCGTTGTCGTCGATTTCGGTCACAAATGTCCGGAACGTTCGTCGGAGAAACAATCGTCGGCGGTTGGTGTTCTTGTAACTAATCGGCCGCGATTCGTTCGATCGGCCGCGACTGATTCGATCGACCTCAAACAGCCGTGGATCAGAAAAGAAGATTCCAGTAGAAGGATCGGTATTACATCCCCTTGATTCGCGAGCAGGGAGAAAGAAAGAGAAGAATGAGATGGGGAGGTAGGCCGAGAACAATGTACGCCGCATAGGGAGCTAAGCGCAAAATTTCCTCTGGATGTAAACGACAGTGGAGGTCTAGAAAAGCGCCGGTAGCAAACGTACAGACGTACGGACATTCGGAGATACACACGAATGAGATAACACACGTATGACTAACAGGCAAATAAGCGAGCCGACTCGCTGAATTGGTGGAGTTGTTAGTTGAACGTTTAACACTAACCCTAAGAGTTGACAACGTAACCTTCTAGACGGAGTTTATGTGGGGGGGTTTGGGGGGGGGAAAATATGTAGAAATATTAAAAAAATCTGTTTTTAACAAGTAGACTTGGTACAAACGCTACGACTAAAAATCGTAAAAAACAGTACCCAAATAATTATTAACGGAAATGATATGCTTCTTCTAAAAGCAATAGTAATAGCTAGTGGCGCGCGCTCATTTTTATGGTAGCAAACTCTCATTTTTATGGTTGCAAGTAACCATAAGATTTAACCTGAATAAAGAAAAAAATCATACGATTAAAATCTGTCTTAGATCAAGTTGGTCGTCCTCGTTGTCAACCTTGCCAGATGAGAAAGTTGGTGAGAAAAAATAATATCGGACTTGTTAGAATTCTCATACCGGCGAAAGCCGACAAACCGAGGTGCGGTACCGGTTACTCTCATACAAATCGATTGGTAATAGATCACCTAGGTACGAGTACGAGTACGAAGCTGTCGGAATTCGATCAAAAAAGCCAACAAACCGAGGTGCGAAATATTGTACGGTACCAGATTTGAACACAGTGCAAATCTTTCCAGTCCCCAACCAAAATATAAATCAGTCATCAACCCAAAAACCCACCATATTTGAAGACAGTGCAAATTTTGCCAGTCCCCGACCAAAACATAACTCAGTCATCAACCCAAAAACCCACCAGATTTGAACCCTACAACCTAACCCTAACCCTAAACCCTAACCAAACCCTAACGAATCCTGCCAATCCCCAACCTTAAACGAACTTGAGTATTTTTTTTTTCATTTTTTTTTTCGTACGTACGAGATTGATTTTGTTTCCGTACGTACGAGTTTTTCGTACGTACGAGATTGTTTTTTTTTTCGTACCTACGAATTATCTAGTACTACAAAATCATGTAGAATTCTACATGATGTACTAGATACTTCAAAGAAAATCGTACGCGAAAAGAAAAAAAATCTCTCTCACACAAACACACAGTAATTTTATTTTCTACCCCCAGACAAAAAAATCACTTTTTCTATCTCGCAACAAAAAAACATCACTTCATAATCAGCCTTCTGACATCCAACTTATTTGAGTAGAGTTGCTATTTGGCACTCCGTCGGTGAACGTGGGATTCCACCTAATACTTCTTTATCAGTATTAGGCAGGTTATCCGTGCTCTTATATTTTAGTCTGAAATAACAGCCTTGTACTGGAAAAAGAATTAGCTCGCATTGGAGAAGAGGTGGTTTGCTGATAGATATTGTTTGAATTGTATTAAATTCCTTTCGTGTCTAAGTTGGTAGAGGTACGAGATCGAAAATAATGAGACCTCGAAAAATTACTGTTCGATACTTAACTGGAGGAGAAGAATCGATCGTCAATACCGAGCTCATTCTTACGATCGAGTCCGATACTTAGTGATCCAAGGAAGAACACACGACAGATGTTAACATATGTTACCTTCTGTTAAGTGTCTTGTTTTCAAGAAAAGACAGCAGAGGTTTGAAACTCTGCTCACGAATATACGTGTTGTATTAGCGGCAACACGATATTCACCGTAATACGGTAATTTACCGTACAAAATACACGTAAATTCACGTGCTGTATTAGCGGCAGCACCGACCTTTAAAAGAGATACTTGCTCTCCAGCAAGAAACATCTCTTCATCTTATACTTTTAGATTATTTGATTATTCAACCTTAAACCTCGCACCGGACGTTCTTACGTCCCTTTTGTAGAACTACAAGCCTAAGATCTAACTGATTGCGTCGATTGGTCGATAGTCAGATTAGATCTGATTGGATTCGCATCCAGTCGTAGTGGATATCAGAGAAATATTAGGAACAACAGACCGGCACCTCAACCGGACTGCAGATAAAGCTCCTGTTGCTCTTCTTTGCCTTTGGATTGAATCAGCTCAACAGCCAGTTTCAGAAGGAAATTAACAGATTAACAGTCGCAAGCTTGTTGAAGCTTGCAAAAGAAGAAGGAGCAACCGTCGAGGAGCAAACGTCGACGACAATTTGACAGCAGATCATCGAACGATCGACTACAGCCGACGATCGATAGTTCTCTGATCCGATTACAGTATAACAAAGAACAAATACCCAGGACCCTATCGACCTACGATTACACAACAACAATGCCTACCGCTCCGGTTGCTGGAAGAACAAGAAGCCGGTCAACTGGACGAAGCAGATCGACAGGACGATTCCAAACACTCCAACCTGGAAGCGCAGCAACCACACCTCGGCTACCCACCGCAGATGTGGCACCCGACCAACAGAGTAATCCAAGCCAAGAGGATGAAGAGGACACACCTATCGCGGACCTCTTCCCATCGTTTGACCGACCACTTGCCACATTCTTGCATGAAATCTTTGACATACCAAGGGAACAAAATGACGCCCTATGTGAGGCTCTCATTGCTGCAAGGATCAAGACATGGCTGGCCTTCTTGTACATCGAGAACATTGGAGACCTAGTTTTCCTCGAAGGGGGAGTAAGAACCCCAATTTATCGACATGTACAGACGTCCATACAGCAAGTCATTGACTACGGCGAGCATCTCACAGCACAAGGACAAGACCCAGAGGATAGAACCCAGTATACCAAAGACAACTTTCAAAGCTACTGTTTTAGTGCTGTCAGAGCCAGAAGAGCATCTGGAACGAATATTGCAATCACTAGCACCGGCACGCCTCGACGACAACAAGAAAGATCCTCCAAGCCCATCGAACAGCTTACATATGAATCCTGGACCAAGAAATCAAGGGATGAATCCACCTTTCCCATCCTGCAGAATGATGCAAGGTTTGAACGCTGGCTTGTCAAATTCAAGGCAAAGCTGGAAACGTCTGACATAGATACTCGCACATTCCTTGACCCAAGCTGGCCTGATACACCACTCGTCGGGTATGAAAAAGCTCTCCATGACAAGCAATGTGCCTTCTTCTGGACCCTTGTCCTACATGCTCTTCAGAGTGATCTCTCCTACTCCTGCGTGCTCAGCCATACCTCCTCCAGAGATGGTAGACAAGCCTTCTTTGACTTTGTTTCATTGCACGATCGGTCCAAATCCAAAGTATATGACACCTCCATCGTGATGCAACAACTATTGGATATTGATCTGAGGACATGGAAAGATACCAAGGTCAAGTTCATCACCCAGTGGTTTGCACAGTTGGAACATCTCAATACATTACGCGATCCACAGAGGCCACTTGATTTTGATACTGTCAAAACGCACCTTTGCAAGGCCTGCAGTAGCAGCTTCCAGCTCAGTGAACAGTTCTATAAGGTTGATGATCCTCCTGCAGCACAGGACTTGATTAAGTTTAGGCAGCATGAAGCCGTTGCTATCAGTGAATTGAAAAATACCCTCCTCCTTGAAGCCACCAGACTGGATTCCCAAGCTTCCCTGTCCCAACCTCGAAGTCGGATGTCTGTCAAAGCCAACACCCATGATTTCTCTTCTGTGACGCAGTCCACATATTCTGGCATAACTGATGACTCGGCATCATATTTACCTCCTATTGATTTTGATGGCGACTACCAGGACTACGCTGTTTACAAGGCTGGAAGAACCCCAGACCCAACCACAAGACTACCATCTGCAGTTTGGAAAACTCTCTCTAAGCAAGGTATGAAGCATTGGCTTGGCTTTACCGCTGATGACAAGAAGCGACTAGTTGCTTGCCTCCGGCCTGAGCTCCTTGATGCCGCATTACCACCGGACCCCAATTCCAGCAAGCCTATCACACGTCGGGCTTATGAGCACCATACTGATGAGCAGGTCCTCTCACGCGCTACTGAGCAAGTCCTATCGCCTGCTGACGAGAGCTCCGCCAGATCTGCATTCCATGCATCACTTGGTGTATACAAATCATCTTCCCAATCAGACACCAGGCCTCTCAAGTCTTCTGTTTCTCCTGCACACCCAGCCCGATTCCTTGCAGACAACCCTGATATACTTTACAAGAAAGAAGGCAATGTCTATATCCCTGTTGAACAAACCTCACGATCAGTGAACTTTCACTATTGGGCACCTATGGAATGTGAATCTCCTGTTTCATCAGCAAACCCCATCGCTACTTATCACTCAAGCAAAACTGCTGTATCCACACCTGGTTCTGCTATGGTTGACAGAGGTGCAAATGGGTGTATCATCGGAAATGACGCATGTCTCATCTCTAAAGATATTCCCCCAAGATATGTCAACGTAACTGGTATAAACAACCACCAAATCCAGAACATCCCTATTGCAACATGCGGCGCCTACTCTGTCTCCAACAGAGGTCCTGTCATTATCATCTTTCATGAGAGTGCATACACCGGACAACATCCATCTATCCTGTCTTCCCCCCAGATGGAAGCATACCACTCAATCGTGGATGACTCCTCTATCAAGACAGGCGGCTTCCAAGTCATTACCACTACTGACGGTCATGTCTTTCCTCTCAGTATATGCCATGGCTTACCTTATCTTGCTATGCGCAAGTATACCAGTGCAGAATTCGCTAGTCTTCCCCACGTCATAATGACAAGTGATCAGCATTGGAACCCATCTGTACTGGATAACGCATATACCCCACAGGATGATACATTCATTCAGAAATACCCACCTGTTTCCACATCACTTCCATATCAAGATTATGATGAATTTGGGGCGATTAGGGATATCAACATTGGCACCTCCTCCACAGTCACCTCATTCTTGTCCAATAGGACTACCTCCTCCCTACAGGCCTCGGATGTTTCTGATACTTCATTTTGGATTAGCCCCACTGATTACATTCATCAAGACATCCTTAGTAGGTGCTCTAATCAATCTCCTTCCACCTTTATCACTGCTGCAGCCCATGTTCAATCGCCCACCGATATTGATTACCTGTCCCTGAAACCCTTCTTTGGATGGATCTCCCTTGACCGTATCAAGGCCACTTTCAACAATTCCACACAATATGGCTCACTATCACTTAGTCCCGATGGTAACATCTTCAAAAGGTTCCAATCACCACAGCCTGCCATGAATGTCCGACCTTTCAATGATGATGTCCTCTCTGATGTCGTATATTCCGACACCCCTGCCATCAATGGTGGTTCCAAGATTGCTCAAGTTTTCTTTGGTCGCAAATCCCATATCATTCATGTTGAAGAAATGAGGACTACTGCTGATTTTCTCCCTTGCCTCCAAAATTTTGTTCGGCAATGGGGTAGACCACTCAGATTGCTCTGTGATCATGGCTCTTACCAGTCCAGCAAATCAGTTCTTGACTACCTCAAGATGATGTGGATTGGCTTATGGCAAAGTGAACCATACCATCAACACCAAAATCTCTTTGAACGGAGATACCAGACCTTCAAACGCATTGTCAATAGAACCATGGATCGAACGGGCACTCCACCACATCTCTGGCTTCTCTGCATGCAATATGTTGGCCGCCTCATGAATCATTTGTCTGACCCCACCCTCTCTGACAAACAGCCTTTCTTTATTGCTACTGGTATCATTGGTGACATCAGTCCCTACCTTAGTTTCTTCTGGTTTGAGCCTGTCTACTACAAGACTCCTGATAACCAGTTTGGCTCACAGACCACTGAATGTCTTGGTCACTTTGTTGGCATTGCTGCGCATGTCGGTAATAGCCTATGTTTCACCATCTGGGATCCCATCACCAATAAACTCCTTGATCGCTCTGGTGTACGCACTGCTTTAACTCCTGAGCATCGTAACAAGCGCGCTGGCTTGTTCACTGATGATGGCTTTCTTGCATGGCGCAAGGCTAAGGATGCTTCCCTCACTCCTAAGTCTTCTGGTGATAGTCCCTCCTTCCAACATACTACACCAACCCGTTCCGTCCCAGCATCACCTCCTCTGCACATCACAAAGCCATCCTTGCCTACATTCCTTTATTCCAAGGTTCCTAATACACGAAGCTATGTCCCTTCTCCACTCCCTCACAACTATGGGGAGATTCTTGATGGCCCCCCAACCTCTCACATCTACAGCAAGACCCCTACCGGTACCCCTGTTACTGAAGATGATTTTGGTCCCCCTGAGCTAGCATATTTTGATGTTAGTGAAGTCACACCTACACCCATCAATCCTGCTACCCCTTCTGTAGGCCCATCTGAGGTAGTTGTTACTGATGAAGAAGGCAATGCACAATTTCACGCTGATGGCAAACCCATCACCATCCCTGCCATCCCCGCTGCTGACTTGCAAGGTCGATCCTTTCTAATGGCCCTCCCAGATGGCACACAGAAACGAATGACAGTTGTTGATGTTGAAAACAGCATTGAGCAAAACAAAGACTTCATCAAGTTCAAGTGCAAGCATACAGATGACGAACTAGAAGATATCATCGCCTACAATGATGTCATGAATTATATCCACAGAGATATCACTCAAGAAGATGGCAAACTTTGGTCCTTTCGACGCATACTTGGTCATCAAGGTCCCCTTGACAACAAGCACCCCCAATACAAAGGTTCCAAATACAACCTATGGATTGAGTGGGAAAACATGGAACGTACCTATGAACCTCTCTCCAATGTAGCTGCAGACGACTCTGTTACTGTAGCCAAATATGCAAAGGACAACAACATGCTTGATCAACCTGGTTGGAAACATCTCAAACGCATTGTTTCCCTTGCCCGAAGAACCAAGAAACTAGACCGGTTAATCCACCAAGCCAAGCTCCGCTCCTTTCGAACTGCTCCACAGTACCAGTATGGATTCAAAGTACCTCGAAATCATGACGAGGCCATCCAGTTTGATACAGCAAATGGCAACACCAAATGGCAGGATGCCATAGCGTTGGAAATGTCACAGCTCCAAGAATATGACACCTTTATTGACAAAGGTATCTACAAGGCTAGCAATATACCCATTGGCTTCCAACAGATCAAGGTCCACATGATTTATGCAGTCAAGCATGATGGCCGACACAAAGCCCGGCTAGTTGCAAATGGCAATCTCACTGAAGCTCCCATTCACAGTGTGTATGCAGGGGTTGTTTCCCTTCGTGGCTTGCGCATGTGCCTATTCCTTGCTGAGCTGAATAGCTTAGAAGCCATGGGGAACTGACATTGGTAATGCATACCTTGAAGCTGTTACCTGCGAAAAAGTATGCATCAAGGCTGGCGCTGAATTTGGATCACTAGAAGGCCACCTCCTATTGATTTACAAGGCCCTATATGGACTTCGATCATCTGGCAAGTGCTTTGGTGATCTACTTGCTGCCTGCCTCGTTGAACTAGGTTTTGAAAGATCCAAGGCAGAGCCCGAAATTTTTATCAAGCCTGGCAACAACAAACATGGGGAGCCAGTATATGAGCTCATATGCACATATGTTGATGACCTCTGCTTATGTATGGCCAATCCCGAAGCCTTTCTGATAATCCTACAGTCTGAACCTTATAATTTCAAATTAAAGGGTTCTGGGCCAATGAACTTTCATTTGGGATGTGGATTCGAAAGAGATGAACATGGTGTGCTCTGCATGAACCCCATCAAGTTCATCGAGAAAATGGAGGCCTCGTATGTACAAATGTTTGGCTGCAAACCTACCACCAGATTCCATTCACCACTTGCTGAGAACGACCACCCAGAGCTAGACTCAACATCCTTCCTAAGTGATACTGATATCCAAAAGTATCAAAGCATGATTGGTTCACTTCAATGGGTCATAGCTATTGGACGTTTTGACGTGCAGACCGCTGTTATGACATTGTCAAGCTTCCGAGTCCAACCTAGGGAAGGCCATCTCAACAGAGCCAAAAGAATCTATGGTTACATCTCTAAGTTTCGACACTTCAAAATCCGATTCAGAGTGGGCATACCAGATTTTGTACTCACTGAAGGTACCAGCACAGACTGGTCCAATACAGTGTATGGGGAGCACTCCGAGGACCTCCCTAGTGATGCTCCTAAACCCCTGGGTAAGGTGGTTGTGTTGTCTCATTTCTATGATGCAAACTTAATGCATGACATCCTGAGTGGTAAAGCTGTCACTGGTATACTGCACTTTGCAAACAAGACCCCCATCATGTGGTTCTCCAAGAAGCAAGCAACCTCTGAAACAGCCACCTTTGGCGCCGAATTTGTGTCTGCTAGAACTTGTATTGAGCAGATTGTTGACATTCGACAGTCATTCAGGTATCTAGGTACTAGAGTACACGACACATCCTACACATGGGGAGACAATGAAAAGATGATCCAAACCTCTACATTCCCATATGCGAGGCTCCACAAGAGGCATCACATTCTATCATATCACTATGTTAGAAGCATGATCGCAAGAGGTTTCATCCTCATGCAACATCTTGCAGGTAAGGATAACTGCGCTGACATCCTCACCAAGCATTGGGGACACTCGGTGGTGTATCCTTTACTCAAGCCCATCTTTTACTACTGTGGAAACACCGGTGATCTATTGCAGGATGACTGCACCAGATACTAGAGGATGCTTTCATGTGGACACATGGGGAGTATTAAATTCCTTTCGTGTCTAAGTTGGTAGAGGTACGAGATCGAAAATAATGAGACCTCGAAAAATTACTGTTCGATACTTAACTGGAGGAGAAGAATCGATCGTCAATACCGAGCTCATTCTTACGATCGAGTCCGATACTTAGTGATCCAAGGAAGAACACACGACAGATGTTAACATATGTTACCTTCTGTTAAGTGTCTTGTTTTCAAGAAAAGACAGCAGAGGTTTGAAACTCTGCTCACGAATATACGTGTTGTATTAGCGGCAACACGATATTCACCGTAATACGGTAATTTACCGTACAAAATACACGTAAATTCACGTGCTGTATTAGCGGCAGCACCGACCTTTAAAAGAGATACTTGCTCTCCAGCAAGAAACATCTCTTCATCTTATACTTTTAGATTATTTGATTATTCAACCTTAAACCTCGCACCGGACGTTCTTACGTCCCTTTTGTAGAACTACAAGCCTAAGATCTAACTGATTGCGTCGATTGGTCGATAGTCAGATTAGATCTGATTGGATTCGCATCCAGTCGTAGTGGATATCAGAGAAATATTAGGAACAACAGACCGGCACCTCAACCGGACTGCAGATAAAGCTCCTGTTGCTCTTCTTTGCCTTTGGATTGAATCAGCTCAACAGCCAGTTTCAGAAGGAAATTAACAAATTGGCCCCCAAACATATATGTCTTGAAAGCAATAAATCTCTATCCATTGCTTCTATATCAACAGGCACGAGGTACTGTTTTTCGTGACAGAGGAGTAAGAAGGCTGCAAATCAACGGCAGCAGCAACAACAACAATTTCATCGGGACGATTGTAGTAGCAGCATCCAACACGTGACGCGAGCCTGCAGCAAAAAGAACAATGTGAGATAGATAGATGGGGGACATTAATTGATGCCTACATCCTACACTGCTGATGATGTATTCCTCACAACTGTTTTCCTTCTTATTTTCAAAGGTACGGATCAGAACAACGGATAGGTGCGGGGAACAACGATCGTTGGAAGATCGAGGTGCGGGGAACAACGATTGTCGGAAAATCGAGGTGCGGGGAACAACGATTGTCGGAACAACGATTGAGTCCAGATTGAGGTGCGGCGAATTTAATATATTATTCTGTTGTTATTATTGACTCTATGTACTACATCAATAGATACTCACCCATTTTGTTCAATTATCATGTATTCAAATAGGAACGGCAACGAATCGATCAGTGGGATTCATCCGGCAACGAATCGTCGACATCTAATCGCTCCTCCACCGGGAACCATCGAATAGAAGCAACCAGCAACGATAGAATAGAAGCAACTGGGAACGATCGAAGCGCAACCGGGAACCATCAAATACAAGCAACCGGGAACCATCGAACCACAACGAGAACGATCGAACTTCTCAAAATAGGCACCAACGTCAGCAACAGCAACGAGCGGCAGCGGGCCAATCATTTCTCAACAAATCAACGGCAACAACAACAGCAACAGCAATACCCCTAGGCAACAACGGCAACGAATTGTCGGCATCGAATCGCTCCTCCACCGGCGCTGGGTTGCTTTTCCGATTGCTCGCTTTTGTTAATGGTAGGATTTGTACACAGCGACGTCGGAAAAGAAAAACTTGCGGCAGTCGGTCAATGGACTCGCGCTGCAAGAGATCCTGTTTCGATTGCTGGCTTGACCAAAGTTCGATAGTATTTCCAATCCAACTTCTCGTTAATGGTAGGATTTGTACCCAGTGACGTCGGAAAAGAAAAACTTGCGACAGTCGGTCAATGGACTCGCGCTGCAAGAAGTCTCTGTTACTATTGCAATCACTTGCGTCACTTGCTGCGCGCCGGTACTGCACTGCTGTGGCTGTGACTCCTGTGGATTGCGCTGTTGTTGCTACCACCATGGTCGATGGTGGAGGACGAGATAATGAAACTTCCGTAGTAGGTGTGGTGTTGATTTTGGTATTTCCTGTACCAATAGCAGTAGGGATTTGGGAGTAAAATTGTCAGTATTTAATTCTACAGCTATTGGTACAGAAAATACATATTAAAGGAGTATTACGTGAAAATCCAAATGAAAATGGGGTGTACCTCGTAGTGTGTGTGTGTGCAATTGGCTGTGTGCATTTGGCTGTAACAAGTGTGTGCATTGTCATTTTGTGTGCCGTACTTGTACGTAAAGGTAGTACTGAATTTTAAAAAAGAACAATGGTTCATTTTTTTGGTAGCGAAGAATCTGGAGAACAGAAGACTATGACCATACCTTTCGTAGATATTGTTGTAGTTGAAAAGTGTATGGTAAAAGTGTATGTATGTACCAAAAAAAATGAGAGATTGACCCGGTACCTTTGCACTGTGCGAAAATCAGGTGGGTTTTTGGGTTGATGACTGAATTATATTTTGGTTAGGGACTGAAAAGATTTGCATTGTGTTCATATCTGGTGGGTTTTAGGGTTGACGATTGAATTATATTTTGGTTAGGGACTGGAAAGATTTGCACTGCGTTCAAATCTTGTGGGTTTTTGGGTTGATGACTGAATTATATTTTAGTCAGGGATGGGCAGGATTTGCACTGTGTTCAAATCTGGTGGGTTTTTGGGTTGATGACTGAGTTATATTGTGGTTTGGGACTGGCAGGATTTGCACTGTTGTCAAATCTGGTGGGTGTTTGGGTTGACGATTGAATTATATTTTGGTTAGGGACTGGAAAGATTTGCATGGTGTTCAAATCTGGTGGATTTTGGGGTTGATGATTGAATTATATTTTGGTCGGGGATCAGCAGGATTTGCACTGTGTTCAAATCTGGTGGGTTTTTGGGTTGATGATTGAATTATATTTTGGTTAGAGACTGGAAAGATTTGCATGGTGTTCAAATATAGTGGGATTTTGGGTTGATGACTGAGTTATATTTTGGTATGGGACTGGCATGATTTGCACTGTGTTCAAATCTGGTGGGTTTTTGGGTTGACTATTAAATTATATTTTGGTTAGAGACTCGAAAGATTTGCACTGTGTTCAAATCTGGTGGGTTTTTGGGTTGATGACTGAGTTATATTTTGGTCGGGGATCGGCAGGATTTGCAGTGTCTTCAAATCAGGTGGGTTTTTGGGTTGATGACTGAGTTATATTTTAGTCGGGAATTGGCAGGATTTGCACTGTGCTAAAATCTGGTTGGTTTTTGGATTGATGACTGAGTTATATTTTGGTTGGGGATTGGCAGGATTTGCACAGTGCTAAAATCTAGTGGGTTTTTGGTTTGATGACTGAGTTATATTTAAGTCGGGAATTGGCAGGATTTGCACTGTGCTAAAATCTGGTGGGTTTTGGGGTTGATGACTGAGTTATATTTTGGTTAGAGACTGGCAGGATTTGCACTGTGATAAAATCTGGTGGGTTTTTGGGTTCATGACTGAGTTATATTTTAGTCGGGAATTGGCAGGATTTGCACTGTGCTAAAATCTGGTTGGTTTTTGGATTGATGACTGAGTTATATTTTGGTTGGGGATTGGCAGGATTTGCACAGTGCTAAAATCTGGTGGGTTTTTGGATTGATGACTGAGTTATATTTTGGTTGGGGATTGGCAGGATTTGCACAGTGCTAAAATCTGGTGGGTTTTTGGGTTGATGACTGAGTTATATTTTGGTCGGGAATTGGCAGGATTTGCACTGTGCTAAAATCTGGTGGGTTTTTGGATTGATGACTGAGTTATATTTTGCTTAAGGACTGGAAAGATTTGCATTGTGTTCAAATCTGGTGGGTTTTAGGCTTGATGATTTCATTATATTTTGGATAGAGACTGAAAAGATTTGCACTGTGTTCAAATCTGGTTGGTTTTTGGGTTGATGACTGAGTTTTTTTTTAGTCGGGGACTGGCAGGATTTGCACTGTGCTAAAATCTGGTGGGTTTTTGGGTTGATGAATGAGTTATATTTTAGTCGGGAATTGGCAGGATTTGCACTGTGCTAAAATCTGGTGGGTTTTTGGGTTGATGACTGAGTTATATTTTGGTTACGGACTGGAAAGATTTGCACTGTGTTCAAATATGGTGGGTTTTTGGGTTTATGACTGAGTTTTATTTTGGTCGGGGACTGGCAGGATTTGCACAGTGTTCAAATATGGTGGGTTTTTGGGTTGATGACTGAGTTATATTTTGGTTGAGGATTGGCAGGATTTGCACTGTGCTCAAATCTGGTGTGTTTTTGGGTTGATGACTGAATTATATTTTGGTTAGGGAATGGAAAGATTTGCACTGTGTTCAAATCTGGTGGGTTTTTGGGTTTATGAATGAGTTATATTTTGGTCGGGGACTGGCAGGATTTGCACTGTGCTCAAATCTGGTGGGTTTTTGGGTTGATGAATGAGTTATATTTTGGTCGGGGATAGACAGAATTTGCACTGTGCTCAAATCTGGTGGGTTTTTGGGTTGATGACTGCGTTATATTTTGGTCGGGGACTGGCAGGATTTGCACTGTGCTAAAATCTGGTGGGTTTTTGGGTTGATGACTGCGTTATATTTTGGTCGGGGACTGGCAGGATTTGCACTGTGCTAAAATCTGGTGGGTTTTTGGGTTGATGACTGAGTTATATTTTAGTCGGGAATTGGCAGGATTTGCACTGTGCTAAAATCTGGTGGGTTTTTGGGTTGATGAATGAGTTATATTTTGGTTACGGACTGGAAAGATTTTCACTGTGTTCAAATATGGTGGGTTTTTGGGTTGATGACTGAGTTATATTTTGGTCGGGGACTGGCAGGATTTGCACTGTGTTCAAATCTGGTGGGTTTTTGGGTTGATGACTGAGTTATATCTTGGTTGGGGATTGGCAGGATTTGCACTGTGCTCAAATCTGGTGTGTTTTTGGGTTGATGACTGAGTTTTATTTTGGTCGGGGACTGGCAGGATTTGCACTGTGCTCAAATCTGGTTGGTTGGTTTTTGGGTTGATGACTGAGTTTTTTTTTAGTCGGGGACTGGCAGGATTTGCACTGTGCTAAAATCTGGTGGGTTTTTGGGTTGATGAATGAGTTATATTTTAGTCGGGAATTGGCAGGATTTGCACTGTGCTAAAATCTGGTGGGTTTTTGGGTTGATGACTGAGTTATATTTTGGTTACGGACTGGAAAGATTTGCACTGTGTTCAAATATGGTGGGTTTTTGGGTTTATGACTGAGTTTTATTTTGGTCGGGGACTGGCAGGATTTGCACAGTGTTCAAATATGGTGGGTTTTTGGGTTGATGACTGAGTTATACTTTGGTTGAGGATTGGCAGGATTTGCACTGTGCTCAAATCTGGTGTGTTTTTGGGTTGATGACTGAATTATATTTTGGTTAGGGAATGGAAAGATTTGCACTGTGTTCAAATCTGGTGGGTTTTTGGGTTTATGAATGAGTTATATTTTGGTCGAGGATTGGCAGGATTTGCAGTGTCTTCAAATCAGGTGGGTTTTGGGGTTGATGACTGAATTATATTTTAGTAGGGAATTGGCAGGATTTGCACTGTGCTAAAATCTGGTGGGTTTTTGGGTTGATGACTGCGTTATATTTTGGTCGGGGACTGGCAGGATTTGCACTGTGCTAAAATCTGGTGGGTTTTTGGGTTGATGACTGAGTTATATTTTAGTCGGGAATTGGCAGGATTTGCACTGTGCTCAAATCTGGTGGGTTTTTGGGTTGATGACTGAGTTATATTTTGGTTACGGACTGGAAAGATTTTCACTGTGTTCAAATATGGTGGGTTTTTGGGTTGATGACTGAGTTATATTTTGGTCCGGGACTGGCAGGATTTGCACTGTGTTCAAATCTGGTGGGTTTTTGGGTTGATGACTGAGTTATATCTTGGTTGGGAATTGGCAGGATTTGCACTGTGCTCAAATCTGGTGTGTTTTTGGGTTGATGACTGAGTTTTATTTTGGTCGGGGACTGGCAGGATTTGCACTGTGCTCAAATCTGGTGGGTTTTTGGGTTGATGAATGAGTTATATTTTGGTCGGGGATAGACAGAATTTGCACTGTGCTAAAATCTGGTTGGTTTTTGGGTTTAGTACTGAGTTATATTTTAGTCGGGGATTGGCAGGATTTGCACTGTGTTCAAATCTGGTGGGTTTTTTGGTTGATGACTGAATTATATTTTGGTTAGGGACTGGAAAGATTTACACTGTGTTCAAATCTGGTGAATTTTTGGGTTGATGACTGAGTTATATTTTGGTCGGGGATTGGCAGGATTTGCACTGTGCTCAAATCTGGTGGGTTTTTGGGTTGATGACTGAGTTATATTTTGGTCGGGAATTGGCAGGATTTGCACTGTGCTCAAATCTGGTGGGTTTTTGGGTTGATGACTGAGTTTTATTTTGGTCGGGGACTTGCAGGATTTGCACAGTGCTCAAACCTAGCGGGTTTTTGGGTTCATGACTGAGTTATATTTTGGTCGTAGAACTTGTTACCATAACTTTACTGACACATACTTACAATACATACAATAACTACGTACGCAACAACTCCACAGGGCCCCTGCAAAGCACTAATTGCTAACAGTAAGGGTGCGCTAATAGTGCACCGATAGAGGTTCGATCCAAGAAGTCATCTTACATGAACACACTCACAAATCTAAATACTTGTTGTTGTTTGGAGGGCTCTGAAAATAGAGGTGAACAGTCGGTATTTGGTAGTTTAACTTTGTTGGTTATTACATGAAATTGTTACTTGAAATTGTGAGCAGAAATTTGCTCTTTCACTAAAATCACCATGTTGGTGCATCGGGCTGCTAATACTCCAATGCACACACTAAATCACTAATAATTGGCATCGACCCGCTAATACTTCAATGCTGCACGTGTCCTTTGTACCAATGGGCTGTAGAGATTTACCTTGCGCCCGGTAGATTTGGTACATAAGGCCCTATTTTTAGTAAGAAGGAGAACCGGAACCGGTAAGTGGTAAATTCTCATTCCCACTTCCATTCCCATCTCCAATCATGTTAGTCCATTCCTGTAGAAGCAAGATGACTCGTACGATCGATCACGAGACTCATTCGTTCTTTCATTCGCGTCTCATTCATTCACTCGTGTCTCATTCGTGCCTCATTCGTGTCTCATTCATTCAGTCACGCGCGCTCGTTCGATCGACTTCAAACACACTCCCCTGCTACAAAGGATAGATGGACTCATCACTCAATGATACTGCTCCAGAACTCGTTGTAGGCTCCATGCGCTTCCTCTGCCTTGGAATCTACAGTCGAGAAGCTCATGTCCTTATCGCCTTTGGCCTTCGTGGAGTACTCATCTTTGCCATAGAATTTGGAGCCATGCTTTTCAAACAGGACTCCAGTAAGGTTCTTGGTGAAGAGGTCACTTGTCATTTCATCGCCTGTCTTCCACATCACCTTGATGATGCCCATTTCCTTCAGCTCTCGCAGAAAATACTGTTTCACTTCAATATGCCTGGTGCGGCCTGCTATGGACCAATTGTTACAAAAATCAACTGCACCCTTGTTGTCCACATATATCACCATGGGTAGCTTGATTTGCAATCCGAGACACATCATGACTCTCCAAATGTACAGCATGTCCTGGACACATAGTACAGCTGCATACAGTTTGGCTTCCATAACTGACAGGGAAATTATTGGCATCATCCTTGATCTTGCTGTGACATTGGCACCATTCAGCCACGTCGACCAGCCATTGACACTGTGTCGAGACTCATCTTTTGCATACTCCGAGTCACTGAATCCAATCAGCTCAAAAACGAAATCCTTGGTACCATCCCACACTGCATTCGGGGCTAATGTGAGACCTCTCTTGGGTGTTCCCGCGCAATACTTCATCACTCGCTTTAGTGCCTTCATGTGGGACTTCCTTGCTTCAGTCATGAACCTAGACAGCTCCCGGACAGCATTCTGTGTCTCAATTCTTGACCATCTCATCATATGCAATAGAATGGCCGTTCCGGACCTGTATTTGGTTTGGGCTTCCTTGGTGAGAACAGTATCGGTTGGTCCTTCACCTTCTTTCTTCAGCACTGATCCTGGCTCTGCTGGAGTGGTGGGATTGCCTCTGCATTCATCAAGTTCGAACTCATCGACAAATCTTTTGATCTTGACTGGTTGGGTCATTCGTAGTGTCCTGTTCTTCTTGTCCCGCTCGATGTGGCATCCGACGTACTCATCCATCTCTCCAACATCCTTGCATTCAAATAGGGACTTGAGTTGCTCCTTGTGCTTCAGAACTTCTGCTGCTTCCCCTATGATGCAAAAATCATCGACCCACAGTAACATCAGAAGGAGTTTGTTGTTGATCCACTTGAAAAATAGGCATGGGTCGGCCTTGCATCTTTCCATCTGCATGGCATGCATTGCTCGGCGCGCTTCTCTCCAGAATTGTATGGCAGCTTGAATTGTCCCATAAAGTGTTTTCTGCAATTGGAGGAGTACATATGATGGATAGAATTTCTGATAGCCCTCTGGAATCTTGGTGAAAATCTTCTCTCCATTCTGAAATTTGCCATTCAGAAAAGCTCCTTCCACATCCACAATGTAAGCCATGAAATTCGCCATGGCCATCAGTATCATTGCAATTCGAATGGAGATATTGCTAACAACAGGTGAAGACTTGTCTTGGCCATCATAGTGCTCGCCATCTAGCTGCTTGAATCCTCGGACGGCATTCCTGCATCTTACTGTGCCATCGGGTTTCATCTTGTTGGCCCAAGTGGTATCCATGATTTTGGTGCCTGGGGGGATATTGGCTTCATCAATCTCTTCAAAGACTCCATACTTGACCATCTTCGCATGTTCAGCATCAACACCCTCTGTAAACTTGTCTCGCATTGGGCTGGCCATAGATTCCTTGTAGTTCATGGTCTTCAGCTCATTGGTGTTGTCAAAGGCACTCCCAGCCGCGCCAACTAGACTGAGTTCATTCATAGCGCCTTCCTGAGATGGAATAGAGACTGACAGAAGATTGAATTCTTTTAGTGCAGTCATTGCCTTGTGGAACTGGATTTTAGCCTTGGTGAATTGGGCTGCGTAGCTTGCCATGTCCCCATAGCGAATATCCGGATTGAGGTGAGAGTTTCTCACGACACGACCGTATCTGGTGGTTGTTACAACATGTGGATCCTCTGCTTCAGTGTCGTCATTGCTGTCGTAGTCCTCATCCTCGCTTTCATATTCAATCTTGGTTTCTTCAATATCGTCGGAGCAGTAGTCATCGAGACTATCGAAGGCAGGGTCCTCTGTTGCTGGTTCAGATTCAGATTCAGGTTGGAAGGGAATCGCTGGTGCTGTGGCTCCCCCACTTGCATCCTGAAACTGCACTCGGCGAGGTCTGGTGGTGGTGCGCAAGATGGAAACAGGTGGAGGAGGCGGGTCATTGATCGGGAGATCCATATGCCCGCCTTCAAGGAAATCAGCATGAAAATTAATCGCTTCACCCGCTGGTGCAGTGGGTGGAAAATACATACGCTTCAGCCAGTAGATGTCCCTGGTAACTGTAAAAGTGTTCTTCAATGGATCATACATCACATAGCAGTCGCCAGGGCGGTCAGTGCAATAGCCAGCAAAGAAAGCTGGATGGCCGCGATAATTTAGTTTGGGACTGGTGGAACGTTTGACTCGTACTACTCCAGCCTCGCCAAAGGTTCGTAGATGGGCACTAAATGCAGGGACCTTTCCAGAGAAATATTGAATCTTGGGCATAGTAGTGCCATTCACAGTGACAGCCTCCAACCAGTCCAACTGAACTCCACATCTCATCGCCAAGGGGAAGAATCTAAACCTGTACTCCCTAGGGACGTTGGCTTGAGAGCAAAGAGCCATGGCTCGACAGACTGAGCGGTAGATTGCTGTTTCGACCAAGCTATTCTGCTGTGGAGTATCCACTGAGGTATACTCGAACTTGCAAGAAAATTTCCAATCTGCTGAGGCCAGTCGAGCTTCAAGTGCTGTATTTTCGCCGGCCTTGTCACATCGAATTTGCTTGAGATGTTGTCCTTTGGATCTCCATTGGTTGAGCAACGCGCAAGTGGGTTCAACCATGCCATCCTTGGTGGCAAAGAAATTGACAAATCGGCATGTGGAATACTCATCAACAATCGTGTGAAAATGGGGCTTGGTAATAAATGGGGCGGTCAGCTTGTTGCTTTTGGCAGCTTTGGGTGCTTTCACTGAGGACATATCCACAAAGAGTCTTTCTCCAGGTTTGGTGGCCGCAATGTGTTCACTGTCTGTAGGAATCACTTTGCGTTTGGCTTTGGCTTTGGCACAATCTTCACATGGGAGTAGTGGACCTCGAGTAATGGTCCAGCCAAGCGTTGCAGCCGTCTGACGCGTCCTGATCTCATTCATGTGTCCCAGGAGCTTGTGGGCCTTGTTGATGTTCATCTTGGTCCCTTCATCCGTAGTGGTGGTAGCAGTGGCTGCATTGATGTCAATGTTGTTGGTAGGATTTGCAATGCGATCAAAATAGCCAACCCAAACACAGCTTGTGTAGGTGGGGATCTGAATATCAAAATTCACTTGGAGATTCCCTTTCTTTAGCGACCATCCAGTCTTGTCGCTTCCGGTGGCTATCCAACCATTCTGCAAAGCCAAGTTGGCCGAGAACAGGTTGAATGCAAAATTTGGGTTGAAATTCACGCCCTGCAGCAACGTCTGAAACTCCTTGTTTCCATCCTTGTCAATCTTCTGACAGGGAATATCCCCAACCTGACAGCCTTTCAATTCATCGCCACTTTGGGTGGTAATGGTGGCACCGCTAGCTCTCAAATTGGTGGCACATCGTAGACTATTGGAACTGTGGCTGGTTGCACCTGTATCAAAAACAAAGACATTGTCATCATACAGCAGATCAAATCCTTCGGGCACAACCTCTCCTTTGGTGGCTCGCTTCTGGGCGTTGAGTAGTTGGAGTGAAGTGGTAGAGGTTTGCATTGCTGAGAGACAGAAGTCATAGTCAATTGTTGCTCCCTGAACATCCTTCAACTTGGATTTCCAACCATTCGGGCGTCTGGCAGCATTCTTCTCATCTTCAAAACAGACAGATGTGCCATGATTGCCACCACAAAGTCCACACTTGCGACGTCTACCCCTGTGTCCATTCCTGTTGTTTCGATTGCCGTCGCCGTTGTTGTGGTTCCGATTGTTGCCATTGTGGCCGTTGTTGTGGTTCCAATTGCTGCCATTGTTGCCGTTGTTTGGGTTCCGATTGGTGCTGTTGCGGTTGCCGTTGTTGCCATTGCTGTTGCCGTTGTTGTCGTCAGCACGTGGGTGTCCTGCTGCGCGTTTGGGACAGTTGAAAGCTTTGTGACCTTGTTCGTTGCACCAATAACACACTGCATTGGTGGACCACTTGTCCCTTGGATCAGCAAAATCGGTCATTTCAGCACCAAACAAACTCATCTCCTTGGCTTTACCACCCCGGCTTTGGATACTCCGAGCTGAGTCGTACAAACTTTTGGCTTGGACATTGAGAGCTTCCCAAAAATCCAATTCAGAGGTTCCATTTGCTTGCAGCAAATCAATGAAGGGTGTAAGCTGCATCAGTAGGTAGGCTGGTAGGGCAGCTTTGTAGGCCACAACGAGTTGTGTCAAAGTGGGCTGGACGGATTTGTAGTGGTATTTCCTTTGCAATTCGTAGATGTCCTCAATCAAATCCTGTGGAGGGGCGCCAATGGTCAACTTTAGACTCCTCAGATCAATGTCCAATTGTTCTTGGTCCCGGGACTGGTTCATTTTCCTGTATTCCCTCATGAGCTCTTCAATCACTCGATGTACTCTACCTCGGGGCCACTGTTTCCGGAGCTCTGCATTCTTTTCAGCTGTAGCCCCCCTATCAATCTTGGACTTCTCCATGATGGCTAGGCCTGTCCTGTTGTCGGCAAAGGCCTTGTACAGATCATTCAGTGCTTTGTTGTGGTACCGGTAGGCCTTTTTCTGTGCGGTACTCATGTCCTCTCGGGGTGTAAGCTCTCCTTCTGGAGGTAGGTCCTTGTGTGGCTTGGTAGACAACATGTCCCGGTACTTCTTGTTATCCGCGAATGCTTCAAACTGAGTGTACCAACGCTCGAACTTGTTCTCATCCCCCTTTGCCAATGTGGGCGCTTGGCTATCCGCATACTCCACCATCTTGTATTTGTATTTTGTCTTCCTGCTCGAGTCCTTCGTGTGGACGCTGCTTGCGCTTCCAATGCTTGTGCCGCTACTGCTCTCTGAACTTGACAGTACGCTGCTCTCTTCTGAGGGCGATTCTTCAGAAAAGGCGATCTCTATCTCTTGGTGCCGGGTTGGTTGATCCTCCTCCATTCAGCTGTAAGTAAATTGTTGGATGTCGCTCCAAAACGTCGTATTCCGATCCGAAGTAAATTGTTGTATTCCGAGCCGAAGTAAATTGTCGTATTCTTGCTCGTCGTATTCCGCATGCGATGCGTATTTTGTAAATTGGTGGAGTTGTTAGTTGAACGTTTAACACTAACCCTAGGAGTTGACAACGTAACCTTGTAGACGGAGTTTATGTGGGGGGGGGTTTGGGGGGGGGGAAAATACGTAGAAATATTAAAAAAATCTGTTTTTAACAAGTAGACTTGGTACAAACGCTACGACTAAAAATCGTAAAAAACAGTACCCAAACATTTATTTACGGAAATGAGATGCTTCTTCTAAAAGCAATAGTAATATGTAGTGCCGCGCGTTCATTTTTATGGTAGCGAGCTCTCATTTTTATGATTGCAAGTAACCATAAGATTTAACCTGAATATAGATAAAAATCATACGATTAAAATCTGTCTTAGATCAAGTTGGTCGTCACGTCCGTCGTCGTCAACCTTGCCAGATGAGTACATGAATGAGTCGGACTTGATGTACTTACAGCCATCTACTCTCATACCGGCACAACGAAGGTGCGAAATATTGTACGGTACTCTCATACCGATCGATTGGTAATAGATCACTTGGTAGCATCGGTACGTACAGTATGTACCTTGTTCGAATTTAAAATAGAATTTTTGAAACGAATACGGACGATTTTTTTTTTCGTACGGTACGTACGAAAAAAAATCAATCTCGTACGTACCGGTACCAAAAAAAAATCAATCTCGTACTACGATCATACGTACCAAACTATGTACGTACCAATCTACGTATTACAACCTATCGTACAAATCGTACTATCTAAGAAGATACCATCGAAGGATACGGTACGTACGATCGAATTGGTGGAGTTGTTCGTTGAACGTTTAATTAACACTAACCCTAAGAGTTGACAACGTAACCTTGTAGACGGAGTTTATGTGGGGGGGGTTTGGGGGGGGGAAAATACGTAGAAATATTAAAAAAATCTGTTTTTAACAAGTAGACTTGGTACAAACGCTACGACTAAAAATTGTTAAAAACAGTACCCAAATAATTATTTACGGAAATGAGATGCTTCTTCTAAAAGCAATAGTAATATTTAGTGGCGCGCGCTCATTTTTATGGTAGCAAACTCTCATTTTTATGGTTGCAAGTAACCATAAGATTTAACCTGAATACAGATAAAAATCATACGATTCTCATCGTCGTCATCATCGGCCCGTCGTTGGTACGAATCGAATTTTTTCTGTAGTCGTCGGACTTGATGTACTTACAGCTATCTACCTCAATTTCACTTAGGTTCCCTCCGTTTCGGGAATGCCAATTTTTGCAGGAGTTGATCTCAAGAACCAGACATCGCCTGGTAATTCTGAAAATATCCCCAAACAGCTGAAAGTCTCTATTGTTACGAGTTTGCTTCAGAATGACCATGCAATGTCTGGTTCTCCAGATCAACTCCTGCAAAAAAAAGAGGCTTATCTAAACACCCCAAAAAAAACTTTGGAGAACCAGATGTTTTTAATGTAATTAAAATAACAGCTTTTTACCTGATTCTTCTGGCTATGCCTGCGCGCGCACGCGCGCGCATGCCAGCCCCGGATAAGGGACAGACCATAAAAACAAAAAAAGGGGTAAAGGACGGACCAAAAAAACGGAAAAAGGACAGACCATCAAAACGGAAAAAGGACAGACCATCAAAACGGAAAAAGGACAGACCATAAAAACGGAAAAAGGACAGACCATAAAAACGGAAAAAGGACAGACCATCAAGTACATGCCAAGCAGTACAAGTACTACTACAGGTACGGTACTACTACCAGTAGTAATGCAAGTACCACATAGACAGTACACACTAATTTGCAATTAGAAAATAGAAAATTAGATATTTTGGGTGATAAGTCCATGAATATTGTTCCTATTATGGATATGATGAATCATGAAAGAAACAGAAGTGACTTATCTGTCATAGTTAGTGTGTCAGCACCTAGTAAGTGCATTTGGGTCCTAGATTTGGAGGAAAAATACACACTAATTTGCAATTAGAAAATAGAAAATTAGATATTTTGGGTGATTAGTCCATGAATATTGTTCCTATTATGGATATGATGAATCATGAAAGAAACAGAAGTGACTTATCTGTCATAGTTAGTGTGTCAGCACCTAGTAAGTGCATTTGGGTCCTGGATTTGGAGGAAAAATACACACTAATTTGCAATTAGAAAATAGAAAATTAGATATTTTGGGTGATTAGTTCATGAATATTGTTCCTATTATGGATTATTTTTTTATATTCATATACAGTAATGAAGATAAAGTTTTCTATATATCATGTCCCTTTGACTTCGAAAGAAACAGAAACAAACAGCAGATTCGTGTTCGTCTTCTCATAAGCTTTCCAACGATATATAGGTTAATAGGGGTTGCACACGTTCTTCAAAATGTGGATTCCCGTACGGAGGGAACCAAAGTGAAATTGAGGTACTCTCATACGAATCGAATTTATTCAATCGAAGATACGAACGAATCATAAAACCGAGGTGCAAAAAAGATCGGTACCGGTACGCTCGTAATTATCAGTAGCTCGTACGGGTACGTACAACTTGCTTGCTTGTTCGAATTTAAAATATAACTCGCGCGAATGACATCACTTGATTGGTAGTATATACGAGATTGATTTTTTTTCGTACGTACGAGTTTTTCGTACGTACGAGATTGTTTTTTTTCCCCGTACGTACGAATTATCTAGTACTACAAAATCATGTAGAATTCTACATGATGTACTAGATTAAAAAAAAAAATCTCTCTCACACAAACACAGGTTGTCCAAATTTGAAAAAATAAAAATAAAATACTTTCTTTCACCCTCTCAAAAACGAAGTATGACGCAAGATAGGATTAAACCATAGAATTGAATGATCATTGAGTTGAGTCAAAGAATTCAATCATAGAACTCAATCATGGAATTGGATCATCAACTTGAGTCAAAGAATGGAATCAAATAATTGAACCACATAATTGAATGATAAACTTAAATCATAGAATTCAATCATAGGCTTGAATCATCAACTTGAGTTGTGGAATTAAATCATTAAATTCGATCAATAGACTTTGAATCATACAATTGAGTCATAGACTTGAATCATGAAATTGAATCATGAATCCTTGAAGTGAATAATTGATTTGAGTCAAAGAGTGGAATCAAAGAGTTGAATCATGGAATTGAGTCATAGAATTGAATTGTAAATTTGAGTCATGGACTAGAATCATAGACTCAAATAATGGAAGTGAATCATAGAATTGAATCATAGAATTGAATCATAGAATTGAATCATACTCTTGAATCATACTCTTGAATCATAGAAATGAATCATAGACAAGAATCATAGACTTGAGTCAAATAATTGAATCATACACTTAAATCATAGAGTTGAATCATGGAATTGAATCATGGAAGTGAATCAAAGCATTGAGTCATAGAATTGAGTCATAGAATGATGAAAAATAGAATGGAACCATAGAAATTAATCATAGAAATGAATTGTAGGTTTGAGTCAGACAATGGAATCATAAACTGGAATCATAGAGTTAAATCATTAAATTGAATCGTGAATTATATACTTGAATGATATACTTGAATTATATACTTGAATCATAAAATTGGGTTGATGATTGAGTTATATTTTTGTCGAGGACTGACAGGATTTGCACTGTGCTCAAATATGGTGGGTTTTTGGGTTGATGACTGAATTATATTTTGGTTAGGGACTGGAAAGATTTGCACTGTGTTCAAATCTGGTGGGTTTTTGGGTTGATGGTGACTGAGTTATATTTTGGTGGGGGATTGGCAGGATTTGCACTGTGCTAAAATCTGGTGGTTTTTGGGTTGATGACTGAATTATATTTTGGTTAGGGACTGGAAAGATTTGCACTGTGTTAAAATCTGGTGGGTTTTGGGGTTGATGACTGAGTTATATTTTCGTCGGGGACTTGCAGGATTTGCACTGTGCTCAAATCTGGTTAGTTTTTTGGTTGACGAATTAAGAATATATTTTGGTCGGGGATTGGCAGGATTTGCACTGTGCTAAAATCTGGTTGGTTTTGGGGTTGATGATTGAATTATATTTTGGTAAGGGACTGGATGATTTGCACTGTGTTAAAATCTGGTGGGTTTTGGGGTTGATGACTGAGTTGTATTTTGATCGGGGACTTGCAGGATTTGCACTGTGCTCAAATCTGGTTAGTTCTTTGGTTGATGAATTAAGATTATATTTTGGTCGGGGATTGGCAAGATTTGCACTGTCTTCAAATCTGGTGGGTTTTACGGTTAACGATTGAATTATATTTTGGTTAGGGACTGGAAAGATTTCCACTGTGTTCAAATCTGGTGGGCTGTTGAGTTAACGATTGAATTATATTTTGGTTAGGGACTGGAAAGATTTGCACTGTGTTCAAATCAGGTGGGTTTTTGGGTTGATTACTGAGTTATATTTTGGTTGGGGACTTGCAGGATTAGCACTGTGCTCAAATCTGGTGGGTTTTTGGGTTGATGACTGAATTATATTTTGGTCGGGGACTGGCAGGATTTGCACAGTGTTCAAATCTGGTGGGTTTTTGTGTTGATGACTGAGATATATTTTGGTTGGGGACTAGAAAGATTTGCACTGTGTTCAAATCTGGTGGAGTTTTGGGTTGATGACTGAGGTATATTTTGGTCGGGGACTGGCAGGATTTGCACTGTCTTCAAATCTGGTGGGTTTTGGGGTTGATGACTGAGTTATATTTTGGTCGGGGACCGGCAGAATTTGCACTGTGTTCAAATCTGGTGGGTTTTTGGGTTGATGACTGAGTTATATTTGGGTCGGGGATTGGCAGGATTTGCACTGTGCTCAAATCTGGTGGGTTTTTGGGTTCATGATTGAATTATATTTTGGTTAGGGACTGGAAAGATTTGCACTGTGTTCAAATCTGGTGGGTTGTTGAGTTAACAATTGAATTATATTTTGGTTGGAGACTGGAAAGATTTGCACTGTGTTCAAATCTGTTCAGTTTTTAGGTTGATGACTGAGTTATATTTTGGTCGGGGACTGGCAGGATGTGCACAGTGTTCAAATATGGTGGGTTTTGGGGTTGATGACTGAGTTATACTTTGGTTGGGGATTTGCAGGATTTGCACTGTGTTAAAATCTGGTGGGTTTTTGGGTTGATGACTGAGTTGTATTTTGGTTTGGGATTGGCAGGATTTGCACTGTCTTCAAATATGGTGGGTTTTTGGGTTGATGACTGAGTTATATTTTGATGGGGGATGGAACAGATTTGCACTATCTTCAAATCTGGAGGGTTTTTGGGTTGATGACTGAGTTATATTTTCGTCAGGGATTGGCAGGATTTGCAATTGAATCGTGAATTATATACTTGAATGATATACTTGAATTATATACTTGAATCATAAAATTGGGTTGATGATTGAGTTATATTTTTGTCGAGGACTGACAGGATTTGCACTGTGCTCAAATATGGTGGGTTTTTGGGTTGATGACTGAATTATATTTTGGTTAGGGACTGGAAAGATTTGCACTGCGTTCAAATCTGGTTGGTTTTTGGGTTGATGACTGAGTTATATTTTGGTTAGGGACTGGAAAGATTTGCACTGTGTTCAAATCTGGTTGGTTTTTGGGTTGATGACTGAATTATATTTTGGTTAGGGACTAGAAAGATTTGCACTGTGTTCAAATCAGGTGGGTTTTTGGTTTGATAACTGAATTCTATTTTGGTCGGGTACTGCCAGGATTTGCACTGTGTTCAAATCCGGTGGGTTTTTGGGCTGATGACTGAATTATATTTTGGTTAGGGACTGGAAAGATTTGCACTGTGTTCAAATCTGGTGGGTTTTTGGGTTCATGACAGAGTTATATTTTTGTCGGGGACTGGAAAGATTTGCACTGTGTTCAAATCTGGTGGGTTTTTGGGTTGATGACTGAATTATATTTTGGTTAGGGACTGGAAAGATTTGCATTGTGATCAAATCAGGTGGGTTTTAGGGTTAAAGATTTAATTATATTTTGGTTAAGGACTGAAAAGATTTGCACTGTGTTCAAATCTGGTTGGTTTTTGGGTTGATGAGTGAGTTATATTTTGGTTAGGGACTGGAAAGATTTGCACTGTGTTCAAATCTGGTTGGTTTTTGAATTGATGACTGAGTTATATTTTGGTTAGGGACTGGAAAGATTTGCACTGTGTCTGAATCTGGTGGGTTTTAGGGTTGACGATTTAATTATATTTTGGTTAAGGACTGAAAAGATTTGCACTGTGTTCAAATCTGGTTGGTTTTTGGGTTGATGACTGAGTTATATTTTAGTCGGGGATTGGCAGGATTTGCACTGTTTTCAAGTCTGGTGGGTGTTTGGGCTGATGACTGAATTATATTTTGGTTAGGGACTGGAAAGATTTGCACTGTGTTCAAATCTGGTGGGTTTTTGGGTTGATGACTGAATTATATTTTGGTTAGGGACTGGAAAGATTTGCATTGTGATCAAATCAGGTGGGTTTTAGGGTTGATGATTTAATTATATTTTGGTTAAGGACTGAAAAGATTTGCATTGTGTTCAAATCTGGTTGGTTTTTGGGTTGATGACTGAGTTATATTTTAGTCAGGGATTGGAAGGATTTGGAATGTGCTAAAATCTGGTGGGTTTTTGCGTTGATGACTGCGTTATATTTGAGTCGGGGACTGGCAGGATTTGCACAGTGCTAAAATCTGGTGGGTTTTTGGGTTGATGACTGAGTCATATTTTAGTCGGGAATTGGCAGGATTTGCACTGTGTTCAAATCTGGTTGGTTTTTGAAATGATGACTGAGTTATATTTTGGTTAGGGACTGGAAAGATTTGCACTGTGTTCAAATCTGGTTGGTTTTTGGGTTGATGAGTGAGTTATATTTTAGATGGGGATTGGCAGGATTTGCACTGTGCTAAAATCTGGTGGGTTTTTGGGTTGATGATTGAGTTATATTTTAGTCGGGAATTGGCAGGATTTGCACTGTGTTCAAGTCTGGTGGGTGTTTGGGCTGATGACTGAATTATATTTTGGTTAGGGACTGGAAAGATTTGCACTGTGTTCAAATCTGGTGGGTTTTTGGGTTGATGAGTGAGTTATATTTTAGTCGGGGATTGGCAGGATTTGGAATGTGCTAAAATTTGGTGGGTTATTGGGTTGATGACTGCGTTATATTTTAGTCGGGGACTGGCAGGATTTGCACAGTGCTAAAATCTGGTTGGTTTTTGGGTTGATGACTGAGTTATATTTTAGTCGGGGATTGGCAAGATTTGCACTGTGCTAAAATCTGGTTGGTTTTTGAATTGTTTACTGAGTTATATTTTGGTTAAGGACTGGAAAGATTTGCACTGTGTCTAAATCTGGTGGGTTTTAGGGTTGACGATTTAATGATATTTTGGTTAGGGACTGAAAAGATTTGCACTGTGTTCAAATCTGGTGGGTTTTTGGGTCGATGACTGCGTTATATTTTGGTCGGGGACTGGCAGGATTTGCACTGTGCTAAAATCTGGTGGGTTTTTGGGTTGATGACTTTGTTATATTTTGATCGGGAATTGGCAGGATTTGCACTGTGCTAAAATCTGGTTGGTTTTTGGGTTGATGTCTGAGTTATATTTTAGTCGGGAATTGGCAGGATTTGCACTGTGCTAAAATCTGGTTGGTTTTTGAATTGATGACTGAGTTATATTTTGGTTAGGGACTGGAAAGATTTGCACTGTGTCTAAATCTGGTGGGTTTTAGGGTTGACGATTTAATTATATTTTGGTTAGGGACTGAAAAGATTTGCACTGTGTTCAAATCAGGTTGGTTTTTGGGTTGATGACTGAGTTATATTTTAGTGGGGGATTGGCAGGATTTGCACTGTGCTAAAATCTTGTTGGTTTTTGAATTGATGACTGAGTTATATTCTGGTTAGGGACTGGAAAGATTTGCACTGTGTCTAAATCTGGTGGGTTTTAGGGTTGACGATTGAATTATATTTTGGTTAGGGACTGGAAAGATTTGCACTGTGTTCACATCTGGTTGGTTTTTGGGTTGATGACTGAGTTATATTTTAGTCGGGGATTGGTAGGATTTGCACTGTGCTAAAATCTGGTGGGTTTTTGGGTTGATGACTGAGTTATATTTTGATTAGGGACTGGAAAGATTTGCACTGTGTTCAAATCTGGTGGGTTTTTGGGTTGATGACTGAGTTATATTTTAGTCGGGAATTGGCAGGATTTGCACTGTGCTAAAATCTGGTTGGTTTTTGAATTGATGACTGAGTTATATTTTGGTTAGGGACTGGAAAGATTTGCACTGTGTCTAAATCAGGTGGGTTTTAGGATTGACGATTGAATTATATTTTGGTTCGGGACTGAAAAGATTTGCACTGTGTTCAAATCTGGTTGGTTTTTTGGTTGATGGCTGAATTATATTTTAGTCGGGGATTGGCAGGATTTCCACTGTGCTAAAATCTGGTGGGTTTTTGGGTTGATGACTGCGTTATATTTTGGTCGGGGACTGGCAGGATTTGCACAGTGATAAAATCTGATGGGTTTTTGGGTTGATGACTGAGTTATATTTTAGTCTGGAATTGGCAAAATTTGCACTGTGCTAAAATCTGGTTGGTTTTTGGGTTGATGACTGAGTTATATTTTGGTTAGGGACTGGAAAGATTTGCACTGTGTTCAAATCTGGTGAGTTTTAGGGTTAACGATTTAATTATATTTTGGTTAGGGAATGGAAGGATTTGCACTGTGTTCAAATCATGTGGGTTTTTGGGTTTATTACTTAGTTATATTTTGGTCGGGGATTGGCAGGATTTGCACTGTGCTTAATTATGGTGAATTTTGGTTGATGACTGAGTTATATTTTGGTTAGGGACTGGACAGATTTGCACTGTTCGAAAATCGGGTGTGTTTTTTTATTGATGACTGAGTTTTATTTTGGTCGTGGACTTGCAGGATTTGCACAGTGCTCAAACCTAGTGGATTTTTGGGTTCGTGACTGAGTTATATTTTAATCGTAGAACTTCTTACCATAACTTTACTGACACATACTTACAATACATACAATAACTACGTACGCAACAACTCCACAGGGCCCCTGCAAAGCACTAATTAATGAGACTTGGGCTACTCTAAGAATCATTAAGTAGCGAAGCATTATCTGTATACAATGGTATACCGATGCCGGACAGGCGCACGATTCTTATCGCTACTCTATATGAATATCCATGAGCGATCGAAGCTACCGTAGCAGGGCCCGATCGGAGCCAGCATGGCCCGATCGCTATGTAAAACATGTAGAATTCTACAGAAGATTGAAGTATCCTCTACTTCGATCGATGATTTTTTTTCTACCTCGCAACGAAAAAAAAACTCTCTCCCACACGGAAAAAAAAACTCTCTCCCACACAAACAGTAATAATCTTTTCTTACCTTGCGACAGACAAAAAAATCACTTTTTCTATCTCGCAACAAAAAAATATTCACTTCATAATTAGCCTTCTGACATCCAACTTATTTCAGTAGAGTTGCTATTTGGCACTCCGTCGGTGAACGTGGGATTCCACCTTATACTTCTTTATCAGTATTCGGCAGGTTATCCGTGCTCTTATATTTTAGTCTGAAATAACAGCCTTGTACTGGAAAAAGAATTAGCTCGCATTGGAGAAGAGGTGGTTTGCTGGATAGATATTGTTTGAATTGGCCCCCAAACATATATGTCTTGAAAGCAATAAATCTCTATCCATTGCTTCTATATCAACAGGCACGAGGTACTGTTTTTCGTGACAGAGGAGTAAGAAGTGTTGTCGGCGAAAAAATACGGACGTTGTCGGCATCAAATTCGATCGAAAAAGCCGACAAAACGAACGACGACCGAGGTGCGGAATACGAGAACGATCAAACGTTAGAATCAAACGCACCTCCACTACTTGGAATCCCTAAGTGGTAAAAACGATATCACTTAGGACTACAAACAAAAGACAGTAATCGGTTAGAAACAAGACATATCCAAAGACCTGACCAATAAGTGAACACTTGGAATCCATAAGTACATTCAAAAGAATATACTTGATATCCCGTGAGGAAATTACTTATTGCAATCAAGAAAATCAATACCGATTCCAGATGGGCCTCATATCTAGCATATATACCACGAACAAGCATACGCCCCATCAAACAGATTACTTAACAACATGAATGACCGATACCACCGAATGACCGATACAGTAAGGCCGACACGACGCTAATACAGCAACAGCAACAGCAATGACAGTATCGGTACGAGAATGGTAACAAATAACCGGGGAAGATCTCTACCATGTAAAATACAGCAGAGAGCCCCGATACAGTGAAAATACCCAGTAAAAATAAGAGCCTCTCTTTGAGCTCACATCTCTTTAAATTTAAACAATTCGTTATACCTATCCGGTCGATTTTTAGAGTAACAACAGGTTATAGAGCCCTTATAACTCACACGATTGCTGCCCATCCGTAGGATCGTGTATACCTTAAGCTATCTATCTCCGGCCGTTCAGCACCTCCACTGTCGGTTAACTCCAGAGGAAATTCGTAGTGACGCCCATCCGTGTGCTACGCTTCGGCCTCCCCCCATCTCATTCTTTTCTTTCTCCTCCTTACTCGCGTATCAAGGGGTGTATACCAGATCCTTCTACCAAGAATCTTCTTCTGTAATACACGACCAAGAAGCGTACGTATCAAGGGGCGTATCTACAGAACATTCTACCAAGAATCTTCTTCTGTAATACACACCTAAGGACGACGATCAAACGATTACGATTACGATTACGATTAACCGTTCGACAACACCAACGCCGCCGCAAGTACATCAAATACGAACGATCGAACATTCTACCAGGAATATTCTTTTGTACTCCACGACCAAGACCGCCGAATCGAGTAAAACCGATTATTTGTTATTTCGACAACGACGATTGAGTTAATTCGCCTACCACCTACTACGATCGAATTGACGACGAAACACCGCAATAAATTTACGGCTCGACACCCACCATGGTTCCTCCACCAAACGCATACGATTGGTCCAATGTCTATGGGATTGAATTCAAATTCCAAAGTGACAATAACCCCCAAGAAGTCCTTTCTCTCAATGGCACCTATGCAGAAACTGTCCCGCTCACAGCACCCGAGATGTCAACCCTCTTCACATCGGACGCCACTGACGAAGGCGCTAGAACCCTTGGTCCGGCCCCAGTAACTGCACTAAGAGAAGCCTTCTGCAACAGCATCACCTTGGAAATGCTAAACATCGATGAACTAGAAAAGGGACACATAGCCCAGCTCCTTGATTCATGCCCCGTACGATTTGTCAACCCTGGATTATCAAACCAACGGATCAGAACCCCACAGGAATTTGACTCTGCAGGAATAGAAGCCGTCAGACGTGCTGAAGCCGCAAATAACCCAAAACCAGTCGTCACAGTAATCTTCAACATCAACCAATGGAAGTTCAGAAGAAACTGGAAGACAAATAACCCCGGCAACTATTTCAACGGCATCTATACAGGAGAAGTACAACACGACGGTGATGGTGAAGATGAGACCAACAACGATGCAAATGCCACAGCTCCAAACCCGGCGCCCACTGCAACAGGCACCGACTTGCAAGAATTGACCAACCTACTCCAACAATTGGTCAACAACGGCAACAACAACAACAACAACGTCACCAACAACAATACCGGCGCCAACCACCAATCTCTTGACCTCCCATGGAATCCAGCAACATTACCACCACCTGTGAAAGAGCGATATTACAGGCGAGATGAATTCCTCACCAAAGATGATATGAAGGATTTCCCAATCACCTACACCGACTCATCGGGAAATGAAACAATTGTCAGGCAAAACTACTACCTACACAATCTAGGCAGTGGCAGAAATGACCAACGTCTGATCACCAGAAGTGGAGACTGCTTTGATCTCACCAGAGCCTCTGACAAGTCCAAAGAAGCAGCTAGAGACAAACTGTTCCTCTCAGGATTCCCACAACTAAAGGATGCAACGGACCCCCAGGTTAGGAAATGGTACCGAGAAATCACAGCTCATTCCCAACAACATCATATTTATGTCCACCCATACTATCTGTTCAGACGTGAAGCTGACCACCTCAGAGGATTCACAATTGGTGATGACCTTCCACACGACCTGCCTTCTAGATATGAATTGGCTATCAATGAATGGGGAAATCTCATTTACACTGCACTGAGAACTGATAAAATCATCCCTGACTCATGTGCAAGTATGAAGGCCACTATTCAGAGCTTTGAAGGCGGACAAGGATACGAAGCGCTATACACAGTTATTGCTCAAACACATCCCAACTCAAAAAGGCCATCCAATGCCAGCAGAATGGTCAGAAACCCTCCCAACCAAGACCCAAATGAATCTCTTGAAGAATACTACTTCCGGTACAAGGATTATTTGAGACTTAGAGTGTTCCTCCAAAACCAACCCAGCACTATCAGTTCAACAGAAGAAGTTAGCAACCTAATTGCAGGAACCACCCTCTCAGAAGAGCTCTTCAAAAAGACAGAAGATGAACGCGACTCCGATGATCAATTCAAAAGAGACAAATACAAGGCAGGTAGGCTTCTCCAAACCCTTCAAACCTATGAACAAGAGATCAAGGCTGAACAAAAGTACAAGAGGGACACCTCCAAACCAATCCGGCCCAAGCAACTGCCTGTCTCAGGTACCAGACCAGGTCCCCGTCGCAATGATCGGTTTCAAAAGCGCGCTAGCAACAGCACTGTTAGGACACCTTCTACTTTGACATCCCACTCAATCAGCCTGATTGAATCACTTGGCTACCCGGAGATGGATGAAGAATCTGACGATCCCTTCCTCCACCAAGCATACTGCAATGCCATCACGGCATTCGATAAGCAACCTAGTCTTTTTGACACATCCAGAAAATGTATTGTTTGCCACATGTCTGGTCACAACTTTGATAATTGTCCTGCATTGCAAGATATTGAGTCCCTGAAGAAACATAGGATTGCTGCGGCTGTTTTTCTGAACAAATCCAATAAACAGACCCAACAACTCTTGGATTCCACCCAACAAATCTCTCAGATCAACATTGGTAATGAAGATCAAGATGAGATTCCACCTGATGCTGCAGTAGAGAACCAAAATTTTTGCAATGGCCAAGAATAGAAAGTCTTTCTTGGAGCCATACTATGACATCACCTCAAGAGGATCCTCAAGGATTTGACAACATCACAGCGTCCCAAATGAACAGCTTATGCCCTTCCTTGGACTCCAGCAGTGTCAGCTCCTATGAATCTGTCATAATCGGTGCCGTCGACCTCCTTCCAAAAGACAGCCTCCAGTCATCTATACCAATTGATGTCTACTGTGACATGGAATCACTCAGGGCTACACCCCATACATTGGAATCACACCTGAAGACCAATGAGGATCCCAATTTCGATAGGGACAACCCTACGCCAGTTGATACATACAATGTGCAATCCCTCGTCCCACCGGACCCTATTGCAGCTACAGCCTACTTCCAACAGGGTGTCCGGGCTCAGATTGACACCGGTGCAAAGGTTTCCTGCACAAACCTCAAACACATCCTCCACGGTTACAAACCTTACACCAAGATAAGAAAATGTCCCGTCCGGCTTACAGCAGCAATAGGAGGCACAGCAGCCACCTGCATCCCTGAAGGCTCAGGATATTTGCATATCCCAGCACCGAATCAGTCAGGATATATCAAAGTCTTCTTCTACTATTCTCCCTCCCTGTCAACAACATTACTGAGTGAGAACGATATCTGTGGCATGACATCCCGTACGCGATGTCAGTTCAGTGGACAGTCCATCCATAAATCATTCACTGACAACCTTGACTCATCTGCTCCACAAAATGGCAACCTCACCATTATTTGTCATCACAAGCAGAACACTGCCTGCAGCATTGTCCTCCATGGGAGCATCATTGATGGTCAATGCTATACACACCCAGTTCTGATCCCAGATGTTGATATTGCCTCTCCATATGCAAATTGTGCAACATCGTCCGCCTATGCCTTAGCCACTGACATGCAGTTCAAGGAAGCTTGTGAACTGGCCTCCAAAGCAGCAATTAGCAACTACAGGTATGATATATACACAAACCTTGTCAATCTGCAGACATGTACTGAAGCAGCGAAAGCTCAGTCTGATACCAGTGTCATACCAAGGTTTGATGCCAAACTGTTTTTCACCAAAATTGTGGACAAAAATATCCCAATCCAAGCCATCAAAACCAGAACATCGAAACTCCTGTGGCACCAAAGGTTGGGACACCCATGCGATGATTTTCTGTATCAAGCTCATAAACACATCATTGGAGTCCCAAAGTTCAAACGGCAATCCAGTATTCTTGACCAATGTCCAACTTGCATACAATGTAAGCAAACCAAAACACCTGCTGGCTCACATTCCACACGCAAGGCCACACAACCGTTTCAGGGTTTATCTATTGATTTTGCATTCTCAGGTACCAAATCCTCCAACAGCAAACGCAAGCGCGATTATGAAGGCATTCATGGAGAAACAGCTTGGATTCTCATCACAGACCACTATACTGGTATGAAATATGGAGACACGCGAATCTCTAAAGCAGCGCCACTACACTGGTTAGAGCATTTCTTCGCACAGCACAACCCAACTTGTGCCGACAAGTATGTTTCAGTTGATCAAGGTGGAGAACTCTATCACAATCCTGACGTCCGAAACCTATTCTCTGCGTTTGGGTATTCAATTTTCCCCACTGGCGCGGATGCTTCACACCAGAATGGCACAGTTGAAAGAGCACACCGAACTCTTGCTAACTCCATGAGGACAATGCTGTCTGGTGCTAATTTGCCCATCAAGTTCTGGCCCTTTGCATTCTACCATGCACTCCGGTTGTCCAATGCATTCCCTGAAGGCACCCAACTACATTCGCCATTGGAATTGGCAACTGGCCGTAAGGAAAACCTTGCTGATTTCCGAACCTTTGGCTGTAGAGTTTGGGTTAGACCTCCAGGCAAGAGATCAATCAAGCTCAAACCCAATGCAAGAAAAGGCATCTTTCTAGGTTTTGTACCCTACACAACCCGAAACATTCTGTGGTATGATACTGAGACACACAGAGTCAAGATAGCCACCCATGTCAGGTTTGATGAAGGCATGAATGATCTCCCACTTGCAGACCTCCCCACTAATGTCAAACACCTGCTCAGGACAGATGACAACATTCCATTTCCTGCGGAACCCACTGAGGTGTCATCCAGTGATTTTCAATTCTCTATCTCCCCCTTTGCCGATCTCACAAATCTCAGGCTCACTGTCTCCCCATCTTGTACTGATCAAACATTTGGCCTCCGGTATGCCAATGATTCACTGCTTGGCAGAGCTTACATCACAGATATCCTCCCAAAGAGTCCTGCCTCAAAACTCTTCTCCTCACACAAGCAATCTCTCTCCAAGCTACGAGGCGCTTATATTGTATCTATCAATCACAATCGTGTCTTTACTGCTGCTGATGTTACTACAGCTTTACAGCTCTGCCACGATCGAGGGGTGCGGGATTCTTCAATAGATACACCAATTACCTTTGCACTTGAAGAGAAATTGTCTATGAAGGAGGTCAGGAAACACTCAAATGAATATGGTTTATTTGCTCCCAATACCTCCTGGAAGGAACCCACTGCTGAAGAAGATCCACCATTCTTGGACCGTATTTCATCCATCAAAGCTATCCAGCGCATTGGTACAAAATACAAGCGGCTGATACAATCACGAATCAACCAGGTCGATAGCACTGAAGCACTCCATACCTCCATCCAAAAACACTTGGCGCCAACTGAAGACGACATGGATGTTGTCATTCCTACTATTGATATTGCATCTCTCAGAGCTATCACCAAGCTTCATAAACCAGGAAATCAAGCATTACCACTAGATGCAGATTCACTGTCCACTGAAGAAATTGAACTTTTCATCAAGGCCATCAATTCCAAGGCAACTACACCTGAAGAACAAGCGCTAGGGCACTTCACTCGAAGGAATCTCAAGCCTTTATCTACATGGCCTGAATGGCAAGCTGGGGAGCGAAAACAGCTTGATCAGTTTGAAGATTTGGAAATGTTTGGACCACCAATTCAATACCCTAAGGACCCCGACGCTATCATTCTCAGGCCTCACTGGCAATACAGTGTGAAACGAAATGGTGTCAGAAGAGCCAGGCAATGTTGCAATGGCAGCAAATATGCAGCGCCAACCCTGCATGCCATAGCAATGTCATACTCATCATGTGTTGAACACCCCATCCAAAGACTGTTCTTTGCCAGTGCAGCAAGTCTCAATCTCAAAGTTTATGGGGGGGACGCGGCTGACGCATATGCCCATTCTCCAGGGCCCAACATCCCTACATACATGACTATTGACGATGCATATGCAGAATGGTATAGACACAAGCATGGCAGAGACATAGACAGACGATTAGTGCTTCCAGTCCTTCGAGCACTTCAAGGCCACCCAGAATCTGGAAGACTCTGGGAAACCCACATCAACAAGATCTTGAAAGGTCCCGATCTCAACTTCAAAACCACCACACATGACAGGACGATCTACACGACATTTTTTGAAGGAGAAACGGTTTACATGCTGAGACAAGTTGACGATTTTGCACTGGCTTGCACATCGGAATCCATATCTGACAAGATCTATGATATAATTGGTGCAAAACTGAAACTTCCCAAAGAAGATGCTGTCCCCTTCACCAAAATGGGTTTGCTTGAAGACTTCAATGGAATTGATGTCAAACAGACAGCTGACTACATTGAACTGTCCTGCGCCAATTACATTGACCGGATCATGACATCCCATGGTTGGGAGACTGACTCTAAAATGAAACCTCACTCCAAGCCTTCAGCACCATTATCAACGGAAGTATTGAGTCAACTTCAATCACACACGAATGGACCATTAGAAGGCACCAAGGAACATGCTGAATTGCAATCCACATCTGGCTTCTCCTACAGGACACTATTAGGTGAAATGATGTTCGCATATGTGAGTTGCCGGCCAGACATTGGCTACGCAGTGACTCTAATGTCAAAATACAGTTCCAATCCCACCGCCTTCCACTATTCAAGTCTGAAGAACATCGCTCGATATCTCAGAACAACCAGGTCCTGGGGTATTAGATTCTACAGACCAAATGCCGAGCCAACTTTGTCACCAGGGGAACCATACAACGATGCAGTCCAAGATCCATCACTCCCAACATTCCCGGAAGACATCAAGCAAGCCAAACTGATGTGTTTTGTGGACGCAGCATATGGAAATGATCCAAAACACCGAAGGTCTACCACAGGCTACGTCTTCACTTATGCTGGTGGAGCAATTGTTTACAGGTCCAAAGCTCAGTCTCTTACCGCACAGAGTTCTACCGAAGCAGAATTCATCGCTGCAGTCACAGCGGCCAAAACAGCCAGATACCTCAGATCCGTACTCAAAGAATTAGGATTTGCTCAAGCTGGTCCAACCCCTATCTATGAGGACAATGCATCGGCAATTGAAATCATAAATGCCCAGAAGCCGACTGAAAGAACCAGGCATATTGAAATCAGGTTCTTTGCCATTCAAGCATGGAAGGAAAATGGTGAGATCAACATGATCCATATTCCTGGAGTCATCAACCCTGCTGATGATCTAACCAAACCATTGGGATGGATCTTGCACGCCCGACACGCAAGATTTATCATGGGACACTACCCAAGTTAGATTACTTGCGCGTTATGGTTCGATCTGAACGTTCGATCTATCAATCGGTTAAGCGTCAAACTGTTCCATTCCTCATGCAAGATACATCATGGGACACTACCCAGGTTAAATCATTCCATTCGATTCTTTGATTTCACGTGATCCGAACGTTCGATTTGTCTCTCAATACGATTCGATCTATCAATCGATAACACGTTGATTCGACCCGAACGTTTAACCTATCAATCGATAAACCTCAAGATGATATACTCCGACAGTAATCCAATACCATGTAAGTAAAGTATTGGATCAAGGGGTGTGTTGTCGGCGAAAAAATACGGACGTTGTCGGCATCAAATTCGATCGAAAAAGCCGACAAAACGAACGACGACCGAGGTGCGGAATACGAGAACGATCAAACGTTAGAATCAAACGCACCTCCACTACTTGGAATCCCTAAGTGGTAAAAACGATATCACTTAGGACTACAAACAAAAGACAGTAATCGGTTAGAAACAAGACATATCCAAAGACCTGACCAATAAGTGAACACTTGGAATCCATAAGTACATTCAAAAGAATATACTTGATATCCCGTGAGGAAATTACTTATTGCAATCAAGAAAATCAATACCGATTCCAGATGGGCCTCATATCTAGCATATATACCACGAACAAGCATACGCCCCATCAAACAGATTACTTAACAACATGAATGACCGATACCACCGAATGACCGATACAGTAAGGCCGACACGACGCTAATACAGCAACAGCAACAGCAATGACAGTATCGGTACGAGAATGGTAACAAATAACCGGGGAAGATCTCTACCATGTAAAATACAGCAGAGAGCCCCGATACAGTGAAAATACCCAGTAAAAATAAGAGCCTCTCTTTGAGCTCACATCTCTTTAAATTTAAACAATTCGTTATACCTATCCGGTCGATTTTTAGAGTAACAACAAGAAGGCTGCAAAATCAACGGCAGCAGCAACAACAACAATTTCATCGGGACGATTGTAGCAGCATCCAACACGTGACGCGAGCCTGCAGCAAAAAGAACAATGTGAGATAGATAGATGGGGGACAATGATGCCTACATCCTACACTGCTGATGATGTATTCCTCACAACTGTTTTCCTTCTTATTTTCAAAGGTACGGATCAGAACAACGGATAGGTGCGGGGAACAACGATCGTCGGAAGATCGAGGTGCGGGGAACAACGATTGTCGGAAAATCGAGGTGCGGGGAACAACGATTGTCGGAAAATCGAGGTGCGGGGAACAACGATTGTCGGAACAACGATTGAGTCCAGATTGAGGTGCGGCGAATTTAATATATTATTCTGTTGTTATTATTGACTCTATGTACTACATCAATATGAAAAGAATTCACCGTGTAACGCGTACTGTACGAAAAGTCATAAGGGCAAATAACCTTATTCGTAAGGTTATTTAACTTGAGTGAATAATCGTCGGCGTTTCCATGTGGTTTGTCTCTTTACTGAATTTCCCCATCAGCTCACTCTTCGAAGAATTAACAACTCTAAAACACTATCATGCCCTAAAATCTATGTACAACCTAGTACTAATTCTACGCGATAAGGTACAATACTGCTGCGATATTCCAATGAGAATATCACGGTGAATTACACGGTAATACGATGCAAAGAAAGACCGATCGAAGATGGTTTGCGTGTGTTTTTTGTCTTAAGTTTACATGTGTTTTGCATGGTAAAATTACACGAATGACGACGATTAATTAACCTGTCGACCATCAGAGATGATCGACGATACCGATATTAAGAAGACGATTACTCTTATTTATACTCACTAAATCAATTGATCGTAAGATCGTTTGCGTTCATTTGTTACGACACACTTTTTCTAGTTTATCAGACCCACAGCACTCTACGAGCTGTGGAGGACCGAATGGCGTTTCCCACCAAGAAACGCAGTTTGAGCTCGAAGACTAATCCGGACTAGCCTGATCAGCTACCGGCATCAACCCCCAAGGATGTAAAAGGGGCAGTTGCTTGTGGAGCCCTGGAATAGACCAACACCAGGGCGGCCTCCCTTGAAAGAAGAGGCCGAAGACTCGAACCAAGGTGGTGGCTCCACCGGGATACGAGATCCAGCAAACAAGCAAGGGAAAAGAAGCTGGACGATTCAGATGAAAGAGTCGCCCAGGTTGGCATCAGCTGAAAGGAATCAATATCCAATCCGAGAACACTGATCTTTCACTGAAAACAAGAACGATGTGAGCCAGAAGATTGAGCCTGAAGTATTCTGTGGTGAAACAGAAGGGAGGAACAGATTGCGAAGAGCATCTGCCCGCACGAAAAAAAACGAAAAAGATATGAGAACACCAATCCCCGAAGATCGGAAAGATCCAAAATGAAAAGGAGAACACTAAAAGGAGAACACTAAATTCTCAGGAAACAATCTTTCAACCTTTCACCACAGAAATACAGAATGAGCAAAATCCCAAGAAAGGATAGGAAAGCTCACAATCTTGATTTGCAACAAAAGCAAAAGCTCACACAAATACAGATAACCGGAACGAAAACCCGATCCGAATAGTCAGAAAGTATAAAGAAAACCGGAACGAAAATTCGATCCGGATAAATACAATACAAACCACTCGGCAGTCACAAACGATTAATACCCATCTCTCACATCCAACCCTCGATTCTTACACTCTTCCACCACATACCACCATCGATTGAATATACAATATTCCATCGAATATCATCTATCGAATACTCCAAATAATCCGAAAACTCTCTTCAAAGTGACCATCCGACCATTAGAATACACAATTCATCACCATGGTACGAACTAGAGCGGACGGCGACATGGAAGAAACAAAAATGGAAGTGGATGACGATGACGATTCAGACGATGACGATTCACAGAATTCTAATGAAAACAATGGAAGAGGTATGCAAGAAAAGGAAGATTTGGAAGATAAAATCATGGAAGTCATGGAAAGGGCCTTTGGGGACCCAGAATCAAACTCAACCATGAAGAGAATCATCGACCAAGAAATAAAGAAAAGAGTCAGGGCAATGAGAGATGCAGAAAGAAAGGGTGTGAATCCAGATGACGCGGATAGCGAAAATGATGAGGATGAAGGAAACGATGCTGACCAAAATGCAGAGAACGCAAGACCTGAACGGCTGGGAAGAAGGTCATCCCAACCCAGGATAAAAATCAGGGGATTCAACAATGGTAGATTTCTGAACCCAGAACAGCTTGCTTTCAGGAGCAGCCTAATGGATTTTGGTATCAACTATGAATCAGCTGAAGAAATTATGAGGGGAGGGATGTCTAATATTCGTGAAATTACAGACCTCAACAAGGAAAGCATTAAATCGTTCATGCACGGATTGAAATCTATCAGTCCGGACTGTCCTAACCCAAAAAGTATCCACTATGGTAACAGGCTATCATCGTGGCTCCTAACTTGGGCAAATTGGGCCCGGTATCAACCATTGATTGGAGTCAAGCCAAGGGCTATCGACTGGAAAGCAAACCCAAACAACCTGGAACTGCAGCAATTCAGAATCAAGATGATGGAATCAAGTGTGAAATCACAGGAAAAGGCAACTCCACCCGAGCTAAAGGATCTCACAAAATTCAGGGAATGGGAGGAAGGCTTCCGACAAAACCTGAGATACAGATTCAACTCTGAGGGATTCCCAATCTTGTATGTCATAAGACCCCAAGAAAAGGAAGAAGTTACGGATGAAGCCAGGGCTGGAACAGTTGGGCAAAGTACAACAGATACTTATCCAACTTGGAGTGACTACAATGAAAGATGTGGCGTACTGTCAGGTCACCAGTACGACGAGGACAACAACGTCGTCTGGAGGTTGCTGTGTGATGCAACTAGAAAAGGTCCTGGTTGGGAATATGTGGCACATTTCCAAAACACTGCACTGAATTCTGGTAATGCCAGAAACGCTTTCATTTCTCTCATGCAACATGCTTACACTGATACCAATATCACTATGGTTCTGAATAAGACATATCAGGATATGAAAGATTCACACTACACTGGAGATTCCAAGGGTTATGACTGGAACAAGCACAAGCGAAATTGGACTGCTTTTCATGGAACAATTCTGAGATTTGAAAAGAATCATAATGAAAGAAGATTTGTCTGGGATTTTATCAATTCAATCAGTGATGAGCGACTTGATGCTGCAAAAGCAGATGCAATTGATGAGAGCAAAGACTATCGTGACAACTTCAATGAATGTTTGATTCTATTTACCAATCGTCTTGGATTGAAAAAGCTTGCAACAGGGAAGAGTAAAAGAGGTTCCAGAAGTTTGTATTCTATGGGCACTTCAAGCAACAAAAAGCAAAAGACAACTGGAACTTTTACAGGAAAAGTTGAGTGCAAGCCTTATCCAACAAGTGTTTATAAAACAATGTCAAAAGAACAGCGCCAGGAGCTATACCAGATGAGACAGGCTAAGAAGAAAAGGAATCTCAAGGCTGCTGAGACCAAAAAGAAAGAAACTGAAAATGAAGGCGCGGGTGACAGTTTTGGCTCAAAATCTAAGAAATGACATAATAACCGGACACTATCACTAGAACACAAATTGTTAACAATGGTGAGCCGGTCATTATACAAGATGAACGTTCCTGTAGGTTTTGATGATGGGGAAAGTGAAGAAGGCTATTGTGAGCTAGACTCACATGCAGATACTACCGCAGCAGGAAGCAATATGGTATTGCTGAATCCTGATCAAATCACAACACACGTTGATGTTGCACCCTTTTCTGAAGAATACAAGCCCATCAAGAAAATCCCCATTGGAAGCTGTGCTACTGCATGGACGAATCCAACGTCAGGCCAGGTATATATCATAGTGTTTCATCAAGCACTGTACTTTGGGGACAAATTGAAAAACAGCTTGATATGCCCAAATCAAGTGAGGGACTGCAATTTCAACTCCGTTGAAGAGACACCTCGCCAATTTGATTCAAGATCCAAGCATGGAATTACAATTCAAACTCCACTGGAGGATGATGACCCGAAGAAAGTTTTTATCAAACTGAGTATGAGAAACGTGATCTCATATTTTCCCACAAGGAAGCCAACAAGAATGGAGCTTGATGAATGCCAACATTTGATTGCAACAAATGATACCCCGTGGGATCCACATTCACTGAAGTTCAGGATGGCTGAGTTAGCCATTGACAATGGAGATCCAGTTTCAGGGGACCAATTCAGCCTTCAAGCTATGTCGACCAAAGAGGACCAAGAAATGGATGAAAGTTCGGTTGTAACGGAACCTGCTAGTAATGTTACAGATAACCTCCCCAAGACCAGCTTAGGACAAGAACGGCATCCAAGTGTCATTCAGAAATGCAAACTGATGAGGGTCCATCAGGTATCCACAAGGAGAATGCTCACTGAATGCCAGATTGCAACAGATGGGAATATAGCTCATCGAATTTCTTCAGTAAGGAATATTTCAAGTGCGCGAAGGGTAGACCAATTTTTGTTTGATGATACAGAATTTGACTTTATGGAAGCTCCTGAAGCAGAATCAAAACAGGCCCCTAGCTTGCGAGAAATTGACAATACACTCGAGAGAAGGTCTCTTGACAGGAGAAATCAATGGGGGCCATCAGTGATAACAATTGAAGGTCCGAACAAAGTTGACTGTGAACGCCTAGCTAAAACTTGGAATATTAGTTTCAAGAAAGCTGAGCAGACATTGAAAGTCACGACGCAGAAGGCACTCAGGAATTTGCAATCACCATTAATGAGGCGGCTGCCTACTCAGCGCTTCAGGAACAAGAGAGTCGCACAAGGAACCTGGTACACTGATACATGGCATGCAAGAACCACGAGTATTATGAGGCAAGAAAAATGTGCACAGATCTTTACAAATGGAAATGGGTTTGAAGTATTTATACCAATACAGGACAAATCACAAGCCCATCAAGGACTGAAGACATTTATTCATGAAATTGGAATTCCAGAGCACTTGATTTCTGATGGTGCGCCAGAACAAGGATCCCCAAGAACCTACAAAACACACTGGAATTCAATTGTAAAGCGCAACCATATCCATCAGACATTTATCCAGCCACATTGCCCATTCCAAAATCGAGCAGAACAAGCAATTGGTCATCTTGGTAGTGCAATCACAACCAAGTCTGCAAAGAAGAAGTCACCGAGAAGATTATGGTCATTTTGTGGTGAACTATGTGCAAACATAAGGCAGAGAACAGCATCAAACAACCCTTCTTCAATGGGGCGAACTCCATTTGAATTGGTCCATGGCTATAGGCCCGATATTACATTATACACTTCATCAGAATGGTATGATTTTGTGTTTTATTATGAAAAAGGTGATCCTTCCACCCGAGGTGTTGAAAGGCTGGCGCGATGGTTGGGCCCCTGTGGGAATAGAGTAGGTGGGGGGGATTGTTTTTGGCTCCTGACCGAATCAGCAATACCAATATCTACAAATTCAATAAGACCCGTCAAGGAGTTTGAATGGCGGGACAGAGATATCCTCAGAAGAATGGAAGCCATTGACAAATCAATTGAATCCAAGATTGGAGATGAAGTCAAGGACAGCGCATCATTCTTCCAGGAAAACTACCCAGAGCCCCAAATAGAGCTATTTGAGAATCAACCAGTAAGAACACCGGATATGAAACTTGAAATGGCTGAGCCAGAAGCATCGGTAGAAGATGTTGATGAACCAGATGAATATCTGGGAAATGAAGTGATCATTGAAAGAGGTGACGAAAGACTCAGGTGCGTTGTCAAGGACAGGGTTCGCGACTTGCAAAACAGACCAATAGGAATCAGAAATGAGAATCCCATACTAGACACGAGGCTGTATAAATTGCAACTACCTGATGGCACCATGGAGGAATACACGGCAAATATTGTTGCAGAGAGCCTATACAGCTCTGTTGATGATGACGGGAGGATGTTCACTCTACTAGATGAGCTCATTGACCACGAATGCGACAACACTGCACTAACTGATGATGAAGCCACGACCATAGCAAAAAATGGCAGGAAAACCCATAAGCCGACAACTAGGGGTTGGAGAATTCTTGCCAGTTGGAAAGATGGCACTGAATCGTGGTGTAAGTTAAGTGATGTGAAAGAATCATTTCCAGTGCAATTAGCCGAGTATGCAGTTAACAATAACCTTGAAAAATCACCAGCTTTCAGATGGTGGGTGCACAAAATTTTGAGGAGGAAGGATCGAATCCTTAAAGCGGCCAAAACAGCAAAGTATTGGTTGAAGACTCACAAATATGGAGTTGAATTGCCACATTCAATCAAACAAGCGCTGGCTATTGATAAGAAAACAGGGACCGACCACTGGGAAAGAGCAATTCATAAGGAAATGACAAATAATATGGCAGCGTTTGAATTGGTGGAGTTGTTAGTTGAACGTTAAACACTAACCCTAATCCTAAGAGTTGACAACGTAACCTTCTAGACGGAGTTTATGTGGGGGGGGTTTGGGGGGGGGAAAATACCTAGAAATATTAAAAAAATCTGTTTTTAACAAGTAGACTTGGTACAAACGCTACGACTAAAAATCACTAAAAAGCTTAGCCAAACAATTATTTACGGAAATGAGATGCTTCATCTAAAAGCAATAGTAATATCTAGTGGCGCGCGTTCATTTTTATGGTAGCAAACTCTCATTTGTTTGGTTGCAAGTAACCATAAAATTCAACCTGAATACAGATAAAAATCATACCGGTACCGGTACGAATCGAATTCGACACCGCGTTTCGCCCTTTCTTCTTCAACGTGATGGTTGAATCGCGTCACACACACACACACACACACACAGGGTGGAATAATTGAATTAGTTAATTTAGTACTTCGTATCTGTTATTTGTTTGTTATTCAGTTGCAATTAGATGGATTAGGAAGGAAAGAAGTGAGAAGGATTTTTTTCTGCAATAGAGGTGCAAAAGATCGTCTCGGAAATTTCGATTCGAAGCGAAATTTCGATTCGAAGCGAAATTTCGATTCGGAGTCGAAATTTCGAACGGATAGAGGTGCAGAATCAGTTGTTTGAGGTCAATCAAACGAGGGTTTCGATCGTACTAGTCATCTTGCTTCTACAGGAATCTTCTCGTACGAATGAATGAATGAGACACGAATGAATGAATGAGACACGAATGAATTGAATGAATTGAATGAATGAGACACGAATGAATGAATGAGACACGAATGAATGAATGAGACACGAGTGAATGAGACGCGTGATCGATCGTACGAGTCATCCTGTTTCTACAGGAATTGACCAACGGGAATGGAAGTGGGAATGAGATTTTACCACTTACCGGTTCCAGTTCTCCTACTTACTAAAAGTAGGTCCCTATGTACTAGAATCTACAGGGCACAAGGTAAAGGCCTACAGCCCCTGGTAATAAAGGTACAGGGCATGTGAGGAATGCACTGGACCGGTACGAATATTAGTGATCTAGTGTGTGCATTGGGGTGTTAACAGACCGATGCACCAATTCTAGTGATCTTAGAAAAGACTGGATTCGTCCACTCATAATTTTTGTGTTAAGACAATGTAATAACCAATAAGTCTGGTGGGTTTTATGGTTGAAGATTTAATTATATTTTGGTTAGGGACTGAAAAGATTTGCACTGTGTTCAAATCTGGTTGGTTCTTGGGTTGATGACTGAGTTATATTTTAGTCGGGTATTGGCAGGATTTGCACTGTGCTAAAATCTGGTGGGTTTTTGGGTTGATGACTGAGTTGTATTTTAGTGGGGAATTGGCAGGATTTGCACTGTGCTAAAATCTGGTTGGTTTTTGGGTTGATGACTGCGTTATATTTTAGTCAGGGATTGGCAGGATTTGAACAATGCTAAAATCTGGTAGGTTTTTGGGTTATTGACTGAGTTATATTTTGGTTAGGGACTGGAAAGATTTGCACTGTGTCTAAATCAAGTAGGTTTTAGGGTTGACGATTTAATAATATTTTGGTTAGGGACTGAAAAGATTTGCACTGTGTTCAAATCGGGTTGGTTTTTGGGTTGATGACTGAGTTATATTTTAGTCGGGGATTGGCAGGATTTGCACTGTGCTAAAATCTGGTGGGTTTTTGGGTTGATGACTGAGTTATATTTTAGTCGGGAATTGGCAGGATTTGCACTGTGTTCAAATCCGGTTGGTTCTTGGGTTGATGACTGAGTTATATTTTAGTCGGGTATTGGCAGGATTTGCACTGTGCTAAAATCTGGTGGGTTTTTGGATTGATTACTAAATTGTATTTTAGTGGGGAATTGGCAGGATTTGCACTGTACTAAAATCTGGTTGGTTTTTGGGTTGATGACTGCGTTATATTTTAGTCGGGGATTGGCAGGATTTGAACAATGCTAAAATCTGGTGGGTTTTTGGGTTATTGACTGAGTTATATTTTGGTTAGGGACTGGAAAGATTTGCACTGTGTCTAAATCAAGTAGGTTTTAGGGTTGACGATGTAATAATATTTTGGTTAGGGACTGAAAAGATTTGCACTGTGTTCAAATCGGGTTGGTTTTTGGGTTGATGACTGAGTTATATTTTAGTCGGGAATTGGCGGGATTTGCACTGTGCTAAAATCTGGTGGGTTTTTGGGTTGATGACTGAGTTATATTTTAGTCGGGAATTGGCAGGATTTGCACTGTGTTCAAATCAGGTTGGTTTTTGGGTTGATGACTGTGTTATATTTTAGTCGGGGATTGGAAATATTTGCACAATGCTAAAATCTGGTGGGTTTTTGGGTTATTGACTGAGTTATATTTTGGTCGGGAATTGGCAGAATTTGCACTGTGCTAAAATCTGGTGGGTTTTTGGGTTGATGACTGAGTTATATTTTAGTCGGGAATTGGCAGGATTTGCAATGTGTTCAAATCTGGTTGGTTTTTGGGTTGATGACTGTGTTATATTTTAGTCGGGGATTGGAAAGATTTGCACAATGCTAAAATCTGGTGGGTTTTTGGGTTGATGACTGAGTTATATTTTAGTCGGGAATTGGCAGGATTTGCACTGTGCTAAAATCTGGTGAGTTTTGAATTGATGACTTTTAGTCGGGAATTGGCAGGATTTGCACTGTGCTAAAATCTGGTTGGTTTTTGGGTTGATGTCTGAGTTATATTTTAGTCGGGAATTGGCAGGATTTGCACTGTGCTAAAATCTTGTTTGTTTTTGAATTGATGACTAAGTTATATTTTGGATAGGGACTGGAAAGATTTGCACTGTGTCTAAATCTGGTGGGTTTTATGGTTGAAGATTTAATTATATTTTGGTTAGGGACTGAAAAGATTTGCACTGTGTTCAAATCTGGTTGGTTCTTGGGTTGATGACTGAGTTATATTTTAGTCGGGTATTGGCAGGATTTGCACTGTGCTAAAATCTGGTGGGTTTTTGGGTTGATGACTGAGTTGTATTTTAGTGGGGAATTGGCAGGATTTGCACTGTGCTAAAATCTGGTTGGTTTTTGGGTTGATGACTGCGTTATATTTTAGTCAGGGATTGGCAGGATTTGAACAATGCTAAAATCTGGTGGGTTTTTGGGTTATTGACTGAGTTATATTTTGGTTAGGGACTGGAAAGATTTGCACTGTGTCTAAATCAAGTAGGTTTTAGGGTTGACGATTTAATAATATTTTGGTTAGGGACTGAAAAGATTTGCACTGTGTTCAAATCGGGTTGGTTTTTGGGTTGATGACTGAGTTATATTTTAGTCGGGGATTGGCAGGATTTGCACTGTGCTAAAATCTGGTGGGTTTTTGGGTTGATGACTGAGTTATATTTTAGTCGGGAATTGGCAGGATTTGCACTGTGTTCAAATCTGGTTGGTTTTTGGGTTGATGACTGTGTTATATTTTAGTCGGGGATTGGAAAGATTTGCACAATGCTAAAATCTGGTGGGTTTTTGGGTTATTGACTGAGTTATATTTTGGTCGGGAATTGGCAGAATTTGCACTGTGCTAAAATCTGGTTGGTTTTTGAATTGATGACTGAGTTATATTTTGGTTAGGGACTGGAAAGATTTGCACTGTGTCTAAATCTAGTGGGTTTTAGGGTTGACGATTTAATTATATTTTGGTTCGGGACTGAAAAGATTTGCACTGTGTTCAAATCTGGTTGGTTTTTGGGTTGATTACTGAGTTATATTTTAGTCGGGGATTGGCAGGATTTGGAATGTGCTAAAATATGGTGGGTTTTTGGGTTGATGACTGCGTTATATTTTAGTCGGGGATTGGCAGGATTTACACAATGCTAAAATCTGGTGGGTTTTTGAGTTATTGACTGAGTTATATTTTAGTCGGGAATTGGCAGGATTTGCACTGTGCTAAAATCTGGTTGGTTTTTGAATTGATGACTGAATTATATTTTGGTTAGGGACTGAAAAGATTTGCATTGTGTTCAAATCGAGTTGGTTTTTGGGTTGATGACTGAGTTATATTTTAGTCGGGAATTGGCAGGATTTGCACTGTGCTAAAATCTGGTGGGTTTTTGGGTTGATGACTGAGTTATATTTTAGTCAGGAATTGGCAGGATTTGCACTGTGTTCAAATCTGGTTGGTTTTTGGGTTGATGACTGTGTTATATTTTAGTCGGGGATTGGAAAGATTTGCACAATGCTAAAATCTGGTGGGTTTTTGGGTTATTGACTGAGTTATATTTTGGTCGGGAATTGGCAGAATTTGCATTGTGCTAAAATCTGGTTGGTTTTTGAATTGATGACTGAGTTATATTTTGGTTAGGGACTGGAAAGATTTGCACTGTGTCTAAATTTGGTGGGTTTTAGGGTTGACGATTTAATTATATTTTGGTTCGGGACTGAAAAGATTTGCACTGTGTTCAAATCTGGTTGGTTTTTGATTGATGACTGAGTTATATTTTAGTCGGGGATTGGCAGGATTTGGAATGTGCTAAAATCTGGTGGGTTTTAGGGTTGATGACTGAGTTGTATTTTAGTGGGGAATTGGCAGGATTTGCACTGTGCTAAAATCTGGTTTGTTTTTGGGTTGATGACTGCGTTATATTTTAGTACAATGCTAAAATCTGGTGGGTTTTTGAGTTATTGACTGAGTTATATTTTAGTCGGGGATTGGCAGGATTTGCACTGTGCTAAAATCTGGTTGGTTTTTGAATTGATGACTGAATTATATTTTGGTTAGGGACTGAAAGATTTGCACTGTGTTCAAATCAGGTTGGTTTTTGGGTTGATGACTGAGTTATATTTTAGTCGGGAATTGGCAGGATTTGCACTGTGCTAAAATCTGGTTGGTTTTTGAATTGATGACTGAATTATATTTTGGTTAGGGACTGAAAAGATTTGCACTTTGTTCAAATCAGGTTGGTTTTTGGGTTGATGACTGAGTTATATTTTAGTCGGGAATTGGCAGGATTTGCACTGTGCTAAAATCTGGTTGGTTTTTGTTGAATTGATGACTGAGTTAAATTTTGGTCAGGGACTGGAAATATTTGCACTGTGTCTAAATCTGGGTGGTTTTAGGGTTGACAATTTAATTATATTTTGGTTAAGGACTGGAGAGATTTGCACTGTGTTCAAATCTGGTTGGTTTTTGGGTTGATGACTGAGTTATATTTCAGTCGGGGATTGGCAGGATTTGGAATGGGCTAAAATATGGTGGGTTTTTGGGTTGATGACTGTGTTATATTTTAGTCGGGGACTTGCAGGATTTGCACAGTGCTAAAATCTGGTAGGTTTTTGGGTTGATGACTGAGTTATATTTTAGTGGGGAATTGGCAGGATTTGCACTGTGCTAAAATCTGGTTTGTTTTTGGGTTGATGACTGCGTTATATTTTAGTTAGGGATTGGCAGGATTTGAACAATGCTAAAATCTGGTGGGTTTTTGGGTTATTGACTGAGTTATATTTTGGTTAGGGACTGGAAAGATTTGCATTGTGTCTAAATCAAGTAGGTTTTAGGGTTGACGATTTAATAATATTTTGGTTAGGGACTGAAAAGATTTGCACTGTGTTCAAATCGGGTTGGTTTTTGGGTTGATGACTGAGTTATATTTTAGTCGGGGATTGGCAGGATTTGCACAATGCTAAAATCTGGTGGGTTTTTGAGTTATTGAATGAGTTATATTTTAGTCGGGAATTGGCAGGATTTGCACTGTGCTAAAATCTGGTTGGTTTTTGAATTGATGACTGAATTATATTTTGGTTAGGGACTGAAAAGATTTGCATTGTGTTCAAATCTGGTTGGTTTTTGATTGATGACTGAGTTATATTTTAGTCGGGGATTGGCAGGATTTGCACTGTGCTAAAATCTGGTTGGTTTTTGAATTGATGACTGAATTATATTTTGGTTAGGGACTGAAAGATTTGCACTGTGTTCAAATCAGGTTGGTTTTTGGGTTGATGACTGAGTTATATTTTAGTGGGGATTTGGCAGGATTTGCACTGTGCTAAAATCTGGTTGGTTTTTGAATTGATGACTGAATTATATTTTGGTTAGGGACTGGAAAGATTTGCACTGTGTTCAAATCAGGTTGGTTTTTGGGTTGATGACTGAGTTATATTTTAGTCGGGAATTGGCAGGATTTGCACTGTGCTAAAATCTGGTTGGTTTTTGTTGAATTGATGACTGAGTTAAATTTTGGTTAGGGACTGGAAAGATTTGCACTGTGTCTAAATCTGGTTGGTTTTAGGGTTGACGATTTAGTTATATTTTGGTTAAGGTGTGGAAAGATTTGCACTGTGTTCAAATCAGGTTGGTTTTTGGGTTGATGACTGAGTTATATTTTAGTCGGGGATTGGCAGGATTTGGAATGTGCTAAAATCTGGTGGGTTATTGGGTTGATGACTGCGTTATATTTTAGTCGGGGACTGGCAGGATTTGCACAGTGCTAAAATCTGGTAGGTTTTTGGGTTGATGACTGAGTTATATTTTAGTCGGGAATTGGCAGGATTTGCACTGTGCTAAAATCTGGTTGGTTTTTGAATTGATGACTGAATTATATTTTGGCTAGGGACTGAAAAGATTTGCACTGAGTTCAAATCTGGTTGGTTTTTGGGTTGATGACTGAGTTTTATTTTAGTCGGGGATTGGCAGGATTTGCACTGTGCTAAAATCTGGTGGGTTTTAGGGTTGATGACTAAATTGTATTTTAGTGGGGAATTGGCAGGATTTGCACTGTACTAAAATCTGGTTGGTTTTTGGGTTGATGACTGCGTTATATTTTAGTCGGGGATTGGCAGGATTTGAACAATGCTAAAATCTGGTGGGTTTTTGGGTTATTGACTGAGTTATATTTTGGTTAGGGACTGGAAAGATTTGCATTGTGTCTAAATCAAGTAGGTTTTAGGGTTGACGATTTAATAATATTTTGGTTAGGGACTGAAAAGATTTGCACTGTGTTCAAATCGGGTTGGTTTTTGGGTTGATGACTGAGTTATATTTTAGTCGGGGATTGGCAGGATTTGCACAATGCTAAAATCTGGTGGGTTTTTGAGTTATTGAATGAGTTATATTTTAGTCGGGAATTGGCAGGATTTGCACTGTGCTAAAATCTGGTTGGTTTTTGAATTGATGACTGAATTATATTTTGGTTAGGGACTGAAAAGATTTGCATTGTGTTCAAATCTGGTTGGTTTTTGATTGATGACTGAGTTATATTTTAGTCGGGGATTGGCAGGATTTGCACTGTGCTAAAATCTGGTTGGTTTTTGAATTGATGACTGAATTATATTTTGGTTAGGGACTGAAAGATTTGCACTGTGTTCAAATCAGGTTGGTTTTTGGGTTGATGACTGAGTTATATTTTAGTCGGGATTTGGCAGGATTTGCACTGTGCTAAAATCTGGTTGGTTTTTGAATTGATGACTGAATTATATTTTGGTTAGGGACTGAAAAGATTTGCACTGTGTTCAAATCAGGTTGGTTTTTGGGTTGATGACTGAGTTATATTTTAGTCGGGAATTGGCAGGATTTGCACTGTGCTAAAATCTGGTTGGTTTTTGTTGAATTGATGACTGAGTTAAATTTTGGTTAGGGACTGGAAAGATTTGCACTGTGTCTAAATCTGGTTGGTTTTAGGGTTGACGATTTAATTATATTTTGGTTAAGGACTGGAAAGATTTGCACTGTGTTCAAATCAGGTTGGTTTTTGGGTTGATGACTGAGTTATATTTTAGTCGGGGATTGGCAGGATTTGGAATGTGCTAAAATCTGGTGGGTTATTGGGTTGATGACTGCGTTATATTTTAGTCGGGGACTGGCAGGATTTGCACAGTGCTAAAATCTGGTAGGTTTTTGGGTTGATGACTGAGTTATATTTTAGTCGGGAATTGGCAGGATTTGCACTGTGCTAAAATCTGGTTGGTTTTTGAATTGATGACTGAATTATATTTTGGCTAGGGACTGAAAAGATTTGCACTGAGTTCAAATCTGGTTGGTTTTTGGGTTGATGACTGAGTTTTATTTTAGTCGGGGATTGGCAGGATTTGCACTGTGCTAAAATCTGGTGGGTTTTAGGGTTGATGACTAAATTGTATTTTAGTGGGGAATTGGCAGGATTTGCACTGTACTAAAATCTGGTTGGTTTTTGGGTTGATGACTGCGTTATATTTTAGTCGGCGATTGGCAGGATTTGAACAATGCTAAAATCTGGTGGGTTTTTGGGTTATTGACTGAGTTATATTTTGGTTAGGGACTGGAAAGATTTGCACTGTGTCTAAATCAAGTAGGTTTTAGGGTTGACGATTTAATAATATTTTGGTTAAGAACTGAAAAGATTTGCACTGTGTTCAAATTGGGTTGGTTTTTGGGTTGATGACTGAGTTATATTTTAGTCGGGAATTGGCAGGATTTGCACTGTGCTAAAATCTGGTGGGTTTTTGGGTTGATGACTGAGTTATATTTTAGTCCGGAATTGGCAGGATTTGCACTGTGTTCAAATCTGGTTGGTTTTTGGGTTGATGACTGTGTTATATTTTAGTCGGGGATTGGAAAGATTTGCACAATGCTAAAATCTGGTGGGTTTTTGGGTTATTGACTGAGTTATATTTTAGTCGAGAATTGGCAGAATTTGCACTGTGCTAAAATCTGGTGGGTTTTTGAATTGATGACTTTTAGTCGGGAATTGGCAGGATTTGCACTGTGCTAAAATCTGGTTGTTTTTTGGGTTGATGTCTGAGTTATATTTTAGTCGGGAATTGGCAGGATTTGCACTGTGCTAAAATCTGGTTGGTTTTTGAATTGATGACTGAATTATATTTTGGTTAGGGACTGAAAAGATTTGCACTGTGTTCAAATCAGGTTGGTTTTTGGGTTGATGACTGAGTTATATTTTAGTCGGGAATTGGCAGGATTTGCACTTTGCTAAAATCTGGTTGGTTTTTGTTGAATTGATGACTGAGTTAAATTTTGGTTAGGGACTGAATATATTTGCACTGTGTCTAAATCTGGTTGGTTTTAGGGTTGACGATTTGATTATATTTTGGTTAAGGACTGGAAAGATTTGCACAGTGCTAAAATCTGGTAGGTTTTTGGGTTGATGACTGAGTTATATTTTAGTCGGGAATTGGCAGGATTTGCACTGTGCTAAAATCTGGTTGGTTTTTGAATTGATGACTGAGTTATATTTTAGTCGGGAATTGGCAGGATTTGCACTGTGTTCAAATCAGGTTGGTTTTTGGGTTGATGACTGAGTTATATTTTAGTCGGGAATTGGCAGGATTTGCACTGTGCTAAAATCTGGTGGGTTTTTGGGTTGATGACTGAGTTGTATTTTAGTGGAGAATTGGCAGGATTTGCACTGTGCTAAAATCTGGTTGGTTTTTGGGTTGATGACTGAGTTATATTTTAGTCGGGAATTGGCAGGATTTGCACTGTGCTAAAATCTGGTTGGTTTTTGTTGAATTGATGACTGAGTTAAATTTTGGTTAGGGACTGGAAAGATTTGCACTGTGTCTAAATCTGGTGGGTTTTAGGGTTGACGATTTAATTATATTTTGGTTCGGGACTGAAAAGATTTGCACTGAGTTCAAATCTGGTTGGTTTTCGGGTTGATGACTGAGTTATATTTTAGTCGGTGATTGGCAGGATTTGCACTGTGCTAAAATATGGTGGGTTTTTGGGTTGATGACTGTGTTATATTTTAGTCGGGGACTGGCAGGATTTGCACAGTGCTAAAATCTGGTAGGTTTTTGGGTTGATGACTGAGTTATATTTTAGTCGGGAATTGGCAGGATTTGCGCTGTGCTAAAATCTGGTTGGTTTTTGAATTGATGACTGAGTTATATTTTAGTTAGGGACTGGAAAGATTTGCACTGTGTTTAAATCTTGTGGGTTTTTAGGCTTGATGATTTAATCATGTTGGTTTTTGGGTTTATTACTTAGTTATATTTTGGTCGGGGATTGGCAGGATTTGGACTGTGCTTAATTATGGTGATTTTTGGTTGATGACTGAGTTATATTTTGGTTAGGGACTGGACAGATTTGCACTGTGCGAAAATAGGGTGGGTTTTTGTATTGATGACTAAGTTTTATTTTGGTCGTGGACTTGCAGGATTTGCACAGTGCTCAAACCTAGTGGATTTTTGGGTTCGTGACTGAGTTATATTTTAATCATAGAATTTCTTACCATAGCTTTACTGACACATACTTAAAATACATACAAACACTATGTACTCAACAACTCCACAGGGCCCCTGCAAAGCACTAATTTTCTGATGATGATGTTATTCCAGTTGGCCATAAACAGATAACAACCCACATGATTTTTGACATCAAGCTTGGGTCCCTAACAAGGAAGGCCAGATTGGTAGGGGACGGTCACAAAGTCCCTGCAGTGGCCAAAGAAAATACTTATTCATCGGTTCCCAGTCGAGACTCAGTAAGAATATTCTTTCTGCTGGCAGCGCTGAATGATTTGAAGGTTCTCTCAGCAGATATTCAAAATGCATATTTGACAGCCCCGATTAAAGAGAAATACTTTCTAAAAGCGAGAGAAGAAGATGGTTTTCCACCTCACCTTGCAGGAAGACCTTGCAAGATTGTCCGCGCATTATATGGACTGCCGGTTGCTGGTGCATCTTTCAGGTCATACCTCACCCAGCATTTGAGAGATCTTGGATATTCACCTTGCAAGGCAGATCCGGATGTGCACTTAAGAATTGAAACCAGGAAAGATGGATCCAGATACTGGGCAATGCTCATTGCATACGTAGATGATATCCTATGTTCTGGCGAAGATCCAAAGTTCCAGCTTGAAAACATTGAACGAAAGTTCAAATTGAAGGATGATACGATTGAAGAGCCAACTCTATATTTGGGAGCTGATATTGGGAAATTCTACTTTGAAGGTGATTCAAAGCCAAGATGGTCATTATCAAGCACTAAGTACACAGCAAAAGCTGTTGCAGCAGTCGAACAAGAGTTAGGAACTGAAAAATATGGCTACAAGTATCTACCAAAATCAGCATCTAGTCCACTGTCACATGATTACCGACCGGAAATTGATATATCAGAAGAATTGAACCCTGAATTGCAAAATTACTATCAAGGTTTAATTGGAGTTCTCAGGTGGATTTGTGAACTAGGAAGACTTGACATAGTAATGCCAGTATCACTGATGTCAAGGTATCTGGCACAGGCAAGGATTGGGCATTTGAATCAGTTGTTTCATATATTTGCATATTTGAAAAAGTACAACAGGTCAAAACTGGTTTTTGATGATACTGTACCAAGTGTTGATGAAAGTAAATTTCAAAAATGTGACTGGTCTGAATTTTATCCTGGTGCCACTGAAGTCATACCAACAGATATGCCTGAAGCTTTGGGAAAACATGTGACGATGAGCTGTTTTGTCGATGCTGACCATGCCGGATGCAAGGCAACAAGGAGATCTCATACTGGTGTTATTATCTTCATTAATAATGCACCGATCATTTGGTTTTCCAAAAGACAAACGACAGTTGAGACATCAACTTTTGGATCTGAAATCATTGCTTTGAAAATTGCAATCGAATTGGTTGAAGGTCTAAGGTACAAGTTGAGAATGATGGGTGTTCCAATTGATGGGAGCACGAATATGTATTGTGATAATGATTCGGTTGCCACAAATGTTACACGACCTGAAAGCCCATGTAAGAAGAAGCACAACAGCATTGCATACCACAAAGCGCGTGAATCTATTGCAGCAGGAATTATCAGAGTTGCAAAGGAACCAGGTTCAACAAATATTGCTGATTTGTTTACAAAGCTAATGAGCGGCGCTGTTTTCCGGGAACATTGTTCTCGTTGCATGTGGTAAAGTAAAGAATCAATCATTCGGTGGAATGTTCGATCAATTGTTCGATTGAAGTAACAAGTTGATTTTATGTTCGATCTGCGATGAGCATTTCGGAGATGGATAATTTGATCCATGAATACAATATATCAAACTGGCAAGGATCAGGGCAAAATGCCATGATACAAGCCAGAATGAAAGGCAAAACGCCGCCCCATTTCTTTTGATAGGGCCTCTGATGGTAGACTGGATACAGTTTGGTATTCAACTCACGATGAACATATTAAGCCATAGAATCCAGCCGCTTAACGGTTGGAGGATTTATGACTGAAGGGGACTGAAAAGAATTCACCGTGTAACGCGTACTGTACGAAAAGTCATAAGGGCAAATAACCTTATTCGTAAGGTTATTTAACTTGAGTGAATAATCGTCGGCGTTTCCATGTGGTTTGTCTCTTTACTGAATTTCCCCATCAGCTCACTCTTCGAAGAATTAACAACTCTAAAACACTATCATGCCCTAAAATCTATGTACAACCTAGTACTAATTCTACGCGATAAGGTACAATACTGCTGCGATATTCCAATGAGAATATCACGGTGAATTACACGGTAATACGATGCAAAGAAAGACCGATCGAAGATGGTTTGCGTGTGTTTTTTGTCTTAAGTTTACATGTGTTTTGCATGGTAAAATTACACGAATGACGACGATTAATTAACCTGTCGACCATCAGAGATGATCGACGATACCGATATTAAGAAGACGATTACTCTTATTTATACTCACTAAATCAATTGATCGTAAGATCGTTTGCGTTCATTTGTTACGACACACTTTTTCTAAATAGATACTCACCCACTTTGTTCAATTATCATGTATTCAAATAGGAACGGCAACGAATCGATCAGTGGGATTCATCCGGCAACGAATCGTCGACATCTAATCGCTCCTCCACCGGGAACCATCGAATAGAAGCAACCGGGAACGATCGAACCGCAACGAGAACGATCGAACTTCTCAAAATAGGCACCAACGTCAGCAACGAGCGGCAGCGGGCCAATCGTTTCTCAACAAATCAACGGCAACAACGACAGCAACAGCAATACCCCTAGGCAACAACGGCAACGAATTGTCGGCATCGAATCGCTCCTCCACCGGCGCTGGGTTGCTCGTTCCGATTGATCACTTTTGTTAATGGTAGGATTTGTACACAGCGACGTCGGAAAAGAAAAACTTGCGACAGGGACTCGCGCTACAAGAGATCCTGTTTCGATTGCTGGCTTGACCGAACTAACAAGTAGACTTGGTACAAACGCTACGACTAAAAATTGTAAAAAACAGTACCCAAACATTTATTTACGGAAATGAGATGCTTCTTCTAAAAGCAATAGTAATATGTAGTGCCGCGCGTTCATTTTTATGGTAGCAAGCTCTCATTTTTATGATTGCAAGTAACCATAAGATTTAACCTGAATATAGATAAAAATCGATTGGTAATAGATCACTTGGTAGCATCGGTACGTACAGTATGTACCTTGTTCGAATTTAAAATAGAATTTTTGAAACGAATACGGACCTTGTCGGCGACAAATTCGATCAAAAAAGCCGACAAACCGAGGTGCAAGAAATATTGTACTCTCATACGAATCGATTGCCGGTAGATCACCTAGGTACGAGTACGTAGCTGTCGGGGCAAATTTGATCAAAAAAGCCAACTAACCGAGGTGCGAAATACTGTGAGTTGGTTCACGATTGAATTATATTTTGGTAAGAGACTGGAAAGATTTGCACAGTGTTCAAATATGGTGGGTTTTTGCGGTGATTATTGAATTATATTTCGGTTACGGACTGGAAAGATTTGAAATGTGTTCAAATCTGGTGGGTGTTTTTGGTTTATGACTGAGTTATATTTTTGTCAGGGACTGGCAGGATTTGCACAGTGTTCAAATCTGGTGGGTTTTTGGGTTGTTGAATTAGTTTTTGGTTAGGGACTGGAAAGATTTGCACTGTGTTCAAATCTGATCATAGATCTGGTAGTTTGTAATTACCTGTACCTCATACAGCTTGTTTGCTCCAATATAAAATAAAACTCGAACGAATGACTCACTTCATTGGTACTATAGATCAATTGGTATGATCAATATGAATATTTTGGTTAGGGACTGGAAAGATTTGCACTGTGTTCAAATCTGGTGGGTTTTTGGGTTGATGACTGAGTTATATTTTGGTTAGGGATTGGCAGGATTTGCACTGTGTTCAAATCTGGTGGAATTTTGGGTTGATGACTGACTTATATTTTAGTCGGGAATTAGCAGGATTTGCACTGTTCTAAAATCTGGTTGGTTTTTAGGTTGATGACTGAGTTATATTTTGGTTAGGGACTGGAAAGATTTGCAATGTGTTCAAATATGGTGGGTTTTAGGGTTGATGACTGCGTTATATTTTGGTTAGGGACTGGAACGATTTGCACTGTGTTCAAATCTGGTTGGTTTTTGGGTTGATGGCTGACTTAAATTTTAGTCGGGGATTGGCAGGATTTGCACTGTGCCAAAATCTGGTGGGTTTTGGGGTTGATGACTGAGTTATATTTTAGTCGGGAATTGGCAGGATTTGCACTGTTCTAAAATCTGGTGGGTTTTTAAATTGATGACTGAGTTATATTTTGGTTAGGGACTGGAAAGATTTGCAATGTGTTCAAATATGGTGGGTTTTAGGGTTGATGACTGCGTTATATTTTGGTTAGGGACTAAAAAGATTTGCACTGTGTTCAAATCTGGTGGGTTTTTGGGTTGATGACTGAGTTATATTTTAGTCAGGGATTGGCACGATTTGCACAGTGCTAAAATCTGGTGGGTTTTTGGGTTGATGACTGAGTTATATTTTAGTTGGGAATTGGCAGGATTTGCACTGTTCTAAAATCTGGTAAGTTTTTAAATTGATGACTGAGTTACATTTTGGTTAGGGACTGGAAAGATTTGCACTGTGTTCAAATGTGGTGGGTTTTAGGGTTGACGATTTAATTATATTTTGGTTAGGGACTGAAAAGATTTGCACTGTGTTCAAATCTGGTGGGTTTTTGGGTTGATGACTGAGTTATATTTTAGTAGGGGATTGGCAGGATTTGCACTGTGCTGAAATCTGGTGGTTTTGGGGGTTGATGACTGAGTTATATTTTAGTCGGGAATTGGCAGGATTTGCACTGTGCTAAAATCTGGTTGGTTTTTGAATTGATGACTGAGTAATATTTTGGTTAGGGACTGGAGAGATTTGCACTGTGTCTAAATCTGGTGGGTTTTAGGGTTGACAATTTAATTATATTTTGGTTAGGGACTGGAAAGATTTGCACTGTGTTCAAATCTGGTGGGTTGTTAAGTTGATGACTGAGTTATATTTTAGTCGGGGATTGGCAGGATTTGCACTGTGCTAAAATCTGGTCGGTTTTTGGGTTGATGACTGCGTTATATTTTGGTCAGGGACTGGCAGGATTTGCACAGTGCTAAAATCTGGTGGGTTTTTGGGTTGATGACTGAAATATATTTTGGTTAGGGACTAGAAAGCTTTGCACTGTGTTCAAATCTGGTGGGTTTTGGGGTTGATGACTGAGTTATATTTTGGTGGGGGGTTGGCAGGATTTGCACTGTGCTAAAATCTGGTGGGTTTTTGGGTTCATGACTGAGTTATATTTTAGTCGGGAATTGGCAGGATTAGCACTTGTCTAAAAAAAAGGTGGGTTTTTGGGTTGATGACTGAGTTATATTTTGGATAGGGACTGGAAAGATTTGCACTGTGTTCAAATCTTGTGTGTTTTAGGGTTGAAGATTTAGTTATATTTAGATTCGGGACTGAAAAGATTTGCACTATGATCAAATCTGGTTGGTTTTTGGGTTGATGACTGAGTTATATTTTAGTCGGGGATTGGCAGGATTTGCACTGTGCTAAAATCTGGTGGGTTTTTGGGTTGATGACTGAGTTATATTTTGGTCGGGGACTGGCAGGATTTGCACAGTGATAAGATCTGGTGGGTTTTGGGGTTGATGACTGAGTTATATTTTAGTCCGGAATTGGCAGGATTTGCACTGTGCTAAAATCTGATTGGTTTTTGAATTGATGACTGAGTTATATTTTGGTTAGGGACTGGAGAGATTTGCACTGTGTCTAAATCTGGTGGGTTTTAGGGTTGATGGCTGAGTTATATTTTGGTTAGGGACTGGAAAGATTTGCACTGTGTTCAAATCTGGTGGGTTGTTGAGTTAACGATTTAATTATATTTTGGTTCGGGACTGAAAAGATTTGCACTGTGTTCAAATCTGGTTGGTTTTTGGGTTGATGACTGACTTATATTTTAGTCGGGGATTGGCAGGATTTGCACTGTGCTAAAATCTGGTGGGTTTTTGGGTTGATGACTGCGTTATATTTTGGTCGGGGACTGGCAGGATTTGCACAGTGATAAGATCTGGTGGGTTTTAGGGTTGATGACTGAGTTATATTTTAGTCGGGGACTGGCAGGATTTGCACTGTGCTAAAATCTGGTGGGTTTTTAAATTGATGACTGAGTTATATTTTGGTTAGGGACTGGAAAGATTTGCACTGTGTTCAAATCTTGTGGGTTTTAGGGTGGACGAATTAGTTATATTTTGGGTTGGGACTGAAAAGATTTGCACTGTGATCAAATCTGGTTGGTTTTTGGGTTGATGGCTGAGTTATATTTTAGTGGGGGATTGGCAGGATTTGCACTGTGCTAAAATCTGGTGGGTTTTTGAATTTGATGACTGCGTTATATTTTGGTCGGGGACTGGCAGGATTTGCACAGTGATAAGATCTGGTGGGTTTTGGGGTTGATGACTGAGTTTTATTTTAGTCGGGGATTGGCAGGATTTGCACTGTGCTAAAATCTGGTCTGTTTTTGTGTTGATGACTGCGTTATATTTTGGTCGGGGACTGGCAGGACTAGCACAGTGCTAAAATCTGGTGGGTTTTTTGGTTATTGACTGAATTATATTTTAGCCGGGAATTGGCAGGATTTGCACTGTGCTAAAATCTGGTAGGTTTTTGAATTGGATGACTGAGTTATATTTTGGTTAGGGACTGGAAAGATTTCCACTCTGTCTAAATCTGGTGGGTTTTAGGGTTGACGATTTAATTATATTTTGGTTAGGGACTGAAAAGATTTGCACTGTGTTCAAATCTGGTGGGTTTTTGGGTTGATGACTGAGTTATATTTTAGTCAGGGATTGGCAGGATTTGCACTGTATTCAAATATGGTGGGTTTTTTGGGTTGATGACTGCGTTATATTTTAGTCGGGGACTGGCAGGATTAGCACAGTGATAAAATCTGGTGGGTTTTGGGGTTATTGACTGAATTATATTTTAGTCGGGAATTGGCGGGATTTGCACTGTGCTAAAATCTGGTTGGTTTTTGAATTGATGACTAAGTCATAGTTTGGTTAGGGACTGGAAAGATTTGCTCTGTGTCTAAATCTGGTGGGTTTTAGGGTTGACGATTTAATTATATTTTGGTTAGGGACTGAAAAGATTTGCACTGTGTTCAAATCTGGTGGGTTTTTGGGTTGATGACTGAGTTATATTTTAGTCAGGGATTGGCAGGATTTGCACTGTATTCAAATATGGTGGGTTTTTTGGGTTGATGACTGCGTTATATTTTGGTCGGGGATTGGCAGGATTGGCACTGTACTAAAATCTAGTGGGTTTTGGGGTTATTGACTGAATTATATTTTAGTCGGGAATTGGCGGGATTTGCACTGTGCTAAAATCTGGTTGGTTTTGGGGTTATTGACTGAATTATATTTTAGTCGGGAATTGGCCGGATTTGCACTGTGCTAAAATCCGGTTGGTTTTTGAATTGATGACTAAGTCATAGTTTGGTTAGGGACTGGAAAGATTTCCACTCTGTCTAAATCTGGTGGGTTTTAGGGTTGACGATTTAATTATATTTTGGTTAGGGACTGAAAAGATTTGCACTGTGTTCAAATCTGGTGGGTTTTTGGGTTGATGACTGAGTTATATTTTAGTCAGGGATTGGCAGGATTTGCACTGTATTCAAATATGGTGGGTTTTTTGGGTTGATGACTGCGTTATATTTTAGGCGGGGACTGGCAGGATTAGCACAGTGATAAAATCTGGTGGGTTTTGGGGTTATTGACTGAATTATATTTTAGTCGGGAATTGGCGGGATTTGCACTGTGCTAAAATCTGGTTGGTTTTTGAATTGATGACTAAGTCATAGTTTGGTTAGGGACTGGAAAGATTTGCACTCTGTCTAAATCTGGTGGGTTTTAGGGTTGACGATTTAATTATATTTTGGTTAGGGACTGAAAAGATTTGCACTGTGTTCAAATCTGGTGGGTTTTTGGGTTGATGACTGAGTTATATTTTAGTCAGGGATTGGCAGGATTTGCACTGTATTCAAATATGGTGGGTTTTTTGGGTTGATGACTGCGTTATATTTTAGTCGGGAATTGGCGGGATTTGCACTGTGCTAAAATCTGGTTGGTTTTGGGGTTATTGACTGAATTATATTTTAGTTGGGAATTGGCGGGATTTGCACTGTGCTAAAATCTGGTTGGTTTTTGAATTGATGACTAAGTCATAGTTTGGTTAGGGACTGGAGAGATTTGCACTGTGTTTAAATCTGGTGGGTTTTAGGGTTGACGATTTAATTATATTTTGGTTAGGGACTGAAAAGATTTGCACTGTGTTCAAATCTGGTGGGTTTTTGGGTTGATGACTGAGTTATATTTTAGTCAGGGATTGGCAGGATTTGCACTGTATTCAAATATGGTGGGTTTTTTGGGTTGATGACTGCGTTATATTTTAGGCGGGGACTGGCAGGATTAGCACAGTGATAAAATCTGGTGGGTTTTGGGGTTATTGACTGAATTATATTTTAGTCGGGAATTGGCCGGATTTGCACTGTGCTAAAATCTGGTTGGTTTTTGAATTGATGACTAAGTCATAGTTTGGTTAGGGACTGGAAAGATTTGCACTGTGTTTAAATCTGGTGGGTTTTAGGGTTGACGATTTAATTATATTTTGGTTAGGGACTGAAAAGATTTGCACTGTGTTCAAATCTGGTGGGTTTTTGGGTTTATGACTGAGTTATATTTTAGTCAGGGATTGGCAGGATTTGCACTGTATTCAAATATGGTGGGTTTTTTGGGATGATGACTGCGTTATATTTTGGTTGGGGACTGGCAGGATTTGCACTGTGCTAAAATCTGGTGGGTTTTTGGGCTGATGACTGAGTTATATTTTAGTCGGGAATTGGCGGGATTTGTACTGTGCTAAAATCTGGTTGGTTTTTGAATTGATGACTAAGTCATAGTTTGGTTAGGAACTGGAGAGATTTGCACTGTGTCTAAATCTGGTGGGTTTTAGGGTTGATGATTTAATTATATTTTGGTTAGGGACTGAAAAGATTTGCACTGTGTTCAAATCTGGTTGGTTTTGGGGTTGATGACTGAGTTATATTTTAGTCAGGGATTGGCAGGATTTGCACTGTGATAAAATCTGGTTGGTTTTTGGGTTGATGACTGAGTTATATTTTAGTCGGGAATTGGCAGGATTTGCACTGTTCTACAATTTTGTTGTTTTTAAATCAGTTGGGTTTTTGGGTTGATGACTGAGTTATATTTTGGTTAGGGAATGGAAAGATTTGCATTGTGTTCACATCTGGTGTGTTTTATGATTGACGATTTAGTTATATTTTGGTTCGGGACTGAAAAGATTTGCACTGTGTTCAAATCTGGTTGGTTTTTGGGTTGATGACTGAGTTATATTTTAGTCCGGGATTGGCAGGATTGCACTGTGCTAAAATCTGGTGGGTTTTTGGGTTGATGACTGAGTTATATTTTGGTCGGGGACTGGCACGATTTGCACAGTTCTAAAATCTGGTGAGTTTTTGGGTTATTGACTGAGTTATATTTTGGTCGGGAATTGGCCGGATTTGCACTGTGCTAAAATCTGGTTGGTTTTTGAATTGATGACTGAGTTATATTTTGGTTAGGGACTGGAAAGATTTGCACTGTGTCTAAATCTGGTGGGTTTTAGGGTTGACGATTTAATTATATTTTGGTTCGGGACTGAAAAGATTTGCACTGTGTTCAAATCTGGTTGGTTTTTGGGTTGATGACTGAGTTATATTCTAGTCGGGGATTGGCAGGATTTGCACTGTGCTAAAATCTGGTAGGTTTTTGTGTTGATGGCTGAGTTATATTTTAGTCGGGAATTGGCAGGATTTGCACTTGTCTAAAAAAAAGTGGGTTTTGGGTTGATGACTGAGTTAAATTTTGGTTAGGGACTGGAAAGATTTGCACTGTGTTCAAATCTTGTGGGTTTTAGGGTTGACGATTTAGTTATATTTTGTTTCGGGACTGAAAAGATTTGCACTGTGTTCAAATCTGGTTGGTTTTTGGGTTGATGACTCAGTTATATTTTAACCGGGGATTGGCAGGATTTGCACTGTGCTAAAATCTGGTGGGTTTTTGGGTTGATGACTGCGTTATATTTTAGTCGGGAATTGGCAGGATTTGCACTGTTCTAAAATCTGGTGGGTTTTAGGGTTGATGACTGAGTTATATTTTGGTTAGGGACTGGAAAGATTTGCACTGTGTTCAAATCTGGTGAGTTGTAGGGTTGACGATTTAATTATATTTTGGTTAGGGACTGAAAAGATTTGCACTGTGCTAAAATCTGGTTGGTTTTTGGGTTGATTACTGAGTTATATTTCAGTCGGGGATTGGCAGGATTTGCACTGTGCTAAAATCTGGTGAATTTTTGGTTGATGACCAAGTTATATTTTGGTCGGGAATTGGCAGGATTTGCACTGTGCGAAAATCGGGTGGGTTTTTGGGTTGATGACTGAGTTTTATTTTGGTCGTGGACTTGCAGGATTTGCACAGTGCTCAAACCTAGTGGGTTTTTGGGTTCATGACTGAGTTATATTTTGGTCGTAGAACTTCTCACCATAACTTTACTGACACATACTTACAATACATAAAATAAATACGTACGCAACAACTCCACAGGGCCCCTGCAAAGCACTAATTGATGCGTATTTTCGTTCGACGTATTCCAATGCGTACTTTGTCGTATTGCGTTCGACGTATTTCGTATTCGATGCGTATTTGGATACGTATTACGATGTGTATCCCGTAAATTGTCGTACTCCTATTCCGACAGAAAAAATATGTAATTGGCCCAATCGATTCTGGTGTGTCGATACCAATCCTGCTTTGTTTGTTTTCTTGATGTTAATCGGCCCTATCGATTCTGGTGTGTCGATACGGCCCTATCGATTCTGGTATGTCGATAGTGTGTAATTGATGTTAATCGGCCCAATCGCTTCTGGTGTGGCGATACCGATCCTGCTGTTGTTTGGTTCTTGATAATGATCGGCCCTATCGCTTCTGGTGTGGCAATACCGATCCCGCTGTTGAAAATGTCGCTTGATAATGATAGGCCCCTATCGATTCTGGTGTGTCGAATAATCGGCCCTATCGATTCTGGTATGTCGATAGTGTGTATTTGATGTTAATCGGCCCAATCGCTTCTGGTGTGGCGATACCGGTCCTGCTGTTGAAAATGTCGCTGGCTCCGATGTTTGGCCAGCCTGTGGTCCAATCTTGGTGGACAAAAAGTATTCCGCTGAAGACGCGCGGATGAAAAGTAAATGTAGAAAGTCGCTGACTCCGATGATTAGCCAGCCTGCTGCAAATAAGAAAATCTCTTTCTTCTTCGACCAAGTTCCAATCCTCGGGAGCGCTCCGTAATTCTTCGAAGAATGTTTGGAGGGCTCTGAAAATAGAGGTGAACAGTCGGTATTTGGTAGTTTAACTTTGTTGGTTATTACATGAAATTGTTACTTGAAATTGTGAGCAGAAATTTGCTCTTTTACTAAAATCACCATGTTGGTGCATCGGCCTGCTAATACTCCAATGCACACACTAAATCACTAATAATTGGCATCGACCCGCTAATACTTCGATGCTGCACGTGTCCTTTGTACCAATGGGCTGTAGAGATTTACCTTGCGCCCGGTAGATTTGGTACATAAGGCCCTATTTTTAGTAAGAAGGAGAACCGGAACCGGTAAGTGGTAAATTCTCATTCCCACTTCCATTCCCATCTCCAATCATGTTAGTCCATTCCTGTAGGAGCAAGATGACTCGTACGATCGATCACGAGACTCATTCGTTCTTTCATTCGCGTCTCATTCATTCACTCGTGTCTCATTCATTCGCTCGTGTCTCATTCGTGCCTCATTCGTGTCTCATTCATTCAGTTACGCGCGCTCGTTCGATCGACTTCAAACAGTTGTAACTCTAAAAATCGACCGAAAGGAGGTATAGGATAATTGAAATTTAAAGAGATGTGAGCTCTGAGAGAGACTCTTATTTTTACTGTGTATTTCGTACTGTATTGGGGCTCTCTATATTTTACATGGTAGAGATCTTCCCCGGTTATTTGTTACTGTCTTCTTTACCGTCGTACCGATTCTTCTGTTGCTGTTGCTGTATTAGCGTCGTATCGGTCTTACTGTATCGGTCATTTGGTGGTATCGGTCATTCATGTTGTTAAGTAATCTGTTCGATGGAGCGTATGCTTGTTCGTGGTATATATGCTAGATATGTGGCCCATCCGGAATCGGTATTGATTTTCTTGATTGCAATAAGTAATTTCCTCACGGGATATCAAGTATATTCTTTTGAATGTACTTATGGGTTCCAAGTGTTCACTTATTGGTCAGGTCTTTGGATATGTCTTGTTTCTAACCGATTACTGTCTTTTGTTTGTAGTCCTAAGTGATATCGTTTTTACCACTTAGGGATTTCCAAGTAGTGGAGGTGCGTTTGATTCTAAGCTTCAGTCTTTGGAATATTCGTATCTCATATCGCACCTCGGTCGTCGTTTTGTTCGTTTTGTCGGCTTTTCCGATCGAATTTGATGCCGACAACAGTCCGTATTTTTTGCCGACAACACACCCCTTGATCCAACATATTCACCTGATGTTGGATTACTGTCGGGGTATAGTTAACCTTGGTCGACTTGTTTGATGGCTTCTATCAATAGCCGGATTACATCATTCTATTGCTTCGAATGACTGCTGGATCTCGTTTTTCAACCGCGTCCGAATGGAATCGTATCGACGCTTGATCGATTGATAGATCGAACGTTCGGATCGAATCGTAACGCGCAAGCGATTTAACTTGGGTAGTGTCCCATAATAAATCTTGCGTGCCGGGCGTGCAAGATCCATCCCAATGGTTTGGTTAGATCATCAGCTAGGTTGATTACTCCAGGAATATGAATCATCTTGATTTCACCATTTTCTTTCCATGCTTGAATGGCAAAGAACCTGATTTCAATATGTCTGGTTCTTTCAGTTGGCTTCTGAGCATTGATGATCTCAATTGCTGATGCATTGTCTTCATAGATCGGAGTTGGACCAACTTGGGCGAATCCTAATTCCTTGAGTATAGACCTGAGATATCTGGCTGTTTTTGCTGCTGTGACAGCAGCAATGAACTCAGCTTCCGTAGAACTCTGTGCAGTAAGTGACTGAGCTTTGGATCGGTAAACAATGGCTCCACCAGCGTAAGTGAAAACATATCCTGTGTTGGACCTACGATGCTTTGGATCATTGCCATACGCAGCATCAACAAAACACATCAGTTTGGCTTGTTTGATATCTTCAGGGAATTTTGGGAGTGATGCATCTTGGACTACGTCGGTGTATGGTTCTCCTGATGGTAAAGATGGCTCAGCGTTTGGTCTGTAGAACCTAATACCCCAAGATCTGGTCGTTCTGAGATAGCGGGCTATATTCTTCAGACTGGAATAGTGGAATGCAGTGGGATTGGAACTGTATTTTGACATCAGAGTCACTGCATAGCCTATGTCCGGTCGGCAGCTCACATATGCAAACATCGTTTCACCTAAGAGTGTCGCTCACAGATTGAGCCATTTGGTCCATAACGTTAAACATTATGATTCGCGTGCAACCAAGCTGGATGCGTGTGGGTAAAGAATGAGATACCATTGTACCATTGTTACATACTGCTACGCTGGACATGAAAGGAATTTAATAATGAGAAGCCAGATGTGGATTGTAATTCCGCATGTTCCTTGGTGCCTTCTAATGGTCCATCAGTATGTGATTGTAGTTGGCTCAGCACTTCAGTTGATAATGGCGCTGATGGCTTGGAATGAGGTTTCATCTTAGAATCAGTTTCCCAACCATGGGATGTCATAATTCTGTCAATGTAATTTGCACAGGACAGTTCAATGTAGTCAGCTGTCTGTTTGACATCAATTCCATTGAAGTCTTCAAGCAATCCCATTTTTGTGAAGGGGATTACATCTTCTTTAGGTAGCTTCAGTTTTGCTCCAACGATGTCATAGATCTTGTCAGATATGGATTCTGACGTGCAAGCTAGTGCAAAATCATCAACTTGTCTCAGCATGTAGACCGTCTCACCTTCAAAAACTGTCGTATAGATTGTTCTGTCATGAGTGGTGGTCTTGAAGTTGAGATCAGGACCTTTCAAGATCTTGTTGATGTGCGTCTCCCATAGTCTACCTGATTCTGGGTGGCCTTGAAGTGCTCGGAGAACCGGGAGCACCATCCTTCTGTCGATGTCTTTGCCGTGTTTGTGTCTGTACCAGTCTGCATATGCATCATCTACAGTCATGAAGGTTGGAATTTCAGGTCCAAGAACTGTGTCCAAAAGCATCTTGGGCATCTGCTCCGTAGACTTTGAGATTGAGGCTAGCTGCAATGGCAAAGAATAATCTTTGGATGGGGTGTTCAACACATGATGAGTATGACATTGCTATGGCATGCAGGGTTGGCACGGCATATTTGCTTCCATTGCAACATTGCCTGGCTCTTCTGACACCATTCCTTTTTACGCTGTATTGCCAGTGAGGCCTGAGAATAATAGCGTCTGGGTCCTTAGTGTATTGAATTGGTGAGCCAAACATTTCCAAATCTTCAAATTGATCAAGTTGTTTTCGCTCCCCAGCTTCCCATTCAGGCCATGTAGATAAAGGCTTGAGATTCCTTCGAGTAAAGTGTCCGAGTGCTTGTTCTTCAGATGTAGTAGCCTTGGAATTGATGGCCTTGATTAAAAGTTCAATTTCTTCAGTTGGCAATGAATCTGCATCTAGGGGTTATTAAAGTTTGAGAATCCTCTCTCGACTCTATGCCCATGATGTATAGACAGAGGTGCATGCAGTTACTGTAATAATTGGGGTTAATAATAATTATGAGTACTACTGCTATCTTGTATGTGTGGGCGCTTGATACCTATCTGTGTTATCACCAGTAGAGGTACAAGCAGAGGTGCGGCGCTGTCGATTCCGATACGTCGCTGATTCCGATACGACGCTGACACCCCTCGAGGTGCAAGCAATGACGTCACTGACAGGCGCGCGCGTTGCGCGCGCAACTGAGGTGCGAAATCGTCTCGCTGGCACTCGAGGTGCGAACTTACGTTCGTACGCGTTTTACACTTCGAACAGGGGTAGTTCATGGTTGCCTGGTTTGTGAAGCTTAGTGATAGCTCTGAGTGATGCAATGTCAATGGTGGGAATGACAACCTCCATGTCATCTTCGATTGGGGCCAAGTGTTTTTGGATGGATGCATGGAGTGTTTCAGTGCTATCGACCTGGTTGATTCTTGATTGTATCAGCTGTTTGTATTTGGTACCAAGGCGCTTGATGGTTTGAATGGAGGAAAGTCGGTCCAAGAATGGTGGGTCTTCTTCATCAGCGGGTTCCTTCCAGGAGGTATTGGGAGCAAATAAACCATATTCATTGGAGTGTTTCCTGACCTCCTTCATAGATAATTTTGCTTCAAGGGCAAAGGTAATGGGTGTATCTGTCAAATCCCTCACCCCTCGATCGTGGGGTTCATGCAAGGCTGTGGTAACATCTGTAGCAGAAAACACACGATTGTGATTGATAGATACAATATAAGCGCCTCGGAGTTTTGAGAGAGTCTTCTTATGGGAGGAGAAAAGCTTGGAGGCAGGACTTTTGGGAAGGATATCTGTGATGTAAGCTCTGCCAAGCAGTGAATCATTGGCATACCTGAGACCAAATGCTGGATCAGTACAGGAACTGGAAACAGTGAGCCTGAGATTGGTTAGGTCGGCAAACGGGGTGATGGAAAACTGGAAATCACTGGATGAGACCTCAGTAGGCTCTGGTGGCAGTTGAATGTTGTCATCAGTCCTGAGCAGGTGTTTGACATTAGTGGGGAGGTCTGCAAGTGGGAGATCATGCATGCCTTCGTCAAACCGGACATGGGTGGCTATCTTGACTCTGTGCGTCTCAGTATCATACCAAAGGATGTTTCTGGTAGTATATGGGACAAAACCCAGGAATATTCCCTTGCGTGCATTTGGTTTGAGCTTGATGGATCGCTTGCCTGGAGGTCTAACCCAAACTCTGCAACCAAAGGTTTGGAAATCAGCAAGATTTTCCTTATGGCCAGTTGCCAATTCCAATGGTGAATGTGGCTGGTTGCCTTCAGGGAAGGCGTTTGACAATCTTAGGGCATGATAGAAAGCAAACGGCCAGAACTTGATTGGCAAATTCGCACCAGAGAGCATGGTTCGCATGGAATTAGCCAAAGTTCGATGTGCTCTTTCAACTGTACCATGCTGGTGAGAAGCGTCAGCACCAGTGGGGAAAATTGAGTATCCAAAAGCAGAGAATAGGTTTCTGATATCAGGATTGTGATAGAGTTCTCCACCTTGATCAACTGAAACATACTTGTTTGCACAAGTTGGGTTGTACTGTGAGAAGAAATGTTCCAACCAATGAAGTGGTGATGCTTTGGATATTCGGGTATCACCATATTTCATACCAGTATAGTGGTCTGTGATCAGAATCCAAGCTGTTTCGCCATGAAGGCCTTCATAGTCACGCTTGCGTTTACTGTTGGAGGATCTGGCGCCGGCAAAGGCAAAGTCAATAGACAAACCCTGAAAGGGTTGTGTAGCTTTTCTTGTGGAATGTGAGCCTGCAGCGTCCGAGAACTGTTTCTCTACCCCCCGCGGGCTATCGCGCGGTATTTTTACAATTCTCGACCCTATTTTTTAAATTTCCTATCTTTTTAGGTCGCGTGTCTACTAAAAAACCTCGCGCGTCGCACACCTTTACTTTCGAGACAATATCTCGTCACTCCTCAAACAAAATAACTATTTTAGGGTTAAGAATATCATATTCTTTTCGTGACAAGCACTATTTTGCGTAAAACTTATGCACGAATGACTATTTTCATCTATTCAACATGTTCCGTCCCAGATCCTCCAACTCAAATCCAACTCCAAAAAATCCCATTTTCATTACAATGGATAGGGACCTGTCCCCCCCCTTGTATCTCATAAACCAAGAACTCCAAAAAGTTGGTAGGATAGGCAAACGATTCTAGGCAACAATACTAACAAGGCCTGCAAGTCTCAAAGGGATCTGCCGTACGCGTTAGAAGCAATAGGAGGGCCTAGCAGAGGACTCCAAATCCGAATTTTCACCTCCACAGAAAACACCCCCTCCAAACCCAAGGGACAGCAGATATCTCCATACTGAAGGCGCCGCGGGCAACGATATTGCAGGGATCCCTTCATTATACTAAGAAGGACAAGGCCTGCAACTTTCGAATCGATTGATCAAACACATTAGAAGAATCAAACCGGTGAAGCAGAAGGGGAAAATTTGGTTGAATTTCAAGGAAGCAACCCAAATAACAGCGACAGCAACTATCTCTATAACAACAACACCAACAGCAAAGATATTGCAAAGTCCCCTTGATTACATCTATGAGAAGACGCCCGCCAAGTTTCGTATTGATCCATTGAGCGGATTAGAAGGAACGGACTCAACATTGCAGAGTGACAAATTTGGTTGTATTTCAAGGAAGCAACCCAAATAACGGCGACAGCAGATATCTCTATAACAACGACACCAACAGCAACGATATTGCAGGGTCCCCTTGATTACATCTATGAGAAGACGCCCGCCAAGTTTCGTATTGATCCATTGAGCGGATTAGAAGGAATGGACTAAACATAGCAGCGAGAGCAACAGCAACAGCAACAGCAACAACAACTAGCGAGAGCAACAGCAACAGTGGCTAGCGAGAGCAACAGCAACAGCAATAGCGACTAGCGACTAGGGACTAGCGAAAGCAACAGCAGCAGCAGCGAGAGCGACTAGCGAGATCAATACCAGCGACTAGCGAGAGCAATAGCGAATCCGCTCCTACTCATCCAACAGATTTATCTCCTCCTCCTCCAACAACAACAACAACGGCAATTGGTCCCCTCCTCCAACAACAACAACGGGGATTCGTCTCCTCCTCCAACAACAACAACAGGGATTCGTTTCCTTCATCCAGCAGCAAATCCGAATCCGCTCCCCTCATCCAACAGAGCAGCAATTCGTCTCCTCCTCCTCCAACAACAACAACAACAACAACAACAACGGGGATTTGTCTCCTCCTCCTCCAACAACAACAACGGGGATTCGTCTCCTCCTCCTCCTCCTCCTCCAACAACAACAACAACAACGAGGATTCGTCTCCTCCTCCAACAACAACAACAACAACAACAACAACAACGGGGACTCGTCTCCTCCTCCAACAACAACGGCGATTCGTCTCCTCCATCCAGCAGCGAATCCGCTCCCCTCATCCAACAGAGCAGCGATTTGTCTCCTCCCACAAGAGCAGGATTCGTCTCCTCCTCCTCCAACAACAACAACAGCAACAACAACGGCGATTCGTCTCCTCCATCCAGTAGCGAATCCGAATCCGCTCCCCTCATCCAACAGAGCAGCGATTCGTCTCCCCCCCCCCCATAGCAGGATTCATATTTTCCTACTCCAACAACAACAACAACGGGGATTCGTCTCCTCCTCCTCCAACAACAACAGGGATTCGTCTCCTCCTCCTCCTCCTCCAACAACAGCAATTCGGCTCCTCCTCCTCCTCCTCCAACAACAACAGGGAGGAGGAGCGTTTCGATGATTCGTTGCCGCTTGCCGGTGGAGGAGGAGGAGGAGCGTTTCGCTGATTTGTTGCCGTGCGCCGGTGGAGGAGGAGCGTTTCGCTGATTCGTTGCCGTGCGCCGGTGGAGGAGGATCGATTTGATGCCGGATCGCCGGTGGTGGAGGAGGAGGACCGATTCGATGCCAACGATTCGTTGCCGTTAGGGTCGCTTGCCGTTGGAGGAGGAGGAGGAGGAGCGTTTCGCTGATTCGTTGCCGCTTGCCGGTGGAGGAGGAGCGTTTCGCTGATTCGTTGCCGCTTGCCAATGGAGGAGGAGGAGGAGCGTTTTGCAGATTCGTTGGTGTTGGATAGATTGGTGTCGCTGCCGCTTGCCGCTGTTGCTCTCGCTGTTGCTTGCCGCTCTTGCTCTCGCTGTCGCTTGCCGCTCTTGCTCTTGCTGTCGCTTGCCGCTCTTGCTCTCGCTGTTGCTATTGTTGCCGCTTGCCCGGTGGAGGAGTTCGATCGTTCACGCTTTGATTTGCTTTGATGGTTCCCGGTTGTGGCGCGTCGTGTTGCCTTTGCCGACGATCCTATTAAAATATATGATAATTGAACAAAATGGGTGAGTATCTATTGATGTACTACATAGAGTAAATAATAAAAACAGAATAATATAATGTACATGCCGATCGATTCGTGATTATCACCAACCGGGAAAATTCCCCGCTCCGTTGCTTCTGATCCGTTGGTTTCGATTCAATGATTGCTGCTTCTGATCCGTTGCTTTCGATCCATTGCTTCCAATCCGTTGGTGTCAATTTGTTGCTTCCGATCCGGTCCTATGAAAATAAGAAGAAAAACAGAGAGGAAATGCATTATCAGTAATGCCAGTGGAGTGGAAGACCAATCAATTGCCGTTGCCGTTGCCGTTGCCGATGCCGATGCCGATGCCTATCTCTCTCATTCTTACCTTTGCTTGTTCCGACGTTCTGACGTTCCAACAACCGATCCGATTCCGACGTTCCGTCGTCCCAATGAAATTGTAGTTGCTGCCGTAGATTACTTCTTACTCCATGTCACGAAAAACAGTACCTTGTTCCTGTTGATATAATTGCAAGGGACAAAGCCAGTTCATTGATTTCAAGACGTATATGTAAGGCTGCAGTCCAAACAATATCTATCCAGCAAATCCCCTTCTCGTCCAATGCTAACTACTTCTTTTGCAGTACAAGGCTGTTATTTCGGACTAAAATATCTGAGAACGGATCGTTGTGCTCGGTGAAGAGGGTCAGATCCCACGTTCTCGGACGGAGTGTTGATTGCAAGAACCAACACTCTACTCAAATAAGTCGGATGTAAGAAGGCAGATTATGAAGTGATTGTTTTTTTTTGTCGTGAGGTAAAAAAAGTGATTTTTTTTTTGTCCCGAGGTAGAAAATAAAATTACTGTGTGTTTGTGTGAGAGAGAGTTTTTTTTTTTTTCGATCGAAGTATCTAGTACATCATGTAGAATTCTACACGTTTTTTGTACTAGATAATTCGTACGTACGAAGAAAAAAAAATCAATCTCATACGCGAAAAAAAATCAATCTCGTACCGTATGTACGAAGTACGTACGAAAAAAATAAATCAATATCGTACGAAAAAAAATCAATCTCGTACATGTACAAAAAAATAAATCAATCTCATTCTTACGTACGAAAAAAAAATCAATCTCAAACGTACGGAAAAAAAAATACGAACCGGATGTAACCCTAACCATATTGGGAAAAACTTTGTCACACAGAATGCCCAAAATGTTGTGGTTTGACTCTACAAATGGCAAACATGTGGGTATTTTTGGTGCAATTCCAGGGCACAAACTAACTTATTGGGTAATGACAAAAAAAGTATCTGGTCCAAGCCATGAATACATTCATCATGACTCATCAAATGCATATTGAGAACAACTTTGTCACACAGAATGCCCAAAATGTTGTGGTTTGACTCTACAAATGGCAATCATGGGGGTATTTTTGGTGCAATTCCAGGGCACAAACTAACTTATTGGGTAATGACTCAAAAAATATCGGGTCCAAGCCATGAATACATTCATCATGACTCATCAAATGCATATTGGAGACAACTTTGTCACATAGAATGCCCAAAATCTTAAGGTTTGACTCTACAAATGGGAAACATGGGGGTATTTTTTGTGCAATTCCAGGGCACAAACTAACTTATTGGGTAATGACAAAAAAAGTATCTGGTCCAAGCCATGAATACATTCATCATGACTCATCAAATTCATAATGGGAAAAACTTTGTCACACAGAATGCCCAAAATGTTGTGGTTTGACTCTACAAATGGCAAACATGTGGGTATTTTTGGTGCAATTCCAGGCCACAAACTAACTTATTGGGTAAGGACTCAAAAAGTATCTGGTCCAAGCCATGAATACATTCATCATGACTCATCAAATGCATACTGAGAACAACTTTGTCACACAGAATGCCCAAAATGTTGTGGTTTGACTCTACAAATGGCAATCATGGGGGTATTTTTGGTGCAATTCCAGGGCACAAACTAACTTATTGGGTAATGACTCAAAAAATATCGGGTCCAAGCCATGAATACATTTATCAGGACTCATCCAATGCATATTGGAAACAACTTTGTCACATAGAATGCCCAAAATGTTGTGGTTTGACTCTACAAATGGCAAACATGTGGGTATTTTTGGTGCAATTCCAGGGCACAAACTAACTCATTGGGTAAGGACGCAAAAAGTATCTGGTCCAAGCCATGAATAGATTCATCATGACTCATCAAATGCATATTGAGAACAACTTTGTCACACAGAATGCCCAAAATGTTGTGGTTTGACTCTACAAATGGCAATCATGGGGGTATTTTTGGTGCAATTACAGGGCACAAACTAACTTATTGGGTAATGACTCAAAAAATATCGGGTCCAAGCCATGAATACATTCATCATGACTCATCAAATGCATATTGGAGACAACTTTGTCACATAGAATGCCCAAAATCTTAAGGTTTGACTCTACAAATGGGAAACATGGGGGTATTTTTTGTGCAATTCCAGGGCACAAACTAACTTATTGGGTAATGACAAAAAAAGTATCTGGTCCAAGCCATGAATACATTCATCATGACTCATCAAATTCATAATGGGAAAAACTTTGTCACACAGAATGCCCAAAATGTTGTGGTTTGACTCTACAAATGGCAAACATGTGGGTATTTTTGGTGCAATTCCAGGCCACAAACTAACTTATTGGGTAAGGACTCAAAAAGTATCTGGTCCAAGCCATGAATACATTCATCATGACTCATCAAATGCATACTGAGAACAACTTTGTCACACAGAATGCCCAAAATGTTGTGGTTTGACTCTACAAATGGCAATCATGGGGGTATTTTTGGTGCAATTCCAGGGCACAAACTAACTTATTGGGTAATGACTCAAAAAATATCGGGTCCAAGCCATGAATACATTTATCAGGACTCATCCAATGCATATTGGAAACAACTTTGTCACATAGAATGCCCAAAATGTTGTGGTTTGACTCTACAAATGGCAAACATGTGGGTATTTTTGGTGCAATTCCAGGGCACAAACTAACTCATTGGGTAAGGACGCAAAAAGTATCTGGTCCAAGCCATGAATACATTCATCATGACTCATCAAATGCATATTGAGAACAACTTTGTCACACAGAATGCCCAAAATGTTGTGGTTTGACTCTACAAATGGCAATCATGGGGGTATTTTTGGTGCAATTCCAGGGCACAAACTAACTTATTGGGTAATGACTCAAAAAATATCGGGTCCAAGCCATGAATACATTCATCATGACTCATCAAATGCATATTGAGAACAACTTTGTCACACAGAATGCCCAAAATGTTGTGGTTTGACTCTACAAATGGCAATCATGGGGGTATTTGTGTGTTAATTTCCTTTTGAAGTTGGCTGTTGAGCTGACTCAGTCCGAAGGCAAAGAAGAGCAACAGAAGCTGTATCTGCAGGCCGGTTGAGGTGCCGGTCTGTTGTGTCCAATATTTCTCTGATATCCACTATGATTGGACGCTTATCCAACCAGATCTAATCTGACTATCGGTAACCGACGCAATCAGTTAGATCTTATGCTTGTAGTTCTACAATGGGACGCAAAGGGGGCGTCCGGTGCAAGGTTTAAGGTTGAATAATCAAATAATCTAAAAGTATGCGCTTTATCTTGCTGGGGAGCAAGATAGCGCTTTAAAGGTCGTACTGCCGCTAATACAGCACGATGTTACAATTATACGGTGAATATCGTGTTGCCGCTAATACAACACGTAATTTTACACAGCAGATAAACAAGTTCGTGAGCAGCGCTTCGAACCTCTGCTGTCTTTTCTTGAAAACAGCACACTTAACAAGAGATTGCATGTGCGAAACTCTAGTGTGCGTTCGTTCTTTGAGTACTAAGTATCAAATTGGAGTGACTATCGATTCTTCTCTTCCTGTGGAGTATCGAACTCGGCCGTAACAATGAGCCCGGTAATTTTCGAGGTCTCATTATTTTCGATCTCGTACCTCTACCAACCTAGACACGAAAGGAATTTAATATTGTGGTGCAATTCCAGGGCACAAACTAACTTATTGGGTAATGACTCAAAAAATATCGGGTCCAAGCCATGAATACATTCATCATGACTCATCCAATGCATATTGGAAACAACTTTGTCACATAGAATGCCCAAAATGTTGTGGTTTGACTCTACAAATGGCAAACATGGGGGTATTTTTTGTGCAATTCCAGGGCACAAACAAACTTATTGGGTAAGGACTCAAACAGTATCTGGTCCAAGCCATGAATACATTCATCATGACTCATCAGATGCATATTGAGAACAACTTTGTCACACAGAATGCCCAAAATGTTGTGGTTTGACTCTACAAATGGCAAACATGTGGGTATTTTTGGTGCAATTCCAGTGCACAAACTAACTTATTGGGTAAGGACAAAAAAATATCAGGTCCAAGCCATGAATACATTCATCATGACTCATCCAATGCATATTGGAAACAACTTTGTCACATAGAGTGCCCAAAATCTTAAGGTTTGACTCTACAAATGGGAAACATGGGGGTATTTTTGGTGCAATTCCAGGGCACAAACTAACTTATTGGGTAATGACAAAAAAAGTATCTGGTCCAAGCCATGAATACATTCATCATGACTCATCAAATTCATATTGGGAAAAACTTTGTCACACAGAATGCCCAAAATGTTGTGGTTTGACTCTACAAATGGCAAACATGTGGGTATTTTTGGTGCAATTCCAGGCCACAAACTAACTTATTGGGTAATGACTCAAAAAATATCGGGTCCAAGCCATGAATACATTCATCATGACTCATCCAATGCATATTCAGAACAACTTTGTCACATAGAATGCCCAAAATGTTGTGGTTTGACTCTACAAATTGCAAACATGGGGGTATTTTTGGTGCAATTACAGGGCACAAACTAACTTATTGGGTAAGGGCGCAAAAAGTATCTGGTCCAAGCCATGAATACATTCATCATTACTCATCAAATTCATATTGGGAACAACTTTGTCACATAGAATGCCCAAAATGTTGTGGTTTGACTCTACAAATGGCAAACATGTGGGTATTTTTGGTGCAATTCCAGGCCACAAACTAACTTATTGGGTAAGGACTCAAAAAGTATCTGGTCCAAGCCATGAATACATTCATCATGACTCATCAAATGCATACTGAGAACAACTTTGTCACACAGAATGCCCAAAATGTTGTGGTTTGACTCTACAAATGGCAATCATGGGGGTATTTTTGGTGCAATTCCAGGGCACAAACTAACTTATTGGGTAATGACTCAAAAAATATCGGGTCCAAGCCATGAATACATTTATCAGGACTCATCCAATGCATATTGGAAACAACTTTGTCACATAGAATGCCCAAAATGTTGTGGTTTGACTCTACAAATGGCAAACATGGGGGTATTTTTGGTGCAATTCCAGGGCACAAACTAACTCATTGGGTAAGGACGCAAAAAATATCGGGTCCAAGCCATGAATACATTCATCATGACTCATCAAATGCATATTGGAGACAACTTTGTCACATAGAATGCCCAAAATCTTAAGGTTTGACTCTACAAATGGCAAACATGTGGGTATTTTTGGTGCAATTCCAGGGCACAAACTAACTTATTGGGTAAGGACTCAAAAAGTATCTGGTCCAAGCCATGAATACATTCATCATGACTCATCAAATGCATACTGAGAACAACTTTGTCACATAGAATGCCCAAAATGTTGTGGTTTGACTCTACAAATGGCAATCATGGGGGTATTTGTGGTGCAATTCCAGGGCACAAACTAACTTATTGGGTAATGACTCAAAAAATATCGGGTCCAAGCCATGAATACATTTATCAGGACTCATCCAATGCATATTGGAAACAACTTTGTCACATAGAATGCCCAAAATGTTGTGGTTTGACTCTACAAATGGCAAGCATGGGGGTATTTTTGGTGCAATTCCAGGGCACAAACTAACTTATTGGGTAATGACAAAAAAAGTATCTGGTCCAAGCCATGAATACATTCATCATGACTCATCCAATGCATATTGGAAACAACTTTGTCACATAGAATGCCCAAAATGTTGTGGTTTGACTCTACAAATGGCAAACATGTGGGTATTTTTGGTGCAATTCCAGGGCACAAACTAACTCATTGGGTAAGGACGCAAAAAGTATCTGGTCCAAGCCATGAATACATTCATCATGACTCATCAAATTCATACTGGGAACAACTTTGTCACACAGAATGCCCAAAATGTTGTGGTTTGACTCTACAAATGGCAAACATGTGGGTATTTTTGGTGCAATTCCAGGGCACAAACTAACTTATTGGGTAATGACTCAAAAAGTATCTGGTCCAAGCCATGAATACATTCATCATGACTCATCAAATGCATACTGAGAACAACTTTGTCACACAGAATGCCCAAAATGTTGTGGTTTGACTCTACAAATGGCAATCATGGGGGTATTTTTGGTGCAATTCCAGGGCACAAACTAACTTATTGGGTAATGACAAAAAAAGTATCTGGTCCAAGCCATGAATACATTCATCATGACTCATCAAATGCATATTCGAAACAACTTTGTCACACAGAATGCTGGAAATGTTGTGGTTTGACTCTCAAAATGGCAAACATGAGGGTATTTTTCGTGCAATACTAGGGCACAAACTAACTTATTGGGTAATGACTACAACAATATCTGGTCCAAGCCATGAACACATTCAACATGACTCATCAAATACATATTGGGAACAACTTTGTCACACAGAATGCCCAAAATGTTGTGGTTTGACTCTAGAAATGGAAAAGATGAGGGTGTTTTTGGTGCAATTACAGGGCACAAACTAACTTATTGGGTAATGACTCCAAAAGTATCTGGTCCAAGCCATGAATACATTCATCATGACTCATCAAATACATATTGGGAACAACTTTGTCACACAGAATGCCCAAAATGTTGTGGTTTGACTCTCGAAATGGCAAACATGGGGGTATTTGTGGTGCAATTCCAGGGCACAAACTACATTATTCGATATTGACTCAAAAAGTATATAGACCAAGCGAGGTATACATTCATCATGACTCATCAAATTCATAATGGGAACAACTTTGTCACACAGAATGCCCAAAATGTTGTGGTTTGACTATCCAAATGGCAAAAATGAGGGTATTTTTGGTGCAATTCCAGGGCACAAACTAAATTAGTGGGTAATGACTCAAAAAGTATCTGGTCCAAGCCATGAATACATTCATCATGAGTCATCAAATTCATAATGGGAAAAACTTTGTCACACAGAATGCCCAAAATGTTGTGGTTTGACTCTCCAAATGGCAAAAATGAGGGTATTTTTGGTGCAATTCCTGGGCACAAACTTACTTATTGGGTAATGACTCCAAAAGTATCCGGTCCAAGCCATGAATACATTTATCAGGACTCATCAAATGCATATTGGGAACAACTTTGTCACACAGAATGCTGGAAATGTTGTGGTTTGACTATCCATATGGCAAACATGAGGGTATTTTTGGTGCAATTCCAGGGCACAAACAGTCTCATTTGGTAATGACTACCAAAGTTTTTGTACCAGGCCATGAATGCATATCACATGACTTAAGAAATGCATGTTGGGAACAACTTTTAAATGCATATTGGGAACAACTTTGCCACACACAGTACAGACAATGTTGTGGTTTGTAGATACAAATGGCACACAAGACAGTACGGTATGTTAGGTGCAGTCTACGAGATTCTACATGTGACTAGAGGATGAAATACATAACCTTAGTGTGATCAAAAGTTTCCCTTCTGAAAAAATTATGGCGCGGGAGGGCTGGCTGGCACAGGTACAGGATCTACTTCTACAAATATAACAGCGCGCCCAAGCCAGACAACACACAGAAGAAGTTAGGGCAAACAACATAGTACAGAACCCACGGAAAAACTCTACACACAAAACATCGTACACATACTACATGAAACACCGTAAAAACACACACACACGACACACGACACACGACACACAAAACACCGTACACAACCCGACAAAATTATTAGTACACACACAAAACCACACAAAAAGAAACACATGATTCTTGATCGACACCGTATTCAGAAAATAAAATAAAAAAATATGAAGTACTGACTGCATTGAGGCACAACTCACAAACATTAGCGAGAAAAAACTGGATAGGTAAATACAGACGGGAGAATTGGTTATTGAAATTAGGAATTTTGGAATCTATTTTTGGTCCGACAACACTAACATGCTGCCCGTTGATACTGATGATACTTCCGTACAGACGATTACAGAAAAGGTCGAGTCCCTATCACATTCCCTGGTACTGTTGCAGTTATTCAAGACACAGAATATGAGGACACAGGTATTTTAAACCCTCAATACAGAACATACAAAGACGCGGAAGATGAAGATTTTTATTATTTTGTTACAAGAATCATGTCGGCAATCAATCCGACAAATTCCAATTTCAAACAACGGAAGGAGAGGCACTTGCTGAGTGATATATTTACTATAGCAGATGAAGCATTTGCATTGGTACTGATCTACAATGAGCATCATGTATGGGTGAACCAGCAGCGGCGAAAGGCTGATGCCACGATTCCGCAACAACAACAAAATTCTGCGATTCAGACAGTGGAAGCAGAAATGGATGGATGGAGGAAGGACAAGAGTTGTTCAGTGACTTGTGCGACAAAATTGGCGAGATGCGAAAACACCCAGAAACAGGAAGGAAATTGGAAGAAATGATGAGGGACAGATTTAGGAACGCAAGTTCGACAAATTACACCAACAATAAGCATGGCGATGCAAATATTACTAGTAGCAGCTCCACTATGTGTAGTGGACCAAAAAAGAAAAAGAAAAGAAACGTCTATATTGATCCGGCAATAACAGCATCGATGAATGAAAGTTTATCTATTGGTGAACTAATGTAGAAAATAACAGTACATACATAATACAAACCTACTACTAATCTTGAACTTAATTTTGAGAATATTAGAAATAATGGAGGATTCGTAATACGTTGCAATAGGAATAAATCAAGCATAATAGAATCTACATTTTAAAAAGGGAATATTGTAGTCAGAAATATAATTCACAATTAGGAGAGCAGAATCGAATTGTTGTTTGGTAGATTAATATTTTGGAATTAATACTGACTCAAGATTTCTTTTTTATTCGTGAATAGAAGTAAGTGTTGTTCGTACAGAATAATAATTCGGTTCTGCTAGAGACTGAAATAAATTATTTTTATTCGAGAGTAGAGTAATGTGCATCACGCACACAGAAATAGTGCTGAGTTTACATATACCCTTATACGATCGTCACGAATTTCAGGGTGTCCAGAAATATTGCCGTGTTAAAATCACGCACAAAATTTGTGCGCGAGAAGTAAATTCGAACCCTGCGAAACAGTTCTCGGACGAGGCGTCTTTGTTTGCTTACATTGAATGCAAGTTGGACATTGATCCAGGATACTGGTTTGCCGTTGGAACTTTGGTACGCCAAGAATGGACTTGTGTGCGTTGTAGAGGAATTCGTCACATGGGTGCCCTAATCTCTGGTGCCACAGAAGTTTTGATGTCTTGGTTTTAATGGCTTGGATGGGGATACTTTTGTCCACAATCTTGGTGAAAAACAATTTAGCATCAAAAGTGGGCATGTCACTGGTGTCAGACTGAGCTTGAGCTGCTTCTGTACATGTTTGCAGTGTGACAAGATTCGTGTACACATCATATCTGTAGCGACTAATTGCTTCATTGGAGGCCAGCTCACAAGCTTCCTTGAACTGTATGTCTGTAGCTAGGGCATAGGCTGAGGATGATGCACAATTGGCATATGGAGATGCAATATCAATGTCTGGGATCAGTACTGGGTGGGTATAGCATTGGCCATCAATTATGCTTCCATGGAGGACAATGCTGTTGGCAGTGTTCTGCTTGTGATGACAAATGATTGTGAGGTTGCCGTTTTGTGGAGCAGATGAGTCATGGTTGTCAATGAATGATTTATGGATTGACTGCCCACTGAACTGACGTCGCATGCAAGATGTCATTCCACAGAGATCATTCTCACTCAGCAATGTCGTTGACAGGGAGGGAGAATAATAGAAGAAGACTTTGAGATACCCTATGTGATTGGGTGCTGGGATATGCAAATATCCCGAGCCTTCAGGAATGCAGGTGGCTGCCTTTCCTCCTATTGCTGCCGTGAGCCGGACAGGACATTTCCTCAGCTTGGTGTAATGTTTGTAACTGTGCAGGATATGCTTGAGATTTGTGCAGGAAACTTTTGCACCGGTGTCGATCTGAGCTCTGATGCCATGTTGGAAGTAGGCTGTAGCTGCAATAGGATCTGGTGGGACCAGGGATTGCACGGTGTTGGTATCAACTGATGTAGGGTTGTTCCTGTCAAAGTTGGGATCCTCATTGATTTCCAGGTGTGATTCCAACGTAGGGGTCGTAGCCTCAAGTGATTCCATATCACAGTAGACATCAATTGGGATTGAAGATTGGAGGCTGTCCCTAGGAAGGAGATTGACAGCACCAATTTTGACAGATTCGTAGGAGCTGACACTGCTGGAGTCCAAGGAAAGGCATAAGCTGTTCACTTGGGGCGTTGTGACGTTGTCAAATCCTTGAGGATCATCTTGAGGTGGTGTCATATAATGGTGGTAAGAAAGACTTTCTATTCTTGGCCGTTGCAAAATTTTTGGTCTTCTGGTTCACAAATTGGGGAGGTCTCATTCTGCTCGTCATCTTCAATGTGGATTTGAGAGAAGCGTTGGGTAGAATCCAAGAGCTTTTTGGTTTCCCTCATGTTTTTGCTGATATAAACGGCGGTGGCAATCCTATGTTTCCTAAGTGACTCAACATCTTGCAGTGCAGGACAGTTGTCAAAGTTATGCCCAGAGGTATGACAGACAATACACTGCCTTGAGGTGTCAAACAGACTAGGTTCTTTGTCGAATGCCGTGATGGCATTGCAGTATGCTTGATGGAGGAAGGGATTATCAGATTCTTTGTCCATCTCGGGGTATCCGAGTGAATCAATCAGTCTGATTGAGTGAGAAGTCAAGGTAGAAGGTGTTCTAACCGTATTGGTGCCAGCACGCTTTTGAAACAATCTATCATTGCGACGGGGACCTGGTCTGGTGCCTGAGACAGGCAATTGCTTGGACAGGTTTGGTTTGGAGGTTTTGTCCTTGTACCTTTGTTCAGCTTTAATCTCTTGCTCATATGTTTGGAGGGTTTGTAGAAGCCTACCTGCCTTGTATTTGTCCCGTTTGAATTGGTCATCAGAGTCGCGTTCATCTTCTGTCTTTTTGAAGAGCTCTTCTGAGAGGGTGGTTCCTGCAATAAGGTTGCTGACTTCTTCTGTCAAACTGATAGTGCCAGGTTGGTTTTGGAGGAACACTCTAAGTCTCAAGTAATCCTTGCACTGGAAGTAGTATTCTTCAAGAGATTCACCTGCATCCTGGTTTGGAGGATTTCTGACCATTCTGCTGGCATTGGATGGCCTTTTGGAGTTGGGATGTGTCTGAGCAATAATTGTGTAGAGCGCTTCATATCCCTGTCCTCCTTCAAAGCTCTGAATGGTGGCCTTCATACTTGCACATGAATCAGGGATGATTTTGTCGGTTCTGAGTGCGGTGTAAATGAGATTTCCCCATTCATTGATGGCCAATTCATATCTTGATGGTAGATCGTGTGGGAAGTTATCACCAATTGTAAAACCTCTGAGGTGATCAGCTTCACGCCTGAAGAGGTAGTATGGCTGGACATAAATATGGTGTTGCTGTGCATGAGCTGTGATCTCTCTGTACCATTTCCTAACCTGAGGGTCCGTTGCGTCCTTTAGTTGTGGAAATCCTGAGAGGAATAGTTTGTCTCTAGCTGCTTCCTTGGACTTGTCAGAGGCTCTGGTTAGATCAAAGCAGTCACCACTTCTAGTGATCAGGCGCTGGTCGTTTCTGCCACTCCCTAGGTTATGTAGGTAGTAGTTTTGTCTGACAATTGTTTCATTTCCTGATGAGTCCGTGTAGGTGATTGGAAGGTCTTTCATATCATCTTTGGTGAGGAATTCTTCTTTCCTATAGTATCGGTCCTTCACTGGTGGTGGTAAGGTCGCCGGATTCCATGGAAGGTCAAGAGCTTGGTGGTTGGCGCCGGTGTTGTTATTGTTGTTGCTGTTGCCATTGTTGACCAGTTGTTGTAGTAGGGTCGTAATTTGTCCCATCTCGGTAGGGGAGACAGTTGCGACCATTGCGGCAGGTGTATCCGGAATGGCTACCTCATCATCTGATGGTGGGTCTCCAGTGTAGGCTTCCATGAATAGGTCTGGGCGCCAATTTTTCTTGAATCGCCAGTGGGTGATTGTGATTTCAATTAGAACGATTGGCTCATCATCTGTGTTGGTCCGAATGGCATGCTTTGCAGCGGCGTCAAAATCAGTTTTGTATCTCATGCGTTTTGTAGATCCACCATTTCTGACATGCTTGATAACACAGTTGTCGAGGAGATTGGCAATGTGGCCTTTTGTTATTTCATCCAGTGGTGGTTCCACTATGTTGATGGCAATAGCCTTTGCAATGCAATTGAGGATGTGGAGTTGTGGATCCGGAGCTATTTCTAGTGGTCCATCTTCTTCTTCTTCATGCTCGCGGGTGACGAAGAATTCTGAGAGTTCATCTTTGCCAATGATTTCAGAGTAGGCTTTGTTAAGGGAGGTGGCCGCAGCTGGGTTGCTAGCACTTGAAAATCGAAATTCGATTCCATAGATTGGAGTCCAGTCAAATGGAGTTGGCATGGTTTCGGTATCTCGATATTGTCGATACGAATTAATCATCTTGTAGGACAATCGTTGGTGGAACAATTGTTGTGGGTAGGAACGAATTAATCGTTGGTGATTGATTGGATAAAGCAATCGTCGGCGTTCTTGTATTGTAATTAATCCGTCGTCGTCGTCGTCTCGTTCGATCGTAGAAAGCGTAGAAACGGATTAACCTTGGTGATTGAGAAACAATCTGCGGAGCCGTTCGATGTAGATCGTTGTTGTCGAAATAATCGATCGTGGGGGATGAGAGAGGATTCTTTGAGAACAACAAAATGACCGAGCAGAGGTGCGCGTGTCAAAGGGATAACTGGGTTTCGTGTTTGACTTTGTTCTCGTCGTAATTAACCTTGGCGTCCAGAACGTTCGTCGGGGAAACAATCGATTAACTGGTCTTGGTCGTGGATTACAAAAGAAGATTCTTGTATAAGAATTGGTATCACACCCCTTGATTCACGAGCAGGGAGGTGGAGAGAAAGAAAGAATGAGATGGGGGGAGGCCGAGAATGCGCCGCACAGGGAGCTAAGCACAGAATTTCCTCTGGATGTAACCGACAGTGGAGGTGCTGAACGGCCGGAGATAGGTAGCTTAAGGTAGACACTGGTGCTCTTGCGGGACACAAGTGTAAGTTATAAGGGCTCTATAACCTGTTGTAACTCTAAAAATCGACCGAAAGGTATAGGATAATTGAAATTTAAAGAGATGTGAGCTCTGAGAGAGACTCTTATTTTTACTGTGTATTTCGTACTGTATTGGGGCTCTCTGTATTTTACATGGTAGAGATCTTCCCCGGTTATTTGTTACTGTCTTCTTTACCGTCGCACCGATTCTTCTGTTGCTGTTGCTGTATTAGCGTCGTATCGGTCTTACTGTATCGGTCATTTGGTGGTATCGGTCATTCATGTTGTTAAGTAATCTGTTCGATGGGGCGTATGCTTGTTCGTGGTATATATGCTAGATATGTGGCCCATCCGGAATCGGTATTGATTTTCTTGATTGCAATAAGTAATTTCCTCACGGGATATCAAGTATATTCTTTTGAATGTACTTATGGGTTCCAAGTGTTCACTTATTGGTCAGGTCTTTGGATATGCCTTGTTTCTAACCGATTACTGTCTTTTGTTTGTAGTCCTAAGTGATATCGTTTTTACCACTTAGGGATTTCCAAGTAGTGGAGGTGCGTTTGATTCTAAGCTTCAGTCTTTGGAATATTCGTATCTCGTATCGCACCTTGGTCGTCGTTTTGTTCGTTTTGTCGGCGTTTCCGATCGAATTTGATGCCGACAACAGTCCGTATTTTTTGCCGACAACAATACTAATACTTGAAATCACTGAATACTACTAGAAATACCTAGTGGACTACACGTGTAAACGTGTTAGTGAAGTAGTAAGCTCACGAGAGCAAAAATAGAGTTTATCAGACCCAAATGGACTCATAGAGTCTGGGTAACAAAATGAAAGCTGATTGCCGACTGATCACCGGTTAATCGCCGTCTGAAGCCAAAAGCTAAACGTTAAAGACCCTCCTCAACAGAAGAGACTCAGGCGCTTAGAAGATTAACAACACTAGCGCAGCAGAGCACACCAGGCTAATACCCGTGGCTTCTACTGAGGTTTGTAGGGGAGAAAAGAACACCAAAAGCTTGTTACTCACCTAAATAGACACTTGCAAGAGGTCCCCAACGATGGGGACAGCAAAAAGATGTGTCGAAACCTACAACAGCAAATTAACGGCCGGAAAATGTGATGTACGCGTGTTCAGTACTAGGAATTGCATAATGGCTGCAAAAGAACCGTTAATAAAGAGAGGCACGCTACCACGGGAACGTGACCTCGAAAACAAATCAAATGGGAATCAAATTTAATTCCTACAGAAAAGAGCCCAAGTATACTCACTTGTATACAAATGATATGATAACAAAACCAGCCGAGGTAATGTACATACCCAGTATTGGATAAACACATACACAAAAAATAGAAATGACGAAAAATGCTGAACCAAATATTTAATAAGAGACGAACGAATATTCGATACCGTTTCGAAAAAAGGGAAACAACTGTTGAGCTTAAGTATAGAGGAACTGAAAAATTGGGGTTCAGATAGGAATCAATCCTCATACCGTGGATATGAACCTGTTTACTAGCAAAAGCGCGTGGAAAGGAAAATACTCCACAAGTTGTTTCAGAACTCAGAAAATCACAATCACAGCTTCCTCATGAAAGCAAAAGCTAACAACCTCCTTATTACAAGCTTAATTCATACAGCATACTCCAAAACAAAACACCATGGCGCCACCAACCAGAGCTCAACTAGCCGCAACCGCGGCAGCAGCAGTAGCAGAAGCAGCGGACGCGGCGGCAACAGAGGCGGCGGGCAACTTGATGGGCCTACTACCTCCATCGGTAACAACAAGGTTGGACCCGGAACAGCTTGAGCAACTCACAGTGACTTTGGTCGCAAGGCTATCAAGCAGGAACATATCTCTATCAACCACAGCAAGAGAAGCCAAAGAAAGGGCAGAGGCCAATCTTGGCATCCCTGGCTACGAAGGAGAAAGGGCGCTGACATCAGCTGAAGTTTGTTTCAGGAAGATCCTTGAGTCCTTTGGAGTCAACAGGCCTACAGCCAATGAAATCTTCAGACATGGGTATTCTAACATGAAGGCCGTTGCAGATCTCGATTCAGAAGGGATCAAGTCCACTCTAGGGTCGCTAACCAAGGCGAAACACCATCTATGCCCGGATCCACAAGAAGTCTTTATTGGAAGGGCATTTGGCGACCGACTGAAGCTGTTCGTGGCTTGTATTAGGTTCCAGTCTATAATAGGCGCAACGGCCACCGAAGTGGACTGGATAAAGGACCCAACGGCCGAGATAGATACAAGGGAATGCTTGAGATCTACAAAGGAGGAGGATGAAAATACAGCAGTAAAGGATCTAACACTACCCGACAAACTGACTACGATGTCAAAGTTCAGGGAGTTTGATGAGAACTTACGCGAATACCTACGGCATAAGAGGGGTGTCACCAAGACATCCCTACTCTACACGATAAGACAACAATCTGCAGTCGGAGAAACCGACAGGTGCGGAACAGTCGGCTCGGGCCCAGACAACGCGTATCCTGACTGGACTGAGTATGCAATAAGATGCACGATTCACGCCAACTCTCATTGGTCTAAAGACAACAATACTCTCTGGGGGATATTGTTTAAGTTGGTAGGATCCGGACCTGGTTGGTCCTATATACAAAGCTTTGGGACCAAAAACGGGGTAGGGGGTGACGGCCGAAAGGCATACTTCGCCCTCTACTCTCAGGCATATGAAGAAACCAACATAAAGCTGATTGTCGAAGCCAAAAGGCAATTTATCCGGGAATCAGTATACACAGGGGATTCCAAACACTACAATTTTGACAGGCACAAGAGGCTATGGCATGATGCAAAGCAAACCTTGATAAGATACAACGCATTCCCACCTGAGGATCAGTTTGTGTATGACTTCGTACGATCCCTACAGGATGTACGACTCGAACAATCCATCCCAAACGTAATAACAGAAGAGTCGGACTATTACGCAAATTTCGAGAAGGCTTCAGCGTATCTTACTCGGATGCTCGGAGTAAAGAAACTCCAGAACCAACCAATTAAGAGGGGTCGGAACGTGTCATCCTTCACTCACAACAAAAAGAGGAAAGGCGACAACAAACGCGGCAACTCCTCTTCCAGCAAGCCGCAAAACAACAACAACAATAGTGGTGGCTCAAAAGCACAACCAGGGACCTATAAAGGGCCCGTTGAATGCAAGTTCTATCCACGAAAAATATGGTTAAGCATGTCCAAAGAGCAGCAACAAAGAGTCCGAGCGCTAAAACAAGCAAAGAATGCAGTCAATACCGGGGGCAACCAACAATCGAAAGTGGCAGCAGCCACTGCTGCAAGCCCCCCCAATAACTCCAGTTCAGCAGGAAGCCAGTTTGGCTGTCACAGCCATATTGGAAACGGGAATGGAAATTGATTCGCCGGCCGGGGCCTTAAGATAGAACCTCGGGTAGGCCGGCCGATAGTCCATCTCAAAGAGATGACCCAGTCATCCAGTGTTAAGCCAGGCCGTTACGAGCTGGATAGCCACGCAGATACGACTGCAGCTGGATCTAACATGGTATTACTCGATCCACTGGATTATATAATGACATTTGCTGATGTTGCCCCATTTTCAGATGTGTACTCACCAATGAAAGATGTTCCTATTGCCCGTTGTGCTACTGCTTGGACAGACCCACCGGACGGTATCACATACATATTGGTATTCGGACAGGCCCTCTATTTCGGAGAATTGCTGCAGCACAGTCTGATATGCCCGAACCAAATCCGAGAATGCAATTTGAATGTGGTCGAAGACATACCAAGAAGATACTGCAGTTCTTCCAGTCACAGTCTTATCTTTCGGGCCGACGGTTTTGAATTGGCAATACCATTGTTAGTCGATGGCGTTCTGTCATACTTTGACACACGCAAGCCGACACGCCGAGAACTTGATACATGTGACCACGTCCTTGCAACTGATACACATACATGGGACCCATACGCCCCCCACTTCAAAGAAGATGAAGAAGCAGCCAACGCGTCTTTCCCACGAGTGGTGGCAGCCCTCTCAGGAGGAGGACCGACTGGGACAACTGAGACTTGGATACGATCCACAGACAACCCTATACACATCAATGTAAAACACAAGGATTATCGCCTCAGATACCTACAGAAGATCTGTACAACCCGTACTCAACGGCTGGGGTATACTCAACAAGAGATTGGCGACCGGTTACACTCAGCTTTTGTTAAGAGTACCGGGGACGGAGAAAGCTCAGAGATACTCCAAATTTCAGCTACTTCAACCAAAACTTCGATTTCACTAACAGAGGAAGAGCTTGCCATCCAAAAGGAAGCAAAAGCTCGGACAAAAGAAAGAAAATTACTCCGACGCCAGCAAGATGTGATAGATAAGGAAACTTCCCTAGAGAAGAGGTCATTTATCCGACGCGGACAATGGGGACCTCCGATAAGGATTCCGGAGAAAGTGGACAGATATGATTCAGAAGCCATTGCAAAGATGTGGAACATCAGTGTTAAGAGGGCCGAAGAAACGATTAAGGTCACTACCCAGGAAGGCATAAGAAACCTTACGCAACCAATCACCCGCAGGCTAAAGACCCAAAAGTGGAGAAACAGGAAAGTACTTAAGGGTCGGTGGTTCGCTGATACTATGAAGTTCAAAGTACCAAGTATCATTTGGAACGATACTGACGCACAGATCTTTACCAATGGGAAAGGATATGTGGCGTTCTATCCAGTAAGAGGGGAGAAACGATGCCACGATGGACTATCTTGCTTCATAAATGAGGTAGGAATACCGGAACATCTTGTCACTGATGGGGCAAAGGCCCAAGGAAATCATGAGACACACAGCACTGGATGGACTAGGCTTCGATCGGAGTATCGCATTCGCCAAACCTATATACAGCCCCATTGTTGGTGGCAGAATACGGCTGAACACAGCGCAGGGGACCTGAGGAGATCAATCCGATTGATGACCTCTAAGAAAGGAAGTCTGAGGAGGTGCTGGGCCTTCTGCGGAATGTTAGCGGCCGGAAGGTTAAGTAACACCGCATCTGGGGACCCATCTGCTATGGGAAGGACCGGATTTGAGTTAGTCCACGGATATACTCCGGATATAACCCCGTACATGATACACGATTGGTATGATTTCATCCGGTGGTACGACCTACAGGATAAGTCGGAGAAATACGGACGATGGCTGGGCCCATGTGGAGATACTTATGGAGGTGGCGATTGTCACTATGTATTGTATAAGACTGGAAAAGTACACATAACAAACGGCACACGGCCTATATCCGAAGTGGAATGGAAGCACCCAGACACTATCCTGCAGTTGGAGGAACACAACAAGCTACTTAATGAAAGGATCGGCGATGAGGCGAAGCCCTCGGATACCTACCTGGAAAACGAGTTAGGGGAACCACCCTTGGGCCTATTTGATGGCAAATATGAGGGTGAGGACGAGGTACTTATGGCTGAGCCAGAGGCGTCATCCCCAGACATCGATGATTTAACCGATAATCTTGACGAGTACCTTGGAAGCCAAGTGTTACTGCAGATAGGGGACCAACGGATTCGCGGTACGGTTAATAACCGATACAGGGACGCGAGTGGGATCCTAGTCGGAGAAAAGAATAACAATCCACTCCTAGACACAAGATCCTACGAGGTTTCTATGCCCGACAGATCCATCAAGATCTACACAGCAAATGTGCTTGCGGAGAATCTCTATTCCTCCGTGGACGACGAGGGGCGCATGTACTGTCTTCTGAACGAGCTACTTGACTATGAAAAGGATAAAGAGGCTCTGACAGTACAGCAGGCAACTATCACTACTAAGTCCGGACAAACACGGACTAAGCCGACAACCAAAGGGTGGAGGATCCTGGTCAGTTGGAAAGATGGAACTTCTTCTTGGGCAAAGTTAAGTGACATGAAGGAAAGTTTCCCCGTCGAAACGGCTCTGTTTGCCAAGGATCAAGGCATAATAGATGAGCCAGCTTTCAAGTGGTGGGCCTATCGGGTAATTCGGAAGAAAGACCGGATTATCTCCAGCGCCAAGACCAAATATTGGACCAAATCCCATAAGTATGGGGTTAGACTACCGAAAACAATTGCTGAAGCAAGAAGGATAGATGAGGAATCTGGCAGTGACTATTGGGCCAGGGTTATTGCGAAAGAAATGAAGAACAATTTCATAGCTTTTGAGTTCAACGACGAGGACAAAGTACCGGTGGCACATACAAAAATCACTATGCACATGGTATTTGACGTGAAGATAGATCTAACTCGGAAGGCCCGACTTGTTGGCGACGGGCATAAAATGCCCGAAATATCACGGGAGTATACATACCCAGCAGGGATTCGGTTCGGATGTTCTCCCTAGTCGCTGCACTTAATGACCTTGAGGTCTTAAGTGCTGACATCCAAAATGCATACTTAACCGCACCAATTAAGGAAAAGTACTACACAGTGGCTACACTGGAACAAGGATTTGCACCGGAGTTATGTGGAAGGCCCTGCAAAATTGTAAGGGCTCTGTATGGATTACCAGTAGCGGGCGCATCATTTCGATCTCATCTGTCTGAGCACTTAAGGGGACTTGGATATAAGTCTTGCAAGGCGGATCCAGATGTATATATGCGGCCGGCTGTAAAGAAAGGAGGCTCGGCATATTACAAATACTGTGTGGCATATGTGGATGACATCCTTGTATGCGGGATGGATCCAAAGTTCCAAATGGATGCGATCAAAAGACAGTTCAAACTGAAGGATGAAACCGTTCAACCACCCACTTTCTATCTAGGGGCAGATATTGGTAACACGTCCGTTGATGGGGCTGAGTACTGGTCCATGTCTTCAACAAAGTATACCTCCAAAGCCGTTAAGTCTGTTGAAGAGGAATTGAGTAGAGGGCAATATGCCTTCAAAATACTCCCAAAATCCGCAAAATCACCATTGGTAACTGGATATAGGCCCGAAATCGATGCCTCACCGGAACTTGATTCGGAGAAACAAAACTATTACCAGGGTTTAATAGGTATACTCCGTTGGATATGCGAACTCGGAAGGCTAGATATCGTAATGCCTGTCTCACTTATGTCCCGGTATCTTGCACAAGCACGAGAAGGACATCTAAACCAATTGTTTCATTTGTTTGCATACTTAAAGAATTACAGCAAATCAAAGTTGGTGTTTGACTGTTCCATCCCAGAACTTGATGAATCAGTATTCCATGAATGTGACTGGGCCGAATTCTATCCAGAAGCGGGGGAACTAATTCCTCCGGATATGCCCGAGCCACGGGGAAAAGCTGTAACTACCACATGTTTCGTGGACGCCGACCACGCCGGTTGCAAGGCTACTAGGAGGTCTCATACGGGGATCATCATCTTTGTTAACAGGGCACCAATCCTATGGTTCTCTAAGAGACAAACGACCGTTGAAACATCCACATTTGGCTCAGAAATTGTGGCACTCAAGATCGCAATCGAAATGGTAGAAGGCCTACGGTATAAGCTCAGAATGATGGGCATACCTATAGAAGGACCGACCAACATGTATTGTGACAATGACTCAGTTGTTAAGAACGTAACACACCCGGAAAGCCCTTGTAAGAAGAAGCACAACAGTATTGCTTACCACAAGGCATGCGAATGCATTGCAGGGAAGATTATCCGGATTGGAAAAGAACCCAGTGAAACAAATATTGCAGATCTACTCACTAAGCTTATGGGTGGAGTAAAGCTATTTTCCTTATGTAGGAGGTGCATGTGGCGGTGCAAATAAGAAGACCGGCCCTTAAGGTATCTTCTACAAGTACTTAACACTACGAGTACGAAGACACGGGGACTCTAGAAAAGCGCCGGTAGCAAACGTACAGACGTACGGACATTCGGAGATACACACGAATGAGATAACACACGTATGACTAACAGGCAAATAAGCGAGCCGACTCGCTGAATTGCTAACAGTAAGGGTGCGCTAATAGTGCACCGATAGAGGTTCGATCCGAGAAGTCATCTTACATGAAAACACTCACAAATCTAAATACTAATACTTGAAATCACTGAATACTACTAGAAATACCTAGTGGACTACACGTGTAAACGTGTTAGTGAAGTAGTAAGCTCACGAGAGCAAAAATAGAGAGGTGCTGAACGGCCGGAGATAGAGCTTAAGGTAAACACTAGTACTCTTGCGGGACGCTAGTGTAAGTTATGAGGGATAGCCTATTGTAACTTAAAAAATCGACCGGATAGAGAAATAGTTTAAATTGCTTTGTTAGTACGATATCGTGTCGGTCTTTCTGTATCCGCCATTCAGATTAGTGCTTTGCAGGGGCCCTGTTCTACCATACGGGTGACGAAGACTCTGTAAAATTATTTATTTTTAGGATACGCGAAAATTCTTGAATTGTGACATTCTTATCTCAACAACCCCACCTCGGCTGAAAATGCTCAATAGACCAGCATAATGCTGAGATAGTAAGGATTAGTGCTTTGCAGGGGCCCTGTGGAGTTATTGAGTACGTAGTTATTGTATGTATTGTAAGTATGTGTCAGTAAAGTTATGGTAAGAAGTACTCATACAATAACGCGTACAATTTCTACTAGTACTAGTGTGCATCAAGTCAGATCAGAATTACCAAAGGTGTTCTGATCTGTACCGATTCTTACCAGTTCCAATTCTACCATTAGTCAACCAACCAAATTCATGTGTAAGCTATCAGCATTCATAGGGTTGGAGTTAGATATGAATGAGTAAGCTGTACGAGCTACCGGTAATTACGAGCTGCCAGATCTACAAACAAGCTACCTACCTTCATACCGATCATACCAATCAATTTATATTACTATTCAAGTGACGTCATTCGCGCAAGCTCTTTTTTAAATTCGAACAGGCAAGCTGTACGAGCTACCGGTAATTACGAGGTACCAGATCTACAAGCAAGCTACCTACCTTCATATTGATCATACCAATTGATCTATACTACCAATCAAGTGAGTCATTCGCACAGTGCAAATCTCTCCAATCCCGAACCAAAATATAATTCAATAGTCAACCCAAAAACCCACCAGATTTGAACACAGTGCAAATCTTTCCAGTCCCTAACCGAAATATAATTCTTTCGTCAACCCAAAAACCCACCAGGTTTGAAGACAGTGCAAATCCTGCCGATACCTCACCAAAATATAACTCAGTCATCAACCCAAAAACCCACCAGATTTGAGCACAGTGCAAATCTTTCCAGTCCCTAACCAAAATATAATTCAATCGTCAACCCAAAAACCCACCATATTTGAACACAGTGCAAATCCTGCCAGTCCCTGACAAAAATATTACTCAGTCATCAACCCAAAAACCCACCAGATTTGAACACAGTGCAAATCTTTCCATCCCCCACCAAAATATAACTCAGTCATCAACTCCAAAACCCACCATATTTGAACACAGTGCAAATCCTGCCAGTCCCCGAACAAAATATAACTCAGTCATCAACCCAAAAACCCTCCAGATTTGAACACTGTGCAAATCCTGCCAGTCCCCCACCCCACCAGATTTGAACACAGTTCAAATCTTTCCAGTCATTAACCAAAATATAATTCAATCGTGAACCCAAAAACCCACCAGATTTGAACACAGTGCAAATCCTGCCAGTCCCTAACCAAAATATAACTCAGTCATCAACCCAAAAACCCACCAGATTTGAGCACAGTGCAAATCTTTCCAGTTCCGGACAAAAAAATAAATGAGTCATCAACCTTAAAACCCACCAGATCTGAACACAGTGCAAATCTTTCCAGTCTTCAACCAAAATATAACTCAGTCATCAACCCAAAAACCCACCATATTTGAACACTGTGCAAATCCTGCCAGTCCCCGACCAAAATATAACTCAGTCATCAACCAAAAAAACCCACCAGATTTGAACACAGTGCAAATCTTTCCAGTCCCTTACCAAAATATAATTCAGTCATCAACCCAGAAACCCAACAGATTTGAGCACAGTGCAAATCCTGCCAGTCCCCGACCAAAATATAATTGAATCGTCAACACAAAAACCCACCTGATTTGAACACAGTGCAAATCCTGCCAATCTCCAACCAAATTATAACTCAGTCATCAACCCAAAAACCCACCAGATTTGAACACAGTGCAAATCTTTTCAGTCCCTAACCAAAATATAATTCAAAAGTCAACCCAAAAACCCACCAGATTTGAACACAGTGCAAATCCTGCCAGTCCCCAAACAAAATATAGCTCAGTCATCAACCCAAAAACCCAACAGATTTGAACACAGTGCAAATCCTGCCAGTCTCCCTCCAAAATACTACTCAGTCATCAACTCAAAAACCCACGATATTTGAACACAGTGCAAATCCTGCCAGTCCCCGACCAAAATATAACTCAGTCATCAACCCAAAAACCCATCAGATTTAAGCACATTGCAAATTTTTCCAGTCACCAACCAAACTATAACTCAGTCATCAACCCAAAAACCCACCAGATTTGAACACAGTGCAAATCTTTCCAGTCCCTAACCAAAATATAATTCAATCGTCAACTCAAAAACCCAGCAGATTTGAACAAAGTGCAAATCTTTCCAGTCCCTAACCAAAATATAATTCAATCATTAACCCAAAAACCCACCAGATTTGAACACAGTGCAAATCCTGCCAGTCCCCGACCAAAATATAACTCAGTCATCAACCCAAAAACCCACCAGATTTGAACACAGTGCAAATCCTGCCAGTCCCCGACAAAAATATAACTCAGTCATCAACCCAAAAACCCACCAGATTTGAACACATTGCAATTTCTGCCAGTCCCTAACCAAAATATAACACAGTCATCAACCCAAAAACCCACCAGATTTGAACAAAGTGCAAATCTTTCCAGTCCCTAACCAAAATATAATTCAATCATTAACCCAAAAACCCACTAGATTTGAACACAGTGCAAATCCTGCCAGTCCCCGACCAATATATAACTCAGTCATCAACCCAAAAACCCACCAGATTTGAACACAGTGCAAATGCTGCCGATCCCTGACCAAAATATAACTCAGTCATCAACCCAAAAACCTACCAGATTTGAACACAGTGCAAATCTTTCCAATCCCTAACCAAAATACAATTCAATCGTCAACCCAAAAACCTACCACATTTGAACACAGTGCAAATCTTTCCAGTCCCTTACCAAACTATAATTCAATCGTCAACCCAAAAACCCACCAGATTTGTACACAGTGCAAATCCTGCCAATCCCTGTCCAAACTATAACTCAGTCATCAACCCAAAAACCCACCAGATTTGAAGACTGTGCAAATCCTGCCCATCCCCAATCTAAAATTAACTCATTCACCTCCACAGAAAACACCCCCTCCAAACCCAAGGGACAGCAGATATCTCCATACTGAAGGCGCCGCGGGCACTGATATTGCAGGGATCCCTTCATTATACTAAGAAGGACAAGGCCTGCAAGTTTCGAATCGATTGATCAAGTGGATTGGAAGTGTCAGGAAGTATCTAACCGGCAAAGCATTGGACACACAAGGTCCATTTTGAAGGTAAAAAAGAAAGAAAAAACGGTGAATATTAATATCTCCATACTGAAATCACCGCGGGCAACGATATTGCAGGGATTCCTTCATTATACTAAGAAGGACAAGGCCTGCAACTTTCGAATCGATTGATCAAACACATTAGAAGAATCAAACCGGTGAAGCAGAAGGGGAAAATTTGGTTGAATTTCAAGGAAGCAACCCAAATAACAGCGACAGCAACTATCTCTATAACAACTACACCAGCAGCAACGATATTGCATGGGCTTCTTCATTTCATCTATGAGAAGACGCCTGCCAAGTTTTGTATTGATCCATTGAGCGGATTAGAAGTAACGGACTCAACATTGCAGAGTGACAAATTTGGTTGTATTTCAAGGAAGCAACCCAAATAACAGCGACAGCAGATATCTCTATAACAACGACACCAACAGCAACGATATTGCAGGGTCTTCTTTATTATATCCATGAGGAGACGCTTGCCAAGTTTTGTATTGATCCATTGAGCGGATTAGAAGGAACGGACTCAACATAGCAGAGTGACAAATTTGGTTGAATTTCAAGGAAGCAACCCAAATAACGGCGACAGCAGATATCTCTACAACAATGACACCAACAGCAACGATATTGCAGGGGCTTCTTCATTACATCTATGAGACGACGCCTGCCAAGTTTTGTATTGATCCATTGAGCGGATTAGAAGGAACAGACTCAACATAGCAGAGTGACAAATTTGGTTGTATTTCAAGGAAGCAACCGAAATAACGATGACAGCAGATATCTCCATACCGAGGTCGCCGCTGCCAACGATATTGCAGGGGCTTCTTCATTACATCTATGAGACGACGCCTGCCAAGTTTTGTATTGATCCATTGAGCGAATTGGAAGGAACGGACTCAACATAGCAGAGTGACAAATTTGGTTGTATTTCAAGGAAGCAACCGAAATAACGGTGACAGCAGATATCTCCATACTGAGGTCGCCGCTGCCAGCGATATTGCACAGACCTCTTCATTACATCTATAAGGAGACGTTCTCCAAGTTTCGGATTGATTGACTAAGAGGAATAGAAGAATCGAACCGGTGAAGTAGATTGGGAAAATTTGGTTGTATTTTAAAGAAACACCCCAAATAACAGTCACAGCAGATATTTCCATATTGACGGCACTGACAGCAATGATATTGCAGGGTTCTCTTCATTACATATATAAGAACACAATTCTGTGTCTCCATTTGGAATCCATGACTGCACCTTTTTCATTCCCTTGTTAGTAATCCAACGGACGAGTCACATAAAAGAACAAAAACACCCGTTATGTGTTCTTTCATCAGCATTATATATCTGTATGGCATTGGTCCTTTTACGAGGTTAAGTAATAGTATCAATGGGCCTTTTGCTTGATCGTGTTGTATGAAATAAATGAGGCCCAATACGAGCTGGTATGGATTTTAACGATTGCAATAAGTAATTTCTTCACGGGCTGCTATGTGTATTCTTTTTGAATACACATAAAGGTTCAAAGTGTTTACTTATTGATCTGGTCTTTAATAATGTCTTGGTACACACCTTTTAACCTGTTTATTTGTGGTGTTAAGTGGAATAGGTTTTACCACTTAAGGATTTTGAGGTAGTGGAGGTACGATGGTTTTTAGCATTGATTCGTGTTACATACTACCGTAGTATTTCTACGGTGTTTTGTAATTCCTTATTCCAAAAATGAACATGAATATGGGAAGAGTTTTTAAGGCACAGATATCTGTGTCAACAATTTTCATTCCCGAATACACACATCCGTGCCATGTGACACACATATTCTGTGTTTTCGGGAATGACCCATTACTGTTTGTGTGGGAGAGAGTTTTTTTGTCCTGAGGCGAAAAAAAAAATCATCGATCAATCGAAGTAGAGGATACTTAAATCTTCTGTATAATTGTACAGGATTTTGTACTAGTGTAGAATTCTACACATTTTTTGTACTAGATAATTCGTAGTAGTGAATCCCTGTAGGCTTCTACACGAGAAGATGTTTACACCTTACTAGATATTTTTTGGTATAGAATCCGTGTAGCTTTCTACACGAGTAGCTTTTTACACGTTTTTAGTACTAGATAATTTTTGGTATTGAATCCGTGTAGGGTTGTACGCGAGTAGATTTCTACACGTTTTTAGTACTAGATAATTTACGGTATTGAATCCGCGTAGGTTTCTACACGAGTAGATTATTACACGTTTTTTCTTATAGATATTGTCTGGTATTGAATCCGTGTATGTTTCTGGTGGGTTTTTGTGTTGATGATTGAGTAATATTTTGGTGGGGGATTGGCAAGATTTGCACAGTGTTCAAGTCTGATGGGTTTTTGGGTTGACGATTGAATTATATTTTGGTTAGGGACTGGAAAGATTTGCACTGTGTTCAAATCTGGTGGTTTTTTAGGTTGATGACTGAGTTTTATTATGGTGGGGGATCGGCAGGATTTGCTCTGTGTTCAAATCTGGTGGGGTTTTGGGCTGACGATTGAATTATATTTTGGTTAGGGACTGGAAAGATTTGCACTGTGTTCAAATCTGGTGGGTTTTTGGGTTGATGATTGAGTTATAGTTTGGACGGGGATTGGTAGGATTTGCACTGTGTTCAAATCCAAAAACTCACCAGATTTGAAGACAGTGCAAATCCTGCCCATCCCCGACCAAAATATAACTCAGTCATCAATCCAAAAACTCACCAGATTTGAACACAGTGCAAATCCTGCCCATCTCCGTGTTAATTTCCTTTTGAAACTGGCTGTTGAGCTGATTCTTCCAAAGGCAAAGAAGAGCAACACGGTCTGTAGCTGCAGGCCGGTTGAGGTGCCGGTCTGTTGTAATCTAATATTTCTCTGATATCCACTACGATTGAAGGCTTGGCGTTCAATTAGATCTATTCTGACTACCGGTGGGCTCAGTCAGTTAGATCTTAGGCTTGTAGTTCTACAGTAGGACGCGAGACGTCCGATGCAAGGTTTAAGGTTGAATAATCAAATAATCTAAAAGTATAAGCGTGTCGGCTTGCTGGAGAGCAAGTTACCGCTTTAGAGTGTGCTGCCGCTAATACAGCACGATATTACAAATATACGGCAAAATACCGTGTTACGGGAAAATATCGCGTTGCCGCTAATACAACGTGTATTTTGTGCAGCAGAGAAACAAGTTCGTGAGCAGCGCTTCGAACCTCTGCTGTCTTTTCTTGAAAACAGAACACTTAAAAAATATAGCATATGCTAATATCTGGCATGTGCTCTTTCTTGGATCACTAAGTATCGAACTTGAGTGACGATTGATTCTTCTTCTCCAGTTAAGTATCGATTCTCGATCGTAAGAATGAGCCCGGTAATTTTCGAGGTCTCATTATTTTCGATCTCGTACCTCTACCAACTTAGACACGAAAGGAATTTAATACTCCCCATGTGTCCACATGAAAGCATCCTCTAGTATCTGGTGCAGTCATCCTGCAACAGATCACCGGTGTTTCCACAGTAGTGAAAGATGGGCTTGAGTAAAGGATACACTACCGAGTGTCCCCAATGCTTGGTGAGGATGGCAGCGCAGTTATCCTTACCTGCAAGATGTTGCATGAGGATGAAACCTCTTGCGATCATGCTTCTAACATAGTGATATGGTAGAATGTGATGCCTCTTGTGTAGCCTCGCATATGGGAATGTAGAGGTTTGGATCATCTTTTCATTGTCTCCCCATGTGTAGGATGTGTCGTGTACTCTGGTACCTAGATACCTGAATGACTGTCGAATGTCAACAATTTGCTCAATGCAGGTTCTAGCAGATACAAATTCGGCGCCAAAGGTGGCTGTTTCAGAGGTTGCTTGCTTCTTGGAGAACCACATGATGGGGGTCTTGTTTGCAAAGTGCAGGATACCAGTGACAGCTTTACCACTTAGGATGTCATGCATTAAGTTTGCATCATAGAAATGAGACAATACAACTACCTTACCTAGGGGTTTAGGGGCATCGCTTGGTAGGTCTTCATGATGCTCCCCATATACGGTATTGGACCAGTCTGTACTGTTGCCTTCAGTGAGTACAAAATCTGGTATGCCCACTCTGAATCTGATTTTGAAATGACGGAACTTGGAAATATATCCATAGATTCGTTTGGCTCTGTTGAGATGGCCTTCCCTAGGTTGCACGCGAAAGCTTGATAAGGTCATGACAGCAGTCTGCACATCAAAACGTCCAATGGCAATGACCCACTGGAGTGAGCCCACCATGCTTTGATACTTTTGGATATCAGTATCATCTAGGAATGATGATGAATCTAGCTCTGGGTGGTCATTCTCAGCAAGGGGTGAATGAAACCTAGTGGTGGGTTTACACCCAAACATTTGTTCATAGGAGGCCTCCATTTTCTCAATGAACTTGATGGGGTTCATGCAGAGCACACCATGTTTATCTCTTTCGAAACCACATCCCAAATGAAAGTTCATTGGACCAGAGCCCTTTAATTTGAAATTGTAAGGTTCAGACTGTAGGATGACCAGAAAGGTTTCAGGATTGGCCATACATAAGCAAAGGTCGTCAACATATGTGCATATCAGCTCGTATACTGGCTCCCCATGTTTGTTGTTGCCAGGCTTGATAAAGATTTCAGGCTCTGCCTTGGATCTTTCAAAACCTAGTTCAATGAGGCAGGCAGCGAGCATATCACCAAAACACTTGCCAGATGATCGAAGTCCATATAGAGCCTTGTAAATCACTAGTAGGTGTCCCTCTAGTGATCCAAATTCAGCACCAGCCTTGATGCATACTTTCTCACAGGTAACAGCTTCTAGGTATGCATTCCCAATGTCGGTTCCCCATGCTTCTAAGCTATTCAGTTCAGCAAGGAATAGGCACATGCGCAAGCCTCTAAGTGAAACAACTCCTGCATACACACTGTGAATGGGAGCTTCAGTGAGATTACCATTTGCAACTAGCCGGGCTTTGTGTCGGCCATCGTGCTTGACTGCATAAATCATGTGGACCTTGATCTGTTGGAAGCCAATGGGTATATTGCTAGCCTTGTAGATACCTTTGTCAACAAAGGTGTCATATTCTTGAAGCTGCGACATTTCCAGCGCTATGGCATCCTGCCATTTGGTATTGCCATTTGCTGTGTCAAACTGGATGGCTTCGTCATGATTGCGAGGTACCTTGAATCCATACTGGTACTGTGGAGCAGTTCGAAAGGAGCAAAGTTTGGCTTGGTGGATTAGCCTGTCTAGCTTCTTGGTTCTTCGGGCAAGGGAAACAATGCGTTTGAGATGTTTCCAACCAGGTTGATCAAGCATGTTGTTGTCCTTGGCATATTTGCTTACAGTAACAGGGTTGTCTGCAGCTACATTGGAGAGAGGTTCATAGGTGCGCTCCATATTTTCCCATTCAATCCATAGGTTATATTTGGAACCTTTGTATTGTGGGTGCTTGTTGTCAAGGGGACCTTGATGACCAAGTATGCGTCGGAAAGACCAAAGTTTGCCATCTTCTTGAGTTACATCCCTGTGGATGTAGTTCATGACGTCATTGTATGCTATGATATCTTCAAGTTCATCATCTGTATGCTTGCACTTGAATTTGATGAAGTCCTTGTTTTGCTCAAGACTGTTTTCAATGTCAACAACTGTCATTCTTTTCTGTGTGCCATTAGGGAGGGGCATTAGAAAGGATCGACCTTGCAAGTCATCAACAGGGATAGCAGGGATGGTGATAGGTTTGCCATCAGCGTCAAATTGGGCATTGCCTTCTTCATCAGTAACAACTACCTCAGATGGGCCTACAGAAGGGGTAGCAGGATTGGTGGATGGAGGAGCTGCTGCACTAACATCAAAATATGCTAACTCAGGGGGACCAAAATCATCTTCAGTAGCAGGGACGCCGTCAGGGGTTTTGCTGAAGATTTGAGGGGTTGGAGGGCCATTAAGAATCTCCCCATAGTTGTTAGGGAGTGGAGAAGGTAAATAGCTGCGGGTATTAGGAACCTTGGAATAAAGAAAGGTAGGCAAGGATGGCTGTGTGATGCGCATAGGAGGTGATGCTGGGACTGAACTGGGTGGTGTAGGAGGGCAAAAGGAGGGACTATCACCAGAAGACTTAGGAGTGCGAGAAGCATCTTTGGCCCTGCGCCATGCAAGAAAGCCATCATCAGTGAACAAGCCAGCGCGCTTGTTGCGATGCTCAGGGGTTAAGGCGGTGCGAACACCAGAGCGATCAAGGAGTTTATTGGTGATGGGATCCCAGATGGTAAAACATAAACTGTTGCCAACATGTTCGGCAAGGCCAACAAAATGGCCAAGGCACTCAGTGGTCTGAGAGCCAAACTGTGTGTCAGGAGTTTTGTAATAGACAGGCTCAAACCAAAAGAAACTGAGGTAGGGGCTGATGTCACTGATGATACCAGTGGCAATGTAGAAGGGCTGTTTGTCTGATAGAGTGGGATCAGACAAATGGTTCATGAGACGACCAATGTAAGTCAGACACAAGAGCCAGAGATGAGGTGGGGTGCCTGTGCGATCCATTGTCCGGTTGACAATGCGTTTAAAAGTCTGGTAGCGACGTTCAAATAGGTTTTGATGCTGGTGATATGGTTCACTTTGCCATAAACCAATCCACATCATTTTGAGATAATCAAGGACAGACTTGCTGGACTGATAGGACCCATGATCGCAGAGCAATCTGAGTGGTCTACCCCATTGTCGGACAAAATTTTGTAGGCAAGGGAGAAAATCAGCAGTAGTTCTCATTTCTTCAACATGAATGATATGGGATTTACGGCCAAAGAAAACCTGAGCAATTTTGGAGCCACCATTGATGGCAGGGGTATCTGAATATACAACATCAGAGAGGACATCATCATTGAAAGGTCGGACATTCATGGCAGGCTGAGGTGATTGGAACCTTTTGAATATGTTGCCATCTGGACTGACGGAGAGCGAGCCATACTGTGTGGAATTGCGGAAGGTAGCCTTGATACGATCAAGGGAGATCCATCCAAGGAAGGGCTTCAGCGACAGGTAGTCTGTATCAGTGGGTGATTGAACATGGGCTGCAGCAGTGATGGAGAAGGAAGGAGACTGATTAGAGCACCTACTGAGGATTTCTTGGTGGATATAATCAGTGGGACTGAGCCAAAAGGAATTATCAGAAGCATCCAACGCCTGGAGGGATGAGGTGGTGCTGTTGGACAAGAATGAGGTGACTGTAGAGGAGGTGCCAATGTTGATATCCCTAAGCGCGCCAAATTCATCATAATCTTGATATGGAAGTGATGTGGAAACAGGCGGGTATTTCTGAATGAAGGTATCATCCTGGGGGGTATATGCGGTATCTAGCACAGATGGGTCCCAATGCTGATCACTTGTCATGACGACGTGAGGAAGATGAGCAAATTCTGCACGGGTATACTTGCGCATGGCAAGATAAGGTAAGCCATGGCATATACTGAGTGGAAAGACATGGCCATCAGTAGTGGTAATGACTTGGGTTCCACCGGTCTTGAGAGAGGTATCATCCACGATCGAGTGGTATGCTTCCATCTGAGGGGAAGACAAGATAGATGGGTGTTGTCCAGTGTAGGCACATTCATGAAAGATGATAATGACCGGACCTCTGTTGGAAACAGAGTAGGCGCCACATGTTGCAATAGGGATGTTTTGGATTTGGTGATTGTTGATACCAGTTACATTGACAAATCTAGGGGGGATGTCCTTAGAGATAAGGCATGCATCATTTCCTATGATACATCCATTGGCACCCCTGTCAACCATAGCATAACCGGGTGTGGATACAGTAGTTTTGCTAGAGTGGTAAGTAGCGACAGGGTTTGCTGGTGGAACAAGGGATTCACAAGTTGGTGATGCCCAATAGTGAAAGTTCACAGACCGTGAGGTCTGTTCAACAGGTACATAAATATTCCCCTCTTTCTTGTAAAGGATATCAGGGTTATCGGCAAGGAAACGAGCTGGGTGCGCGGGAGAAACAGAAGACTTGAACGGTCTGTTATCGGGTTGAGAAGATGCCTGATATACACCAAGGGATGCATGGAATGCAGATCTGGCTGCGCTTTCCTCAGCAGGTGAGAGGATCTGTTCAGTATCAGGTGAGGGGACCTGCTGATCAGTGTGGTGTTCATAGATCCGGCGTGTGATCGGTTTGCTAGAATTGGGATCCGGTGATAATGCAACATCAAGGAGTTCAGACCGTAGGCAGGCAACTAGTCGCTTCTTGTCGTCAGCTGAGAAGCCAAGCCAGTGCTTCATACCCTGCTTAGAGAGAGTTTTCCAAACTGCAGATGGTAGTCTTGTGGTTGGATCTGGTGTTCTGCCAGCCTTGTAAACAGCGTAGTCCTGGTAGTCACCATCAAAATCAATAGGAGGTAAATATGAGGCCGAGTCATCAGTGATAGCAGAATATGTGGACTGTGTCATAGAAGACAAATCATGAGTATTGGCTTTGACAGACAGCCAACTTCGAGGTTGGGACAGGGAAGCCTGGGAGTCCAGTCTGGTGGCTTCAAGGAGGAGGGTATTTTTCAATTCACTGATAGCAGCTGCTTCATGCTGTCTAAACTTGGTCAAATCCTGTGCTGCAGGGGGATCATCAACCTTGCAGAACTGTTCACTGAGTTGAAAGCTGCTACTGCAGGCCTTGCAAAGGTGTGTTTTAACGGTATCAAAATCAAGTGGCCTCTGCGGGTCGCGTAGTGTGTTGAGATGGTCTAGCTGAGCAAACCATTGGGTGATGAACTTGACTTTGGTTTCCTTCCATGTTCGTAAGTCAATGTCCAATAGGTGTTGCATCACAATGGAGGTGTCATACACTTTGGATTTGGACCTATCATGCAATGCGACAAAGTCAAAGAAGGCCTGTCTGCCGTCTCTAGAAGTGGTATGGCTGAGCACACAGGAGTAGGAGAGGTCACTCTGGAGGGCATGTAGAACAAGAGTCCAGAAGAATGCACACTGCTTGTCATGAAGGGCCTTCTCGTACCCGATGAGTGGTATATTAGGCCAGCTTGGATCGAGAAATGTGCGCGTATCTATGTCGGATGTTTCCAATTTAGCCTTGAATTTGACAAGCCAACGCTCAAAGGTTGCATCATTCTTCAGGGTTGGGAATGTGGTTTCATCCCGTGATTTCTTGGTCCATGACTCATATCTGAGCTGTTCGATTGGTTTGGAGGATCTCTCCTGTTGTCGTTGAGATGTGCCGGTGATAGTGCGCGCCGTTGTTTCAATGTCAGTCCCAGATTCTCTTCTGGCTCTAATAATCCCGCGACAGTAGCTCTTAAAGGCGGCCTTGGTATAGTGGTTTCTATCTTCCCAGTCCAGTCCTTGTTCTGTGAGATGTTGTCCAAAATCGATAACTCTTTGTAGAGTCATCTGTACATGTCGGTAAAGTGGTGTTCTTGTTCCTCTCTCGAGGTAAGCGAGATCACCTATATTCTCGATGTACAGGAAGTCCAACCATGTCTTGTACTGCCCAGCTACGAGCGCCTCACACAAGGTGCTGTGGGACTCCTTTGGGACATCGAAGGATTCATGCAAAAAGGTGGCTAATGGTTGGTCGAACGAAGGAAAGAGGTCCGTGATAGATGTGTCCTCTTCACCCTCTGGGCTTGGATTATTCTGTTGATCAGGTGCCATGCCTGCTGTGGGCAGAAGGGATGTGGTTGCAGCACTTCCGGGTTGGAGTGTTTGGAATCCTGTGGACCTGCTACGTGTTCGACCGGCGATGGGGATGTCGGACATGTAGCGTTGTTACAGTTTCTCTTTGTTTCGTTGTTGTCTTTTCTTCGGTGTCTCTCGGATTGCTGTAATCGGATCAGAGAACTATCAATCGTCGTGCTGACAATCGTCGCCCGTAGTCGGATCAATTGATGATCTGCTGTTGGATTGTCTTTCGTAGTAGTCGGATCAGAGAACAATCGATCCTCGTCCGTAGTCAAGTCGATCGATAATCTGCTGTCGGATTGGTTCCGTTGTTGTCGTCTTCTTTTGCAAGCTCCAACAAGCTTGCGACTGTTAATCTGTTAATTTCCTTTTGAAACTGGCTGTTGAGCTGATTCTTCCAAAGGCAAAGAAGAGCAACACGGTCTGTAGCTGCAGGCCGGTTGAGGTGCCGGTCTGTTGTAATCTAATATTTCTCTGATATCCACTACGATTGAAGGCTTGGCGTTCAATCAGATCTATTCTGACTACCGGTGGGCTCAGTCAGTTAGATCTTAGGCTTGTAGTTCTACAGTAGGACGCGAGACGTCCGATGCAAGGTTTAAGGTTGAATAATCAAATAATCTAAAAGTATAAGCGTGTCGGCTTGCTGGAGAGCAAGTTACCGCTTTAGAGTGTGCTGCCGCTAATACAGCACGATATTACAAATATACGGCAAAATACCGTGTTACGGGAAAATATCGCGTTGCCGCTAATACAACGTGTATTTTGTGCAGCAGAGAAACAAGTTCGTGAGCAGCGCTTCGAACCTCTGCTGTCTTTTCTTGAAAACAGAACACTTAAAAAATATAGCATATGCTAATATCTGGCATGTGCTCTTTCTTGGATCACTAAGTATCGAACTTGAGTGACGATCGATTCTTCTTCTCCAGTTAAGTATCGATTCTCGATCGTAAGAATGAGCCTGGTAATTTTCGAGGTCTCATTATTTTCGATCTCGTACCTCTACCAACTTAGACACGAAAGGAATTTAATACTCCGACCAAACTTAACTCAATCATCAATCCAAAAACTCACCAGATTTGAAGACAGTGCAAATCTTGCCAATCTCCGACCAAAATATAACTCAGTCATCAACCCAAAAACCCACCAGATTTGAACACAGTGCAAATCTTTCCAGTCCCATTTTTCAGAGGGTGAAAAAAACTATTTTTTTTATTTTTTATTTTTTCAAATTTGGACAACGCCCCCCCCCCCCATCCAGTACATACTCATGCTGTATTTAGCTACCTTCATACTGATCCTACCAATTGATCTATACTACCAATCAAGTTACGTCATTCGCGCGAGCTCTATTTTAAATTCGAACTCTCATCTGATTTGATTTTAAGTGATGATCGGGGTTTTCGCACCTCGGTCGCCTTGTTTTTCTTTTTCGATGGAATTTGCCGCCTTTAAATTCGAACAAGCTACATACGTTCATACCGACTCTACAAGTGATCTTTACTACCAATCAATTGACGTCATTGGCGCGAGTTCTAATTTAAATGAGAAACGACGGGCCGAAAAAATCCGAAGTACATCAAGTCCGACTCATTCATGTACAAATTGTACCAAATCTAAAAAGTCCGATTGTATTTCTCACCAACTCTCTCATCTGACAACAACGACAATGGGCCGACGACGACGACGACGAGAATCGTATGATTTTTATCTGTATTCAGGTTAAATCTTATGGTTACTTGCAACCAAAAAAATGAGAGTTTGCTACCATAAAAATGAACGCGCGCCACTAGATATTACTATTGCTTTTAGAAGAAGCATCTCATTTCCGTAAATAAATGTTTGGCTAAGCTTTTTAGCAATTTTTAGTCGTAGCGTTTGTACCAAGTCTACTTGTTAAAAACAGATTTTTTTAATATTTCTACATATTTTCCCCCCCCAAACCCCCCCAATAAACTCCGTCTAGAAGGTTACGTTGTCAACTCTTAGGATTAGGGTTAGTGTTTAACGTTCAACTAACAACTCCACCAATTGATTCACTCTTATATGACATAGTCAACCGATCTCTTGTTGTCAAGATATTAGTGACACAAGATTGGGGCCTTAACAAAATCCCTCTCAAAAAACTATGGAGAACCCTTTCTTTTTTACTTGAATAAAATAACTGTTGCTTAACGCCCCGTGAAACTCCTACTAGGCTATGCACGCTTGGAGCCTGCGCGCAAGCCAACCGAGGTGCGAAGAATGGGCGATTCCCGAAAACACAGAATATCTGTGTAATCTAGGTCGTGCACGATTGTGTGTGTTTTGTTACTCAGTTTTCCGTTTTTTTACTCACATTACCGTTTTTAAGTGTTTACGAGGCCCCTCGTAAACATCGATTTACACACAATTCTGTGTCTCCATTTGGAATCCATGACTGCACTTTTTTCATTCCCTTGTTAGTAATCCAACGGACGACGAGTCACATAAAAGAACAAAAACGTCCAGCAGTCACAGTCCAACTCGCCAATTTCAATCATACGTACAACTGACACCAAAAATTGAAAAGTCGGAACAACAACATTTTATCAAGTAATTATGTTTTTTCCACGATGAAGAGTAGGCCATATTGCCAGTTCCCCATACATTCATCATGCCGCCAGCAAAGAGGGGTCCAACGAACTACACCTCAGACGAACTCAGGTCTCTGTTGAAGAAGATATTTCGTGTTAACCCTGTCTCTAGTGAGGAATGGAATTTTGTTATAGAAGCTCATAGAGATGCTTATCCTGATTCCCAAAGGGAAGGACAATCCATCCGCCGCAAACTTAGCAATCTCTATCGCCAAAAAATTCCAACGGGCAATCCAATATGTCCCTGGCAAGTAAGGGCAGCAAAGGCAATCAAGGCAAGGATGCTTTATAAGGCAAATGGTGGCAATGGACACGAGCAGTATGACATGTCACAAGGTTATGAGGAGAATACCTTTCTTTCTATTGAAGAGGAAGACCTTTTTGGCGAAGACGATGACGGCTTTCCCCTTCTTCCTCCTCTTGGTCAACCTACTCAACAACCAACACAAGAACCAACGCAAGAGCCATCAACGCAAGGAGAAGAGCCATCAACGCAAGGAGAAGTCTTTCCTGGTGTGCCGACGTCGATGACCCCTTCACCAGGAAAGAGATCGTACAGATCCCATGTCAGCGACAGAGTCAGTAGACAAGAATTCATGAACAAAGAACTGATGTCATTCTTGGAGAAGCAAGCTGATATGAACCGGAAAGAATTGGAGAAGCACGCTGAGATGAACCGGGAAGAAAGACAGGCCGTTGTCACCACCATATCCAAGGTTGTTGTGGATATTGCAAGCCTCTTCGCAAATAATACCAAGAAGAGTGCAAGCAGAAAGAACAAACGTGCTGTAGATTCCGATTCCGATTCCGACTTGGACTTCAACAAGAAACCAAAAGCCAATCCAAAAGCGAAGCACAGGCACAATTTCGCCAAAGACGACTCCGATTCCCATTCTTCCACAAAATCTGGTGTTGACTGCTGGAGCAATGAGTCGGAGTAAGAATCGGCGATTCCACTTAAGGATTTGGTTCCTGTTTAATCGCAAGCAGAGGTAGTTCCGCATTCGGTATAACTTCATCCTTCGAATCGGAATCCGAATCCGAATCCGAATTGCCAAATAACCATGATGAAGATGGGTTCGAATCGAGTGGATTGGTTCGGGCAGCAGCGAGTGGATTGGTTCGGTGTTTGAAGTCGATCGAACGAGCGCGCGCGAATGCACGAATGAGACACGAGTGAATGAATGAGACACGAATGAGACGCGAGTGAATGAATGAGACGCGAATGAGTCTCGGGACCGATCGTACGAGTCATATTGCTTCTACAGGAATGGACTAACATGATTGGAGATGGGAATGGAAGTGGAAATGAGAATTTACCACTTACCGATTCCGGTTCTCCTTCTTACTAAAAAATAGGGCCTTATGTACCGGACATACAGGGCGCAAGGTAATCTATACAGCCCATTGGTACAAAGGACACGTGCAGCATCGAAGTATTAGCGGGTCGATGCCGATTATTAGTGATTTAGTGTGTGCATTGGAGTATTAGCAGTCCGATGCACCAATATGGTGATCTTAGTAAAAGAGCAATTTTTCTGCTCACAATTTCAAGTAACAATTTCATGTAATAACCAACAAAGTTAAACTACCAAATACCGACTGTTCACCTCCATTTTCAGAGCCCTCCAAACATTCTTCGAAGAATTACGGAGCGCTCCCGAGGTTGGAACTGGGTCGAAGAAGAGACTTTTCTTATTTGCAGCAGGCTGGCCAACCATCGGGGCCAGCGACCTTTCTACAGCAGGCTGACTAATCATCGGAGTCAGCAATTCATTATTTTTCATCCGCACGTCTTCAGCGGAACTTTCTACGGTTACTTTTCATCCGCACGTCTTCAGCGGAACTTTCTACGGTTATTTCTTTTCATCCGCACCTTCTTCAGCGGACGGCTGGCCACCATTGGAGTCGGCGCCTTACTACGTTTCTCTTTCTCCGCGCATTACCGGAAGAATATTTTTTGTCCACCAAGATTGGACCACAGAGCAAACGACATTTTCAACAGCAGGATCGGTATCGACCACCAGAATCGATAGGGCCGATTATTATCAAGAACCAAGCAACAGCAGGATCGGTATCGCCACACCAGAAGCGATTGGGCCGATTACATATTTTTCTTTCTTTCTTTCTGTCGGAATAGGAGTACGACAATTTACGGGATACACATCGGATCCACGATTTGCGAACTACGGCAATTGACTTACATCTGAATCGAAAATACGATTTGCGGAATACGTATCAGGAATACGACAATTTACTTACAGTTGATCGGAAATACACAGCAATTTACTTGCGTCGAACGAAATACGACAATTTACTTTGGATCAAACACACAACAATTTACTCCCAGCTGAATGGAGGAGGATCAACCCACCCGGCACCAAGAGATAGAGATCGCCTTTTCTGAAGAATCACCATCAGAAGAGAGCAGTGTACTGTCAAGTTCAGAGAGTAGCGGCACAAGCATTGGAAGCGCAAGCAGCAGCGTCCACACAAAGGATCCGAGCACAACGAAGTACAAATACAAGATGGTGGAGTATACAGATAGTCAAGTGCCCACATTGGCGAAGGGGGATGAGAAGAAGTTTGAGCGTTGGTACATCCAGTTTGAAGCATTTGCCGACAACAAGAAGTACCGCGACATGTTGTCTACCAAGTTAAACTACCAAATACCGACTGTTCACCTCCATTTTCAGAGCCCTCCAAACATTCGGGCAGCACTCTTTGCTCAAAGAGCCCGAAGAATCTCAGCAATCTGTTGTTGACGTTTAACATTCTGTTCCCGGAATCGCCGTTGAAGAGCCTGAAGAATCTGTTCTTGTTCTTGTTGTTCTTTGGTAGTAACCATAGTAGTAGTTTAACGATTAGTAGTACTAGTAGTTGCTTTTGCTTTTGGTTTTTCAAGAAAACGAATTATGAGCTTTGCAAGTTGCAAGTTGCAGTGAGCTTTGCAAGTTGGAAAGGAATGAACTACTAGTAGTAACTACTAGTAACTCCTGCAAAATGGTGAAGTCGGTGAAGTTGTTACATGAAAGTCTGAACTCGATGGGAATCAACGCACCGGCCAACGATTCCCATTTCCATTCCCATTTCCATGTGTATGGAAAAACTGATGGGATTGAACCCCTCTCAAGGAGTTGAACCCCTCGGAAGGAGTCGTGCGGTTTTTATGAACCCGAACACCAAACGCGAAACTACTCCATCTTCCATCTTGAACGAAACTACTCCCCGTATTACTCGTATTTCTTGTATTTCTTGTAACTCGAGAAGAAGCTCATAATTCAAAAACCTAGCAACAGCGGAAGCTATGTACAAATAGAACACAATAATACTACTAATTACTACCACCACCATGGGGGATCTCAACAATCTACTTCTACTTGACCATGGAGAATCTACTTCTTCTACTCGACCATGGAGAATCTACTTCTTCTACTCGACCATGGAGAATCTACTTCTTCTACTCGACCATGGAGAATCTACTTCTTCTACTCGACCATGGAGAATCGATAGTTGGAACAGGAACCTCCTAACAGGAACCTCCTCACCGACAACTGGAACCGACAATCTACTCACCGGCAATCGGAACCGACAATCTATTCAACCACCCAAAGCGAAATTAGAAGGCGAAACTTCCATCAGTCCATCGGAACTTCCATTACCCAATCACCGGCTCAACGGCTTCGCGCAGCTCCTCAACGGCTCAACGGCTCAACAATCACCGGCTGCTGTCTACTTGAACATGCCGTTGGCATCTTCAGTTGGCTCGGTGTCGTAAGAGAAGTATCCATTCTTCTTATGCATGAAAACATTCAGGATCTGGTTGTGGCCGACAGTACTGGTTTGGTAGTTGTACAGAAGCATCATCACGTTAAGTATGACCTTTCGATCTCCAAAGTCCTCTAAAAGAAGCCTGTCTTTCAATCGCGGGAATTGCCCCTGGATCATTCGCATCCCCCACTCTGATAACTGCCGAAGAGAGGTTGCTTCACAATTCAACACGAGAGCTTCAGCACCAACTTGATTGGCTTGCGAACTCTGGATAAGATAGTTTGAAAGTCTTACTTTGAATGCTGCATCAACGGTAAGCGTTGCGGCATACTCATCGAACATTTCCTGCATCTGGTCATAAACGCCGTAATCTGCAACGGTGCTGTCATGCCAAGAACCTGGACAGTTGAAAGCAGTTATGCGGATTCTCCCATCAGGTGCAAAAACAAAAACACTACTCACGTAAGTGTCGCATGTCCAACCGTTGTAGTACTGGCTCTGTATTAACCAATTATCAGAGTGCTGTATTAAGAGTTTCAGACCATCGGCAGCGCCCCATACTCTTTTTTCATGAAGTGCCGGATATTTTGCACCAATTGCGCTAATGTATTCCTCCATTTCTACTTTGTTTGGAAGTGTAATCCTTGCATCCGGATGGTTCTGTAATACACACAAAAGAACTTTCCGCGAAAACTTAATCCATTTGTACATGACAGTAGATGTAAGTCCAAAAGCCAGTGAGGAGGTTCTTGCAACCGATCCTCTTGTTCGGAACCAAAAAAGGACTAACCCAAGACAACATGTTGCATTTGCCTCTCTTTTTCTTCCTTTTGGTACTCCATTCTTTGTAAAGGTTAGCTTTCGGATACGCTCCGTTTTTTTATCGATTGTGTACATATCGAATACTGATTGGAAGAGGTGCAGGAGATCGCAAAAGACCTTGTGGTCTACACCACAGCAGTTGAGAAGAGCCTGTTCATTGCCAGAGTTGAATAGATAAGTGAAGGAGGATTGGCAGTGCCGGCGAATGGCTATTCTTGGTGTTCTTCTGTCTTTTAGACGCCGGTTGAAAGGATCTTCTTCATCTTCAGAATCGCCGTCGTCTATCATACAGAAGATGGAAAGGATCTCAAGTGTTGCCATGATAGTGAAATTTTGCTAAGTATGATGATAAGAATCCATCGGAAGAGAGGGAAATAAACATCGAAAATTTCACATTACACGACCGACAAAAGATACCTTTTTTAGTCCGTTTGTACTACCTTTTTTAGTCGGAGAAAGAGGAGGCAGATACCAATTTTTGTCGGTTGTATCATGGGTATCGACGAATTCCTTATTCCAAAAATGAGCATGAATATGGGAAGAGTTTTTAGCGCACAGATATCTGTGTCAACAATTTTCATTCCCGAATACACACATTGATGCCATGGGACACAGATATTCTGTGTTTTCGGGAATGACCCAATAGAATCGACCGAGGTGCAAAGAATACCGGTATGTACTCGTACCGAGGTGCGAAGAAGAAACCAACCGAGGTACGAAAGAAGAAACCAACCGAGGTGCGAAGTACCAGTAGTACCGTAGGGTACGTACGGTAATGTACCGTAGAATGGACAGAGGTGCCCTAACCCTAATCCAACCCTAAAAAAGTGAGTCCTTGTCAGTTTTACACCCTAATTTGCAATTAGAAAATAGAAAATGTGATATTTTGTGTGATTAGTCCATGAATATTGTTCCTGTTATGGGTGAGATGAATCATGAAAGAAACAGAAGTGAGTTATCTGTCATAGTTTGTGTGTCACCACCTAATGAGTGCATTTGGGTACTGGATTTGGAGGAAAAATACACACTAGTTTGCAATTAAAACATAGAAAATCCAATATTTTGTGTGATTAGTCCATGAATATTGTTCCTGTTATGGATAAGTTGAATCATGAAAGAAACAGAAGTGAGTTATCTGTCATAGTTTGTGTGTCACCACCTAATGAGTGCATTTGGGTACTGGATTTGGAGGAAAAATACACACTAATTTGCAATTAGAAAATAGAAAATCTGACATTTAGTGTGATTAGCCCATAAATATTGTTCCTGTTATGGGTGAGATGAATCATGAAAGAAACAGAAGTGAGTTATCTGTCATAGTTTGTGTGTCACCACCTAATAAGTGCATTTGGGCACTGGATTTGGAGGAAAAATACACACTAATTTGTAATTAGAAAATAGAAAATCCAATATTTAGTGTGATTAGTCCATGAATATTGTTCCTGTTATGGGTGAGATGAATCATGAAAGAAACAGAAGTGAGTTATCAGTCATAGTTTGTGTGTCACCACCTAATAAGTGCATTTGGGTACTGGATTTGGAGGAAAAATACACACAAATTTGCAATTAAAAAATAGAAAATGTGATATTTTGTGTGATTAGCCAATGAATATTGTTCCTGTTATGGATAAGTTGAATCATGAAAGAAACAGAAGTGAGTTATCAGTCATAGTTTGTGTGTCACCACCTAATAAGTCCATTTGGGTCCTGGATTTGGAGGAAAAATACACACTAATTTGCAAGTAGAAAATAGAAAATCAGATAATTTTGTGTGATTAGTCCATGAATATTGTTCCTGTTATGGGTGAGATGAATCATGAAAGAAACAGAAGTGAGTTATCAGTCATAGTTTGTGTGTCACCACCTAATAAGTGCATTTGGGTCCTGGATTTGGAGGAAAAATACACACTAATTTGCAATTAGAAAATAGAAAATCTGACATTTAGTGTGATTAGCCAATGAATATTGTTCCTGTTATGGATAAGTTGAATCATGAAAGAAACAGAGGTGAGTTATCAGTCATAGTTTGTGTGTCACCACCTAATAAGTCCATTTGGGTCCTGGATTTGGAGGAAAAATACACACTAATTTGCAATTAGAAAATAGAAAATCCAATATTTAGTGTGATTAGTCCATGAATATTGTTCCTGTTATGGGTGAGATGAATCATGAAAGAAACAGAAGTGAGTTATCTGTCATAGTTTGTGTGTCACCACCTAATAAGTGCATTTGGTTACTGGATTTGGAGGGAAAATACACACTAATTTGCAAGTAGAAAAAAGAAAATCTGACATTTAGTGTGATTAGCCAATGAATATTGTTCCTGTTATGGATAAGTTGAATCATGAAAGAAACAGAAGTGAGTTATCTGTCATAGTTTGTGTGTCACCACCTAATAAGTCCATTTGGGTCCTGGATTTGGAGGAAAAATACACACTAATTTGCAATTAAAAAATAGAAAATCCAATATTTTGTGTGATTAGTCCATGAATATTGTTCCTGTTATGGGTGAGATGAATCATGAAAGAAACAGAAGTGAGTTATCTGTCATAGTTTGTGTGTCACCACCTAATAAGTGCATTTGGGTACTGGATTTGGAGGAAAAATACACACTAATTTGCAATTAGAAAATAGAAAATCTGACATTTAGTGTGATTAGCCCATAAATATTGTTCCTGTTATGGGTGAGATGAATCATGAAAGAAACAGAAGTGGGTTATCTGTCATAGTTTGTGTGTCACCACCTAATGAGTGCATTTGGGTCCTGGATTTGGAGGAAAAATACACACTAATTTGCAATTAAAAAATAGAAAATGTGATATTTTGTGTGATTAGTCCATGAATATTGTTCCTGTTATGGATAAGTTGAATCATGAAAGAAACAGAAGTGGGTTATCAGTCATAGTTTGTGTGTCACCACCTAATGAGTGCATTTGGGTACTAAGAATTTTCAACAACACAATGTTACATGGGGAGAGAAATCTTGCTACTGCCATAACTTTGCTTCCAGAGGGAGTTAGAACATTCTAGAGGTACCAGCGCCCATCTACATGCATGGTAGATACCGATCGAGCTATCTATCGATCCAAACGATTGGCAGGGGGCCTTTCGCTAGAACAATTTGTGTAAATTATCTAAGAATTTTCAAGAACAAAATGTGACATGGGGAGACCAATCTTGCTACTGCCATAACTTTGCTTCCAGAGGGACTTAGAACATTCTAGAGGTATCAGTGCCCATCTTCATGCACGGTAGACGCCGATCGAGCTATCTATCGATTCAGTGAACCGGCAGGGGGGCTCTCGCTACCACGTTTCGTGTGCATTATGTAAGAATTTCAAGAACAAAATGTGACATGGGGAGAGAAATCTTGCTACTGCCATAACTTTGCTTCTAGAGGGAGCTAGAACATTCTAGAGGTATTAGCGCATCTACATGCATGGTAGATGCCGATCGAGCTATCTATCGATTCAAACGATTGGCAGGGGGGATATTATCTGTATACAATGGTATACCGATACCAGGCAGGCGCACGATTCATATCACGACACTCTATATGAATATCCATGGGCGATCGAAGCCAGCCAGCTCGATCGCTCATTTTATCTGTTAAGTTTCCATCCATTTTCGTAAAGTATTAATCCATTCATAATTATCACTCCTACTCAAAGTCTACCCCTAGTGTGTTACATAGCCTTCATGAAGTTCGAGAGAAACAAGGCCGAGCCATGTGTCTTCTTCAAATGGGAAGAAGGATATTTGGTAGTGTTCCTACTGTGGGTCGACGACTGTTGTGTGTCAGAACCCAAGCAGTTGGTAAAGAAATCGATTGGAGAATTCACGGGACTGTTTGATTGCAAGGATGAAGGAGAATTAAAGGAGTATGTTGGTTGTAATGTGGAACGGACTGCCAAGTGGATAAGACTCCCTCAACCAGTAAAGATACAGAGATTCCAAGACGAGTTTGGTGCGGCCGGTGATGGGGGCCCTCATAAGAGAGCTCCGAAGACACCAGCCGAGCCGGGAAGTGTATTGGAATTTGACAAGGAAACTGAAGAGTCCCTGGAGCCAGCAAAGCAATTCAAGTACAGATCTGGCGTTGGAATTCTCTTACACATGATGAGGTGGAGCCGGCCAGACATATTGAACGCAGTAAGGGAATTATCGCGATACATGCAGCAAGCCTCTCTAAAGGGTTATAGAGCATTGTATCGAGTGAGTACTGAATTACATTGTCAGTACAAAAGAAATTGGGTATATGCTAATTATCGCGATACATGCAGCAAGCCTCTCTAAAGGGTTATAGAGCTTTGTATCGAGTACTGAATTACATTGTCAGTACAAAAGAAATTGGGTATATGCTAAAACCAAATGAACCGGGAAGCTGGGATGGCAAAGCAGACAGGCTATTTGTGATTTCCGGGAAATGTGACTCAGAATATGCAAAACACTCAAGCAGAAGGAGTGTAAATTCTGGTATCACATATCTGGAGGGGGCACCAGTCAAACAATTCAGCAAGATGATGCCGATAGTGGCCTTGTCTACAACAGAGGCCAAATTGTATTCAGCAGTGCTAAACATACAGGATATGATGTTTGTCTATCGAATACTGATACAGATGAGATTGCAAGTGAAGTTGCCAATGACTTTGTGGTGTGACAACCAAGGAGCTGTTGATATCGCTAATAACTGGTCAGTGGGAGGAAGAACCAGGCATATCGGAGTCAAGATGCATTACATTAGGGAACTCAAGTAAAGGGGTTTCATCAATGTGAGATGGGTGTCAGGTGACAACAACACGGCAGATGTTCATACCAAGAATGTCTCCAAGAAGTTGTTTGACAAGTACAGTGCAGAGCAGCTTGTTGGCTAAACAGACTTGTAAACAGGGAAGTGTGTTGGAATGAATCGAACAAGTCGATTTATGGAGACAAATCTTGTTAAGTGGGATTCACTTCAACAAATTGAATGGGTCTAAGTATAACCGCAAATCAGGAAGAGTCACTGAAATCATGAATCTGATTAACAACAGATATCCCTACTAGGGTAGTAGGAAATACCAAAATGGATACAATCGAACCTAAGCCAATAGAAAGCAATCACAGGAACAAGATGTCAAGAGCAAACATTGCTACTACATAAAGAACAATGAAGTCAAAGATATATAAGTTACATGAAGAGTTGTAGATGAACACGAGATAATACATGAGAGGATTGAGTGAGTATTTATTGAATTAAGCAGTCCAAGGAGGCATATTTTCCTAAACAAGTACTAATCAATAGAGAACACTGTTAACGCCTACCAATATTTTCAACCTATTCTAACAATGAACACCGAGCAATGAGCAATGAACAATGAACACTGAGCTCTGAGCACCGAGCAACGAACGATGATGTAACCAATTTGAAACGATACGACGCAACACAACACAATACAATACAACACAATACAACACAACACAACACAACACAATACAACACAATACAACACAATACAACACAATACAACACAATACAACACAATACAACACAATACAACACAACACAGAACCGTGCATGCACAGCAACTCACCCACTACTTGTGCCGTACGAGAGTACGAATAGAAACGTTCCTATCCAAACAAACGTTACTTGCTTTTTGTTGAGCTTCCGTCGGCAGTGCACAGGAAGTTTCTCCTGTCCGAGCCAACCGACAATTATTGTTGCCACTGCAGCCATTTATTTTCCGCAAGACACCACCGTCGGTTCGCTCCGTACTATACCGCGATGGGTTTTAGTTTCGACCTCGATCTCGATTACGAGGAGGAACGGGATTTTCATCGGCAATTGTCGCTGATGATTCTCGCCTTGTCACCGGTCGTAGTCTTGATCTTGCTCGGGTTTCGTCCTCCTACGTACGGAAAGCACGTTGAGATCTCGACAACAACAACAACAACAACAACAACAGCTACTACGAAACAAACACAAAAGCCGAACCCGAGCAAACCGAACCCATCGCGACGTGGAAACGAGGACCAGCTCTCCGCCTCTCTTCCACAGGACACCGGAGAAAAAAAAGACGGCGATGCCGTCGACCCTATGGAAACTGAAACCAACAATGCATCATTGTCGCTGAGAAGACGACGGCAGTCGTTACGAAACGACGACGGGGCGTTGGTAGCTGGCGACAAAGACGGCGGCAGTGGCAGCGGCGACGACAACGACAATGACGATGACGATGACAGCGGAAAGATCAAAGATCCACGAGAACAACAAAACAAAAACAAAAACAACAGCAGTCTGCGAAAAAACACTGGCTGGGTCCGCTCCTACCAACAAGGTGGTCCTGGGTCGTCTTCGAATCACCGTGCTGCATTTGGGTGATTCTTTGTGTGTGGGACCATTATCGGAATGCGAATCCGAGTCCCGAGACCGAGAGCGAGATCTTCACAACAGCAGCAACAATAGCAACAACGACCGGGAACACGAACAACACCCTCCCGGTAGCCAACCAAATTTTGCTCGGATGGTTCTTTCTTCACTATTGTTATCGGTCGATTTGGTATCCCTTGGTGCTGATGAAACCGACCACCAGGGACAAAGGAATGCCACTGGGCATTGTCGTGATAGCTTGGTGCTACTGTACCGTGAACGGCTATCTACAAGCCCGGGATCTGACCAGGTTTCGGCGGATACAACTCACAACACCTCGATTCGGGTTGGGGATGTTACTGGCGTTGATTGGATTTTACATCGTGGCCACGTCCGATCACACACTGGTAACCCTCAAGGCACAGCAGGAACAGAAACGAAAGCAGTCGCAGTCGCAGTCACAGTCACGCACTCCACAACCACGAACACGAACACGAACACGAACACAACACGCGCCATCCGGGTCTGCGTCGCGTGCGCAGTTGCAGTGTCGTCGCCAACGCCATCGCCACAGACACCACTACGCCATTCCCCGCGGTGGATGGTTCGAATGCGTCAGCTCGCCCCACTATTTCGGAGAATTGGTAGAATGGACGGGGTTTTTCGTGGCCACCAATGGGTCCCTGGCGAGCCTTTCCTTTGTGGTTTGGACGGCATCCAATCTGGCCCCGAGGGCATTGCAGACGCACCGGTGGTACCTCGACACGTTTGTCGGGGACAACGACGACAACGACGACGACGGGTGTGGTGGCGACAGAACGGGCGAGACAGATTATTCCAAACTAGGGGCGCAAAGCCATTATCCCGGGGGTGTTGTGATTGATGCAAGGTGGTGAGCGTCAAAGACAAACACCTAGTATCGAATAGGAGAACCAGGCTTGCACAAACGAAAATAAAGAATCGTCACAAAAACTACGCTTTGGATCTATCATATTATTATATCATTATTCATTGTAGACATGGTTGTTGTGATCACTACTATATATATAATATTGTTTCTGTTACAAATAATAATACTGTTTGGTAGTTTGAGTTTGCCTTTGGCTGTAGCACACGCGCACACGTGCACGCACGCAACGATGCGGTAAGATACGCATCCGACCAACAACCTCTTCTCCGTTCCCATAACCAAAAAGAAGCCTTCGCTGCTGTTATCACTTACTCGCTATAATGCATGTATTTGCCACCCACGGTAGCTGACTTCAGGGAATGGTTTTACTGATTTCGGTTGCGCTTGACTCACTTCCGTCTTTGGAGGAGTCGTCATCGTCGTCGTCGTCATCATCATCTGAAGGGTGCAACATATCGAGGACGTTGAAAATAAAGTTATAGGCCGATGTGACGATATTGATAAGAGCGGCATCTGTCATTTCACCCTTGGAATACGTCACCAAGGCCGAAAGAGTGAATTGGGGGATATCCTCAAAAATAGTTTCGAGAGCCAGAATACTGTCCAGTCGCTTGGCGATGTTCCAGTAAACCGTATCGCGCTTTCCGTTCTTGATTCGCGCCACCCGCCTTGAGCTTGTGCTTGGGAAAGAAGCCCTTGATAAGAAGAGAAATCAATGTCAACATTCCCATGATGCACGCTAAGACGAAAAAGAAAAAAACGATGGGCTGGTAGGTCTCCACAATCTCTGGATGAGTATCCTCATGGACTTCCTTAAAAAACTGGTAATCACCAATGATATTGATCACCGAAGCGGTACCGGTTTTGACCAACGGGATCCAATTTTTGAGTTGCTCTCTGCTCTGCTTCTTAGCGGCCGTCATCTCCTTCTTATAGGCTCTATCTGCGGTCATGGTGGCGGATTCGCTGGTTAGTTCGTGAATTGCTTGTTTTTACAAAACTTTTCAAAAGTGAGACAAATTCGAGTCGGTACCGGTACGGTACGGTACACACTGTTGGCAATTTACATCATAATAGAAGTAATGCGATACTACGAATCCGACAACAAAATTGAGACAGACGCTTTTTGCAACCAAAATGAAACCAATTTACATCGAGTTTGCATCCAATTCTTGGTACAAAGTAAGATCTTACTGCGCAATCCAATTAATTTAGTTACTTAGCCAGCCTTAGTATTTTTGAAGAATGCCTCAATTGTTGTCGGATTCGTAGAAATACGAGGTACGTACCGGTAGGAGTATTATTCAAAATCGAAGTGCAAGCAAACTTATGTTGCTATCAATAGTTGTAAGATTACGGTACCGGTAATACGCGAGGTAAGAAAAATCTTACTCCGAGTAATACTGGTCTGGCAATTCTTGACAAAAGATCTGTATCTTTCTTCTGATGTACGGGTATCATAGTAGATTTGTACCAAAAATCGCTTATCGGTAACAAACGGTACTAAGTAAATGCAACCAGACGTCAAAAATATCTGTCTGCATCTTTCTTCTCCTGTAATAGTACGGTACGACTACTAATCTTACGGTGGACCCCACGATATTTGGATTTGTTTGGAACAAAAACAGTGATCGCGCATCACTAAATCTAAGATCATACAGAATCCCAGAAGAACTATCCGTACGAGTAATTACTTATGCTTACCGGTAACAGACGTACTAGATGCAAGCAGACGCCAAAAGCCTCTGGGCCCTGAAAGTAGAAGATGAATTTTCATATCCTTTAGAAGAAGGTGAATTTTTGCTTAGCGAAAAACCTGAAAAATGTATCGTGTGTAACTAGTGTTTAGATGAAGCGGGAGAGGAGCGCTTGTACCGTACGTGAGTCGTACGCGTTATTCGCTACTCAGTACTACACTATCATTGAGAGAAACACTTCGAATTGTTTCGCTGTTTGCGTGTACCGGTATGTGTGGATTTTATGCTGTCTGTACGTACGTACCGTTCTGTATGGCTGGATGCATGTTTAACATAATGTAAATCATTGTTGTTTGACACCTCCTTTCGCTATTGACACCCGCTTCTTCCGAGGACCTCAACTTTCCATTTAAAAGGTACGGTACTATATGTAACTACCCCTCCTCCGTTTTGGTTGGCAAGACTCATCCCCTCTCTAAAGAAAAATTTGAGGCGCGCGTGCCGAGAATTTTTCTTTAGATAGGGGATGAGTCGTGCCAACCAAACGACTCCGAGTAGTATCTGGGGGGGGAGTTTTCTTTAGGGTGTTTCTTTTCCGAGGGCGCAGCCCTCGGAAAAGGAAAAGGAACACCCTAAAGAAAACTCCCCCCCCAGATACTACGAGGAGGAGTGCAAGGAGGAGGGGTAGTTAGGTATGTAATACCATGGTCGTAAGGGAGAGCACAAAGGGAAGGAGGGGGGAGCTTTTGCTTGCTATCGAGCGTCGGTTGCTTGTTGTTGCTGCTGTTGGGGGGGGGCTTCTTGTTGCTAGTGAGCGTTGCTCTTTGTTGCTGTTTCGCGGGGGGACAACGATAAACCTGCTCTCGCTCTTTGTTGCTGTTTCACGGGGGGACAACGATAAACCTGCTCTCCCCACAGTCCACCGTGTTGTATGTGTGAAAAATTACTTTAGTACCCATTTTTTGGTACTAAAGTACTTTTTGGGACTCCGTGTTAATCCAATCAAAAAGTATTTTTAGACTATTTTCACACACAACTCCGTGTGTTGAACAAGTCAGGACTTGTTCAACACACGGAGTTGTGTGTGAAAATAGTCTAAAAATACTTTTTGATTGGATTAACACGGAGTCCCAAAAATTAATGTAGTACCGTACGGTAGGATCTAGTAGAATCCCTACTAAAATTACTGTACCGTACGGTAGGATCTAGTAGAATCCCTACTAAAATTACTGTACCGTATGGTAGGATCTAGTAGAATCCCTACTAAACCCTGGATTTTGGAAAATTCCCCGTACAGTAGGATCTAGTAGTATCTCTACTAGGTCCTGGATTTTAGAAACTTAATCACGCATATATTTTCAGCCGTTAATACCGTTCAAAAGTATTTTTAGTGTTTTGTCTTAAGTAACTTAGTATTTTTAAGCTTTTGTCACATACCAACTCCGGGTGTTGTTGAGCAATATATATGGCAAAGAGGGAACTAACGCGGGATATGCAATAGCAACAGGGATTTCGCCAACTCCGGGTGTTGTTGAGCAATATATATGGCAAAGAGGGAACTAACGCGGGATTAGCAATAGCAACAGGGATTTCGCGCATTTGATTCCTTCACATTGTGTAGAATCAAGTAGAATCTCTACTGCAACCTTGATTTTCTGCTGTTTTCCCCCGTTAAAATTCATTATTTCAAAATCAACCACTTTGCAAAAGCAATTTGCAAAAGCAACTCCCTCCCCCCCCCCCCCCCCCCCCCCCGACCATGGGAATATACCCTTTTCGCTGCTTCCTATCCTACTAGCTAGCTAGTATTACAACAACAAGCAACCCATTCTATTACACTGTATGTCATTGCCGGTCCTTTGTTTGCCGGAAGGTGAGTCGTTGTCGTCAACAGTCATTTGTTTATTCCTATCTCACGACACTCTTCTTGCTGCTCCTTTTTTACTTTTGACCATGGGAATAGCTCCTTTCAGCAACCATGGTTTGAACTGTACCACCTCGACGAAAGAGCAAGGCTCCAGCTCCCCCGAATCAGTCTTCTGCTCCAGCTAACAAAGATCTTTGGTCTCGGACTCGGTCGGTCATTTACGGACGCAACAACAACAGCAACAACAACCCAAGGTCGATCTATAGCAGCCAGGAAGTCTACGAGGATCTTTGGTAGCTTCTTCTTCAATCCTGGCGGTTGCTCCTTTGGCGCAAACTGTTGCTGATACTGAAGACGTTGATAGTACTGCTGCTGCTGCTGCTGCTGGACCGTTCGTTTCTGAAGGCTACGTCATTCGTACTCAAAGTACAAGCACTGTGCTGCTCCGATGTAGGGGATTGGTGTATCCATTGCGTTTGAATTACAATCACTGTCTTGGATCATCGCAATCGATACGAGGATTGACGATTCCAGCGGCGATACAAGACGCGTCCTCGTCATTTCTCGCTCCGGCATCAAAACTACAAGCGCACGAGCTACAAGCTCTGATTTTGGCCCCAACAGCCTCAATATTCATCTTGAGTTGCTCTCTAGCAAAAAATATGTCTACAAAGTAATTCTAGCTCTTTTTTTGGCATATACCCTGGTCCCTACTCTGCTGTGTATTAGTCTGTTCTGGGAGTATCGAAAAGAGTTCTAGGTGAATAGTGCGCAGAATACGACTGGAAATCACGGTAGCTACAGCAGAGGCAGCACCGAGCAGTAGTAACACTACTACTAGAAATCACGTACCACTTCTACCTATTCTACGTACCACTCACACGGAGTAATTCACAAATTACCAAAGTATCAACCCATTATCAGAGCAGAAAACACTACTAGTATTTGTGTAGGAATTCTACGGCATATTTTCGAAATTACTTTAGTATCATGCCATCATTGTCAGAGCAGAAAACACTACTAGAAATCGTGTAGCAATTCTACGGCATATTTTGAAAATTACTAAAGTACCACCGAAGTTACAAAAGTAACACCCCCTCCTCTGCACCTTTTTCGCGCCCGTTGAGTCTGTTTTAACCCTGTGAGTCCCTTTTATTTTTTCTTACTTAGGCATCGATTTTGCGAGTGCACGTGCTCTCCCGTACGAGCCATGGTGTTACAAATGTAACACCATGGCTCGTACGGGAGAGCACGTGCACTCGCAAAATCGATGCCTAAGTAAGAAAAAATAAAAGGGACTCACGGGGTTAAAACAGATTCAACGGGCGCGAAAAAGGTGCAGAGGAGGGGGTGTTACTTTTGTAACTTCGGTGGTACTTCAGTAATTTCCAAAATATGCCGTAGAATTGCTACACGATTTCTAGTAGTGTTTTCTGCTCTGACAATGGCATGATACTAAAGTAATTTCGAAAATATGCCGTAGAATTCCTACACAAATACCAGTAGTGTTTTCTGCTCTGATAATGGGTTGATACTTTGGTAATTTGCGAATTACTCCGTATGAGTGGTACTACGTAGTCGTTTAGGTAGAAGTGGTACGTGATTTTCTAGTAGTAGTGTTACTCAGTGCCTCTGTAGCTAGTACCGTACGGTAGTAGAATTTTCTGTCGTACTATTCTGAGCACTATTCACCTACCGGTACTGTAGCACTCTTTTTGATATTCCCAGAACAGACTAATACACTGCAGAGTAGGGACCAGAGTATATGCCAAAAAAGGAGCTAGAATTAGTCTGTAGACCTATCCCTTGCTAGAGAGCAAGTCACGATGAATATTGAGAGGAGGGGGGATGCGTCTTGCTGTATCGCAGCTCGTCGTATCGCGGTTGACATCAATCCTCGTATTGCTGCTCATAATTCAAATGCCATGGATACACCAGTTCCCCATATTGGAGCAGCACAGTAGTACTTGTAGTTCGGATGCCACGGCGAGAGTAGCAGTGACAGCACATGGTTCAGATGTCTGTAGACCTATTTCTTGCTAGAGAGCAACAAGTTGTGATGAATATCAAGGCTGTTGGGCGGACCGGGTACAAGGGGGAGGACCTTGTTGTATCGCAGCTCGTCTCGCCGCTGGAATCAATCCTCATATCGCTGCTCAATGCCATGGTAGTTTGGGTGCCGGGGCGAGAGTAGTAGCGACAGCATGTACTAGGTCGGACGCCGTGAATACACCACTCCCCTAGATTGGAGCAGGAGGAGGTGGAGGGTTCTTCTTCTTGTTATAGGGGCGGGTTTCTCAATGAAGAATTCCTTGCTGCTACAGACCGTCGTTGGGTTGTTGTTGTTGCGTATCATGTCCACGGTACTAGACTTGTCATTGTCCTCACTGTTGCTATTCTCATCGTCAGAGCAAAACAAAGGAGTGTGGTGGTGCTTGTAGTTCGGACGCCAGAGCAAGAATACACAGTTCCCTAGATTGGAGCAGCTGAAAGGACCTATTCCCATGGTCAAAAGCAAAAAGAAGCAGCATGGTGAGTGAATGAATAAAGAAATAACAACAACGACGACAAATCAAACAAAAACAGCCTGATCATCTCCCCCCAGCAAACAAAGGACCCGCAACGACTTACAGTGTGATAGAATGGGCTCTTGCTCTTGTAATAAGAAAGGAAGTATTCCCATGGTCAAAAGCAAAAAGAAGAAGAGTGTCGTGAGATAGGAATAAACAAATGTGACGAATGACTGTTGACGACGACAACGACGGCGAATCAAATCAAATCAAATCAAATCAAATCGAAACAACATCTTCCCCTCCAAGCAAACAAAGGCCTGGCAATGACTTACATTGTGATAGAATGGGTTTCGTGTTGTTGTAATAGGATAGAAAGCAGTGGAAAGGGTCTATTCCCATGGTCGGGGGAGGGGGGGGGGGGGGGGGGGGGGGGGGGGTTGCAAAGTGGTTGATTTTGAAATAGTGAATTACAATGCGGAAAAAACAGCAATAAATCAAGGTTGTAGTAGGGATTCTACTTGATTCTACACAAGTGTCAAGGAATCAAATAAGCGAAATCCCTGTGCTGCTGCCGCTGTTGCTAATCCCGCGTTAGTTCCCTCTTTGCCATATGTATTGCTCAACACCCGGAAAAGTTACTTAGGGTAAAACGCTTAAAAATACTTTTGACTGGTAAGAACGGCTGAATATATATGGATGTAGTAGGGATTCTACTAGATCCTACTGTACGGGGAAAAACCGCCAAATAGGTTTCTAAAATCCAGGATCTAGCTACTAGTAGTAGGGATTCTACTAGATCCTACTGTGCGGGGAAGTTTCTTAAATCAGGATTCAGTAGGGATTGTACTAGATCCTACCGTACGATACCATAATTTTTCGCACTCCGTGTTAATCCAATCAAAAAGTATTTTTAGAATATTTTCACACACAACTCCATGTGTTGAACAGGTACTTACTTGTTCAACACACGGAGTTGTGTGTGAAAATATTCTAAAAACACTTTTTGATTGGATTAACACGAAGTCCGAAAAATTACTTTAGTACCGTTTTCCCATACTAAAGTAATTTTTCACACATACAACACGGTAGACTGCGGGGAGAGCAGGTTTATCCTTGTCCCCCCCGCGAAACTGCAGCAACAAAGAGCAACGATCGATAGCAACAAGAAGCCCCCCCCCCCCAACAGCAGCAACAACAAGCAACCGACGCTCGATAGCAAGGAAAAGCTCCCCCCTCCTTCCCTTTGTGCTCTCCCTTACGACCATGGTATTACATACCTAACTACCCCTCCTCCTTGCTCTCCTCCTCGTAGTATCTGGGGGGAGAGTTTTCGCCGGGGGCCCTCGTAAAAAGGAAGCATCCTAAAGAAAACTCCCCCCCCCCAGATACTACTCGGAGTCGTTTGGTTGGCACGAATCAACCCCCTATCTAAAGAAAAATTCTCGGCGCGCGCGCCTCGAATTTTTCTTCAGAGAGGGGTTGACACGTGCCAACCAAAACGGAGGAGGGGTAGTTACATATAGTAATTTCGAAAATATGCCGTAGAATTCCTACACAAATACTAGTAGTGTTTTCTGCTCTGATAATGGATTGATACGTCGGCAACTCCGGGGTACATAATTAAGAATATGAGTAGAAGTGGTACGTGATTTTCTAGTAGTAGTGTTACTCGGAGCCTCTGTAGCTACCGTACGAGACGGTACTACTAGTAGAAATTTCGGTCGTGATTTCCAGTCGTATTCTGAGCACTCTTCACCTACCACGACTACTTTTGATACACCCAGAACACCAGACTAATACACAGCAGACAAGGGGCCAGGGTATATGTCAAAAAAGACATAGAATTAGTCTGTAGACCTATTTCTTGCTAGAGAGCAAGTCATGATGAATATTGAGTCTGCTGGTGGGTGGACCGGGTACAAGGGGGAGGACGCGTCTTGTTGTATCAAAGCTCGTATTGCCGCTGGAATTAATTGGACGAGCAATGCATTGTTCGTAGCTCATCCCCTAGACTGACGGACGACGGCGTGGATACACCAGTCCCCTAGATCATAGCAGCGCAGCGCCCTTTCCGCAGCGACCGGTCCAGAAGCAGCAGTAGTAGTTAGCGCCGTAGGAGCGACCTCAAAGAAGAAGGAACCAACGGCGCTGAAGAAGCACCGGGCAGAAAGAGGAAAGGTCCGCCGGGCGTGCTTCTTGTTCCTCTTTTCAGCATTGCCAGTTGGATATCCAGAAGGAGGGGGGTTGGTCTTCTTACTATTATAGGGGTTTCTCAATGAAGAATTCCTGTCTGCTACAGACCGACGTTGGGTTGTTGCTGTTGTTGTTGCGTCCGTAAATGACTGACCAAGTCCGAGACCAAAGATCTTTAGCTGGAGCAGAAGATCGATTCTGGGGAGCTGGAGCCTTGCTCTTTCGAGGTGGTACAGTTCAAACCATGGTTGCTGAAAAGAGCTATTCCCGTGGTCAAAAGCAAAAAAGAAGCAGAAGAGTGTCGTGAGATAGGAATAAACAAGTCACTGTTGATGCTGACGCCGGCGCCGACGACGCCTCCGCCTAATCAAATCAAATCAAATCAAATCAAATCAATGGAATAAAATGAAATGAAATCAAATCAAAACACCATCTCACCCTTCCAGCAAACAAAGGACCGGCAATGACTTACAGATAGAGTGGGTTGCTCGTTGTTGTAATAGAATAGGAAGCAGCGGAAAGGGTCTATTCCATGGTCGGGGAGTGGGGGGGGGGGGGGGGGGGGGGAGTTGCTTTTGCAAATTGCTTTTGCAAAGTGGTTGATTTTGAGATAATGAATTTCAACGGGGAAAAATATTAAATTACTTCCACATACGTACTCATGAAATTTATTTGTTCTTCTTTTCGAGCTATGTGACACACTTGATCACGTACAAGAAGATGGGGCATATTAAATTCCTTTCATACGAATGTAAGGGAACCACAGGCAGGTACTTAAACTTACGTAGATTCCTACGTAATTTACAGTACTACAGCTGGAGTGGTACGATAATACCAATCGAGTCATATGCACCTCTGTAAGCGAGATTGGAGTATCTCTGTAAACAGGATCGAGTCATATGCACCTCTGTAAGCAAGATTGGAGTATCCCTGTAAGCAGGATTGGAATATTCTTCTCGAAGACCGAATGACCGGGAAGGCCCATTTCCTTTCTGTTTTCACGATCGAAGTTTGATACTTAAGATCGGAAGCATCGAAGTTCGATACTTAAGATCGGAAGCAAGGTTCCTTTTGTTTTCATGACCAAAACAAAGTGAATTGCCTGGTTCCGGTATAGCCATTTTGATACTTCCAATCATGTGTTTCGATACTCATGATCAAAAGGGAGGTTCGAAGAAGCTTCTTCTTGTAACAGCTGTTTCGATGATCACGATTAGAAGGAAGCTTCTCATGATAGCATGTGATTCTACAGTGCTGTACGATTAGGTGTACTGTATTCATCACTGCACTAAAAGAGATATCATGCTCTCCAGCAAGAATACTCTCTTATCTTATACTTTTAACATTCAACTGATTTATATCCCAAAATTCACACTAGTTGCTATCAACCACCTGTAATCTACATTACTAAGGTCTGTCTTGCTGTATCTGAATAAGTTCACAGTAAGAAGAGATCTGGCGTTTCCATAGTCTCGCCTGTAGTCCAATTATCCGTTGCCGAAAGTATCCAACCACAATTGTCACGCGTAGAGTACAATTGTTTGTCTACTAACACACTAACGCAGCGTTGCTGTTCTTCAGAAGCCTTTGAATCAGACTCTCAATGAATCGGATTAAAAAGGAAAATAATAGATTAACAGTCGCAAGCTCAAAGGCAGCTTGCATAAGAAGAACTGCTGCAACCAATCCGAACCGCCGCAACCAATCGGACAGCAGATCATCGAACGATCGACTATGGCCGACGATCGATAGTTCTCTGATCCGATTACACACAACAAAGACCATCAACGGACAAGCCGTTTGTCTTTAATAGAAGGCCATTGCATTGGACACGCCAATAGCAATCTCTCCATCCAAGAATCTCACCTCCACCAGATTCCAATTCCCCCGTGTCGCGATCTCATCATTACCAAGATACTGACACCCCATCAACATTTACAATGCTTACGATTTGATTCCAGGAACAATCACCTTCTTGATACACAAGAGTCTACTACGATTGACGATCACCGATTGACCGAATTTTTGTTGCGCAAAACCAGAACAACAGAAAAGACAACGATTTTCGAGAACAACAACAACAACAACCATCCTATTGTCTTTTGCAAACTCGTTCTTACGATCGATTCTTTGCTGCCGACGCCAACGCCAACGCCAACGCCGACAGTGATAACGTATTCGCCGACAACATCGTTTTGCAACTACCATCGCTCGATTATTCACGGTACGCTCGCTTATTTGCCGCCAACTCCTCTGCTGACAATCGCCGACGCTATTTGTTATCAACGCCGCCGCCACCAACGACGACAATCCGATTAAACGAATTTTCATCGCTTCACCACTTCACCGACCCGTCATATCTCATCGAAAACGACTTTCCCTCATTATTCCAGATTTACCGGTACCATCCTGGTCCTCTATCTCCCAATATTGATGGAGATATCGTCCATTCTCCTTGGTACAACAGGAACAACACGATGTTTGTCAACAACGACAGTAAACAAGTTTTCGTCGCTTCGCCACCTCGCCACTTCAACGGCTCATCGTATCTCATCGAGAACGATTCCCCCTCAGTATTCTGGACATACCGGTGCCATCCTGGTCCTCTATCTCCCAATATTGACAGAGATATCAAATTTTCTCTGACAAACAACAACAAACGGCAGTAACAAATTTTTGTCGCTTCGCCATGTCCATTCACCAATCCAACATGTCAGATTCCGATCTCAAGTTACTGTTTCCATCATTTGATTTGAAACTTGCACACGTCCTACATGCAACACTGGATGTTCCTCAAGAAGCATGCGACCACATTTGTGAGGCTCTCATTGTAGCAGGAGCAACCACCTGGAATCGATTCATTTGTGAAATTTATGAATATGGTTATATTGTTGGCCTAGAATACCAAGCTCAGACCGGCTCCGGTTCTATCAGTATCAAAGATCAACACACGTTAACTACCTTGGTTGATCTTACAAATGATATCATTCCCCAAGCTGGCTGTCACTGGTACGACCACAACCAGTACACACGGGACGTTTTCCTTGCATTTTGTGATGCGCGCGACCAGCATCCTGAACTGACTGCTGTTCCAACCAAGGCTAATCCTGCTATTCTGGCATCACAACCCAGCATACAAGCTCAACCTTGCCTGACAAAACCACCAGTCTTACTACCGGTGTCATCACCAGCACCTGTTCTCGTCAGACCTCCAGCACCTGTTTCTGTTACACCTCAAGCATCTGCTTCCTTCCCATCGCAAGCATCTAATCCTGCTTGCAAAGCGCCTGCCATTTCTACTATTGCCAACAATGGGAACCTGATTGGATCTCCTGAAACGCATGGGTTAGCCCGTCCCAATACTGATCTCGTCCCTGCTTCCACAAGTACTCCATCCTACACTTGGACTTACTTCCCCCGCACTGAATCAGTTCGTCAGAAGAATTGTCTCCTCAACCATTCCTACTGTCCACCCGGACACTCCATCTGGTGATGCCTCTCATACTACTCCAAAGCGTCACTCCCCACGTCCTTCCCCTAAGCCTTCAGCTACAACATGGATGTTTCATCCAAAATCTGCCACTGTGACATTTCGCCGGTCACCCAAGCAATTTTCTTCACACAAGCTTAGTACTTCTATTCCTTTGTTGCAACTTCCACCATCTGGGGCATTTTCTAAGGATAGCGCCGTTTCAAGTTCAGTTCATGCCAAGGATATTAGTGCAGTTCCACACTCAGTCCATGTCTATTCACAGCGTGGTGCGTCTTCCTGCCAAGTTCCAAAGCCTACTTATGAGGCATATTCCTTGACCTTCGACTTGCCTGCTGCGTACATCACCAAACGGCACCGTGATGCTATCAAGCTCAAGCTGTACCACCTACATGCTACCTTGTTGCTTGCTAATTGGCTTTATGATGCTGTCACCTGACATCCCCATTTCGATTATGATTCAACTTTATCCATCGATTCCTACTATGATTCGATTCGTTTGATCCCTCGATTCCTACTATGATTCGATTCCTTTCAAGTTGGTATCTACAGTCACTTGATTTATACAATCACAGTCTTCGTACTTGATTCTCAAGACACGGTTGATTCTACTACATCTTCATTCCGGATATCGTGTTGTCTTACTAGTCTTTCTGACTATCTTGCAGGGGCATTTCTTCTATGCAAGCCAGCCATCATGACTATTTACACGTATCGCCTCCACGGTTCAATCCAAGATAGGTATCTACTGTTGACATTGCTCAATATGGGTCATGTTTGGATTCCTCTAAATCGATCGCTTTCCTACGATTTGATCATATTCCATGATCAATCGATTTCTACAATCGAATCCAAACTCTGATCCAATACCAATGCTATGAAAATCTACGATCAATCGATCCCTACGTTTTGGGCTTTTCGTTTGCGATTGATCCAATGATTTCAAGTTGGTTACCACGATCAATTAGTTTCTACGATTTGATTGAATTTGATCCATTGCTCAATACGAATCCATTATACGGTGATTCTGCGACTGTTTGAAGGGGTCTGAAACTTGCAGGAGAAGATTGGCGTTTTGGCTATTGAATTGGTTGTTTGTTTATTACATTGAATTATTCTGTTACTAAGATTGTGAGCGGATGAATCCACTCTTTCCTAAGATCACTAAAATTGGTGCATCGGTCTGTTAACACTCCAATGCACACACTAAATCACTAATAATCACATCGACCCGCTAATACTCCGATGTGTTGCACGTGCCCTTGTACCAATGGGCTGTAGGCCTCTACCTTGCGCCCCGTAGAATTGGTACATAAGGGTCTATTTTTAGTAAGAAGGAGAACCGGAATTGGTAAGTGGTAAATTCTCATTCCCACTTCCATTCCCATCTCCATTCATGTTGGTCCATTCCTGTAAAAGCAAGATGACTCGTACGATCGATTCTTATCTCATTCGTGTCTCATTCATTCATTCACGTCTCATTCATTCAATTCATTCGTGTCTCATTCATTCATTCGTGTCTCATTCATTCATTCGTACGAGAAGATTCCTGTAGAAGCAAGATGATTAGTACAATCGAAACCCTCGTTCGATCGACCTCAAACACACTCCCCTGCTTCAAAGGAATCATCTGTCACTCATAGACAAAAATCGAAATTGATCACAGCTCCTTGCATATCACTTTTCTTCTTTGGTTTCCAATTGGGTGGTCGTTGATGCGCATTCCTGTCATCTTCCCAGCACATTACGTCTCTATGGCTTCCACCACATATACTGCACTTGGGACGTCCGTGCTGTCCTCCATTGCTGTTGTTGTTGTTGTTGTTGTTGTTGTTTCCATTGTTGTTGTTGTTGTTATTGCCGGTGCTGCCATTGTTGCCGTTGTCGTTGTTGTCCACTTTCGGGTTGCCTGCTGTGCGTTTAGGACAGTTGAAAGCTTTGTGACCTTTCTCTTTGCACCAGTAACACACCGCATTAGTAGACCACTTGTCTCGTTTGTCCGGCGCCACAATATCAGTCGCCTCAGCACCAAACAAACTCATTTCCTGGGCTTTACCACCCCGGCTTTGGATACTCCGAGCTGAGTCGTACAAACTTTTGGCTTGGACATTGAGAGCTATTAAATTGCTTCCACATACGTACTCACGAAATTTACTTGTTCTTCTTTTCGAGCTATGTGATACACTTGATAACGTTCAAGAAGATGGGGCATATTAAATTCCTTTCGTACGTATGTACGTAATTTACAGTACTACAGCTGGAATGGTACGATAATACCGTTCGCGTCATATGCACCTCTGTAAGCAAGATTGGAGCATCTCTGTAAGCAGGATCGAGTCATATGCACCTCTGTAAGCAGGATTGGAATATTCTTCTATCTAAGGCCGAATGACCGGGAAGGCCCATACTTTCTGTAAACAGGATTGGAATATTCTCATATCTATGGTAAATGACCGGGAAGGCCCATTCTTTCTGTTTTCACGATCAAAGTTCGATACTTAAGATCGGAAGCAAGGTTCTTTTGTTTTCATGACCAAAAAACAAGGTGAATTGCCTGGTTCCGGTATAGCCGTTTGATACCTCCAATCATGTGTTTCGATATTCAAGGAGGTTCGAAGAAGCTTCCTGTAACAGCTGCTTCAGTGATCACGATTAGAAGAAATTCTACAGTGCTGTACGATTAGAAGGAAGCTTCTCATGGTAGCAGTGATTCTACAGTGCTGTACGATTAGCGGTGTACTGTATTCATCACTGCACTAAAAGAGATATCATGCTCTCCAGCAAGATTACTCTCTTAGCTCATACTTTTAACATTCAACTGATTTATATCCCAAAATTCACACTAGTTGCTACCAACTACTTGTAATCTACATACTAAGGTCTGTCTCGCTGCAATCTGAATAAGTCACAGCAAGAGGAGATCTGGCGTTTCCCTAGTCTCGCCTGTAGTCCGATTATCCATTGCCGAAAGTATCCAAACACAATTGTCACGCGTAGAGTACAATCGTTCGTCTACTAACACACTAACACAGCGTTGCTGTTCGTCAGAAGTCCTTGAATCAGACTCTCAACGAATCGGATTCAGAAGGAAAATAATAGATTAACAGTCGCAAGCTCTCAGGCAGCTTGCATAACAATCAGAACAGTCAACGAGAATCCGACAGCAGATCATCGATCCCTGATCCGATTACACACAAAGACACCAATCGGACACGCCGAAGTCTTTATTAGAAGCCCATTGCATTGGACACGCCAATAGCAATATCTCCATCCAAGAATCTCTCACTCGACAGATTCCATTTTCTTCCGCGTCGCAATCCACAGTGAAACAACACCTCGCATTCCGATCCCGACGCCCATTTGATTGTGCTAAGCACTATAAACCACCGACTGCAATTGTTCCATCAATAATTGCCTTATCAGAACCACTCTTACGATGCTTACGATTTGATTCTACGATCAATCACCCTTTTTGATACACAAGAATCTACGATCGATTCTTTGCTACCGCCGACGCCAATAGCGACAACGTATTCACCGACATCGCCCGATTGTTTCTACAACAACAGAAAAGGAAAACGAATTGTTGTGTTTCACCGCTGCGCATCAAGAACAACGACAACAACGGTATCGAATTTTCATCGGTTTTTCGAAGTAATCGAATATCCCCCCGCCAACGAACGACGACAACATCAACAATAACCGATTCGACGATCATTGTTTTCGCCGCCGCACACCAACACGGCAACACCAACAACAATCAAATCTACGATCAATTCTTCGTCACCGACGTGCTTCGTCGCCCTTAGATATCCAATTTTCCTTGACACGAGCTCAAACGTGACGCTATGCACATCCACCAATCCAACATGCCGGACTCCAATCTCAAATCAATGTTCCCATCATTTGATTTGGACCTTGCCCATATCCTACATAACACTCTGGATGTTCCTCAAGAAGCATGCAACCACATCTGTGAAGCTCTCATTAGAGCAGGAGCAACCACCTGGAACCGATTCATTTGTGAAATTTATGAATATGGTTATATTGTTGACCTGGAATACCAAGCTCAGACCGGCCCACGTTCTATCAATATAAAAGATCAACACACATTAACTACATTTGTTGATCTTATAAATGATATCATTCCCCAAGTTGGCTGTTACTGGTATGACCACAATCAGTACACTCGGGATGCTTTCCTTGCCTTTTGTAATGCGCGCAACCAGCACACTGAACTGACTGTTGTTCCAACCAAGGCTAATGCTGCTATTCTGGCGCCACAACCCAGCGTACAAGCTCAATCTTGCCTGATAAAACCACCAGTCTTACTGCCGGTGTCATCTTCGGTATCTGCTTCCGTCAAGCCTCGAGTACCTGTTCTCGTCACGCCTCCAGCACATGTTTCGGTTACAACTCAAGCATCTGTTTCCTTCCCATCTCAAGCACCTAATCCTGCTTGCGAAACGCCTGCCATTCCTACTACTACCCAAAATGGGAACCCTCTTGAATCCCTTGATCCCAACCGGTTAGCTCCCAATACTGATCTCCCTGCTCCCACACGTACTCCAACCTACACTTGGACTTACTTCCCTAGCACCGAATCAGTCCGTTTTCGTAGAGTTGTCTCTTCAACCATTCCTACTGTCCACCCGGACACTCCACCTGGTGATGCCTCTCATACTTCTCCAAGGCGTCACTCCCCACGTCCTTCCCTTGAGCCTTCAACTCACTCAAGATGGACATTTCATCCAAAATCTGCTATTGTGACATTCTACCGTTCACCCAAGCAATTTTCTTCCCACAAGCCTAGTACTTCCATTCCTTTGTTGCAACTTCCATCATCTGGGGCATTTTCTAAGGATAATGTTGTTCCAAGCTCAGATCATGCCACAGTACCAAGCACAAGTCATACCTATCCACAGCATGGTGCATCCTTCCACCCTGGTCAGAAGCATCTTTATGGGGCACATTCTCTGACTAATGACTTGCCTGCTGTGTGCTTCACCAAACGCCATCGTGATGCTATCAAGCTCAAGCTGTATCACCTACATGCTACTCTCTTGGTTGCTAATTGGGTTTACGATGACATTGCTTGATATGGGGCATGTTTGGATTCCTCCAACCCAATTCGATTCTTCGATTCACGCCTCAGATACGATTGTATTTGATCAATCGCATCCTCCGTTCCGATTCTCCGATTCGACCTACTACGATTCGATTACTTCAATTTGCTTCTCAAGATACGACGATACTATGCTTCGATTTGTCTACGATCTGATTCTCTGATTCGATCTACTACGACTCGATTTCTACGATCATTCCAAGATAGATATCTATGATCTGATCAATCACATCCTTCGATTCGATTCTCCAATTCAATCTACTACGATTCAATTCTACGACTTGATTCTCAAGCTGCGATTGCCTTCTATGACCTGTTTCCAAGTATCCAGCGATTTGATCATATTCTACGATTTGATCCAATCTACGACTGATCCAAGCCTACGACAGATCCAACGCCAAGACGAGTACGATTTGATAATGATTCTACGATCCCTTCAGGTTGGTTTCCTCCGAATCGATTTCTATGATTCCCAAGCTTGGTTTCTACAAATCGACTTCCTACTGTTCAACAATCGTTTTCTATGAATTTGCCGGCAATCAATTATTCGATTCATTTCCAGATTGATATGAATTTTTCAATTCTACAACTTGATTGCTCTTCTTGATTCACGATCAAAGCTACGATTGGCTATGGTTGGGGCATTCTTATCCTTTGGCACCATCTACAACTCGATAATCGATTCATTTCTAGATTGGTATGAATTTGTCTACAATCAATTCTACGATTGAATCCTATTGGTATGATTCAATTCGAATTGGTATGAATTTGTCTGCAATCAATTCTACGATTGAATCCTATTGGTATGATTCAATTCGAATCAATTCTACAAATTACGCTTCCTACCTCAGTTACGATTGTATTTGATCAATCTAACAATCATCCGATGACTCCTCGTCTGTCATACAATCGCATCACCAAGCTTTGATTACGATTGTATTTGATCAATCTACTACGATTCGTCTACGATTTGATTCTCCGATTCGATCTACGATTAATTGATGCCCATCTGGGACATCTATGAATTTGCCTGCAATCAATTCTACGATTGAATCCTATCTTCTTTCCGAAGTATGTGATACACTTGATCACGTGCAAGAAGATGGGGCATATTAAATTGCTTCCACATACGTACTCACGAAATTTACTTGTTCTTCTTTTCGAGCTATGTGATACACTTGATCACGTTCAAGAAGATGGGGCATATTAAATTCCTTTCGTACGTTTGGTTTAGATTCTTCCCATTGACAATGAGATGTGGGGTTCAGTTGGACTGGCTGGAGGCAGTCACCATTGATGGTAAAACTATGCCCAAGATCCAACATTTTTCCGGCAAAGTCCCGGATTTTCATGCCCACCTGCGAACCTTTGGAGAGGCTGGAGTTGTTCAAGTCAAGCGCCCCACAAGCTACAAGCTCAATTATAGAGGGAACCCAGCTTTCTTTGCTGGCTATTGCACCGATCAGCCAGGGGACTGCTATGTTATGTATGATCCATTGAAGAACACATTTACCAGTACTCAAGATGTCTACTGGCTGAAGAGGATGTATTTTCCCCCCACTGCGCCAGTGGGTGAAGATCTCGATTTCCATGCTGATTTCCTTGAAGGTGGCCACATGGGTCTCCCCATCAATGACCCCCCTGCACCAGCCACCACACCACTTTCTATCTTGCGCACCAAGGTCAAACCCCACAAGTCTCGCGTTCAGTTCCAGGATGCAAGTGGGGGAGCCACAGTATCAATTCCTGTTGTCGGCGAAAAATACGGACTTTGTCGGCATCAAATTTGATAAAAAAAACCGACAAAACGAACAAATCGACGACCGAGGTGCGGAATACGAGAACGATCAAGCGTTAGGATCAAACGCACCTCCACTACTTGGAAATCCCTAAGTGGTAAAAACGTAATCACTTAGGACTACAAACAAAAGACAATAATCGGTTAGAAACAAGACATATCCAAAGACCTGACCAATAAGTGAACACTTGGAATCCATAAGTACATTCAAAAGAATATACTTGATATCCCGTGAGGAAATTACTTATTGCAATCAAGAAAATCAGTACCGATTCCAGATGGGCCTCATATCCAGCATATATATACCACGAATAAGCATACGCCCCATCGAACAGAATACTTAACCCCGACAATGACCGATACAGTAAGACCGACACGACGCTAATACAGCAGCAGCAACAGAAGTATCGGTAACGACAGTAAAGACAACAGTAACAGATAACCGGGGAAGATCTCTACCAAGTAAAATACAGCAGAGAGCCCCGATACAGTGAAAATACATAGTAAAAATAAGAGCGTCTCTCTGAGCTCAC